>JAJHPF010000019.1:7320000-7920000 GCA_024447775.1 Carex cristatella
CAAAAAAGCTTACTCTGTTTTCCTTTCTTTGTTTATACATGTTTCTGTGCTTCCATTTATGCAGCGAGAATCCATGAAGCCACAAATTGGAAAAAGATACTTCAAGTTTATAACACTTGAAGACATAATATCTCACTACCCATACAGGAACAACATGCCGGAAGATGAAATCTTGAAAGGTGGGTTTAAGAACGTTGCTCTTCTAGTGCTCTCAAGTAATTCCAATATTTGGAAACCGCTTTTGTCCAATATTCTGTCTAATGTTTCAATCCTTTCTGTTTTAGATCAATGTTGGTACTTCTATTGGTGCATACCAAAATTTAGGGTATAGACTGGTCAGTTTGTCAGGTGTAACCTACGCTTTGGTGCATGCCAAAGTAAGATTTCTTGGCAGCCGCTGCCAAGTCTTTAAAAAAAAAGAAGATAGTAGTTGTACTTGTACATATTTCTTTAGATGGTCAGATTCTGTAGATTTCATGGACACCGGGCTCAATTATTTGACTTTTTTATTTTGTAAAAAAGATTCTTACAAAAAAACTGGTCTACAATGAACCAAAGACCTAAAATCCAGTTGGAAACATCATTAACAGTAGTTAGTAATAAGTGCATAACTCTCTCAACTGACAAGTAAAGAAGACTTCTAAAAGGAAAGAAAGTTGGCTCAGATAAATTGCGAAGGACTCTTTGCTTGGTCAGGTTTCACCTCACTAATATATACAAATCCATAACCATAACGTACTTTCCGGGCTGTGAAAATCCAACCTCAGTGTAGGCCAGCTCACCAAATAAAGTTTGAACATGTAGTTTTTCAGCTCATGTGGGCCAGTTTACTTGTACATTCTACCTCAGTGAACCACCTGGACTAAACTGAAATACTTTTACTAGTCTTTTTTCTTTTCCCATTTCCACATGGCTAATAGCATTGTATTTCATGTCGAATCAATTTAGAAAATCTCCCCGGTACTGAAGCTACATACTTTACCAAACCAATTGCCTTCTGTAGCAAATGTTTGTGCTGTGTTATGCTGAGACAAAGCAGGGACCCACATGGTTTGCTAAGTTGAAAGTTAGAAATTTTATGTCTATTTGTACTTGACACTTGTGCAGAGAGTTTGGTACGCAAGGCACTGATAGATTTTCTGAGAGGACTCGTGGAATTTGATCCTGTTAAGCGGTGGTCCCCGTTGCAGGTACACACACTCTCTTTCTCTCACTCTGTGCATGTGTGTGTGTGGTTGCGCTTTTGTTTTTTCATACTTTCATGGATGCCTTGGACAATTTGCACAGTTTTTCTTTTGTCCTTTTTTGGCCATCAGCAAATTTTCATGGTTAAGTTTTATTTAAGGCTGAATTGGAGTAACTTGACCTTCAAATTCTCAATTGAGGGGTTATACTTGGGTATTTTTGGGGAAACTGTACAACCTGATTTAGTAAGATGTTACAAAGTAAATGACTTCTGATTTAATACTTCTGCTGCATCTTTCAGGCTTTTTATCACCCATTTGTTACTGGGGAGGAATTCAGAGAACCATATAGACCTCCGCCTGAGACTCCTCGAATTGTGAGTTCCATCTTGCAGTGTTAAAGAAAAACCTAGTGTCAAGTTGAATTTGTAAGAGTAATGGAATTTTAAACGGATAATCGTTTCTGCATTTGTAGCCGGTCTTTCAAGCTGTTATGGTTGATCACAATCCTGGGGTTGGCCATTGGGTAGCTGCCGGCTTATCTCCTCAGGTTGCTCCGACATCTCTTTCCTTTTGTTTTCCTTAGACATCACACGTATTCTAAAAATCATGAACCTGCTACAAATACCAGTGTGAAACATTTTTCATGTTTTTCATGCTTTCTGAGTTCAGGGAAAATTTTATATTATTGTGCTAAGCCCCAATACATTTATAAAGAACCTATAGCAGTACCTTTAATAATGGTCTGCTATGAACCTTTGTAGGTTGGAAGCAGGAACAGGCACACACCCTACAACAGCCCCCATTTTCCAAGAATTCCCATGTCATATGGTAGCAGCTATGGCAGTGTGGGAAGTCATGGAAGCTACAATGATGGCAATGGTGTGGGCAGTAGCTATGGTAGCTATGGTGAACACAACACCAGTAATCCTTCTTATTACTCCCCTCTTGGCCCTGGTGGGTTCAATTTACATGGACAAGTCGGAGGCGTCTTTCTGGGCTCTAGCCCTGATATCAGACGCCGCCCCCAGCTTCCTCATAATAACCCAAATGGTGGATTGGGTGTGAGCCCTAGCAATTTGGGTCCTATGTCCCTTGGTGCCAGCCCATCTCAGTTCACGCCTCCCAACTCCCACTCTCACATTCAGATCATACCCGGTGCTTCCCCAGGAAGATATGGTCCTACTTCTCCTGTCAGAGGAGGGGCCCACGGCTCATCTTCCTTGAGTAAGCAAGCTGCAGTGGGTCAGTACAACAGAAGGAGGTGGTCTCATTTGCCTTCTTCCATGCCCCACTATGACCATGGCCAAGGGCATTACGGGGATGGTCCCAGCACGAGCCACCACCACCACCATGATGTTTCGAGTAGAGGGGTTGGTTATTCTCACAGTATGCTTTCACATTCCGGTCCTTTTAGCAATTGGAGGCAACAACAGCAACAACAACAGGTGGGTGGTGGTCTGATTGGTGGCGCCTCAACTAGCACTAGTCGTGAGGTTTCTGTGTCAAACTCATTTGGGCAAGACTCAATCTCTGGTCATTCTGATGTTCCTGTTGATGTTTTTGAGTCCACTTCAATACCCAATCCCGCAGATTGGGATCCCAATTACAGGTTGGAACCTCTTCTTTTATCTACAAACTTCATCCATGACCATGGATTTTCAAAATATTTCAAAGAGTGCATTGCCAATTGGAATTTAACTTCTATATATACCAACGTGAAGATATTTTTTTAGAAAGTCTGGTTTGTTGCCAGATCTGTTACAAGGCCGCATGCTAAAATGTTATTTGTAATCTTTTGGAATATTCTGTATTTTAATAGCTGCATATTGGATCCCCAAATGATGGGGAGCTAAGTGCAAATTTAGCCCACCTAGTCAATCCTTAAAGCTTCAATTTAAAAATATCCTAAGACTCAATTGAGCTGTTACCTCTCAAGCTAGCTCAACTTGTCTTTTGTTCACCCCTCTGTAAGTAATATACAAGTGATTAAAGCGACAAGAAAGCAGTAAATGTAATAAACATGGTCAAGTCAGATTTGTACCGCATTAACTGGTACATGCTAGTGCATGTGGTAGCATCTTGTCAAAAAAGTACTGAAATTTTCAATTGTCGATGTCTTCATATGAGTGGGATTAGGTCAGGCAGGCAGTATTTTAATATAAACATTAAACGGGTCTAACTGGCCCGGCCTGTCACAGGACAACAGTTTTTCATTTGTGGCCAACCCTTTTACCATCGGGTGGTTCTTAGACGGTTGGCTCAGGTATTAGTCAGATAGGGTCATCTGGTGGCACTCTTATACTGAAAAAAACACTCTTCCACATGGCCCTTTTACCCCTAACCAACCCAGGTCATTGTGGGTCACAAATTTATTAAGCCAATACAAGTACCCATGGGTTATTTAATGGGTCAGATCGGGTCATGTTCTGACACCTCTGTTCAGTTTGTTACAATTGTTAATTAAATGTACAATTCAATGTTATCCATATATAGTGAGGAGTTGCTTCTGCAAGAGGACAACTCTGACATGAGGTCTCTGCCATTTTCATTCAACAATAGCTTGCATCTAGGCAGTAGGACAGACGCTACTACTACAGTAAGTGGGCATGCCCGATTTGGTCCTGTGCAAGGCCAGCCTCCTACGAGCTCAAACTATATATCCTTAAATCAGAGGTATGTGTGAACTTAGGTACCATGATCATAGAATAAAGAAAGTAAAATTTCAGGAGTATTAAGGAGTTGTCCAAGATTAGAGTTTTTTAGTTTTTACTGTAGCTGCTACTAGGTTAAATTTTGAGTGCAAGCAAAAGATGCTTTTGGCATGCATGTTATCTGATACTTTAACTGAATTTAACATAATATATTAACTGTTTGTCTTAGTAAGTGTATCTGGCTGGTGCACATAGGATGCAGACAGCATTAGTTGATTTACATTATATGTCCGTGTCTTTTTGTTTATTTTCTTTACCTTTTACATGGTGTTAACAGAATACAGAGGCCACCTGAAGCATCATCTTCAGTCAGTGCGGGAATCAGTGGTACAAGTAGCAGTAGTGGTGGTTATTTTAATCAGATATACAACAACAGGCAATATAGGCAATCGGGTCAGCAGCCTAGTCAGAGGGGGTTGAATTATCAGTTTACTACTGCTGCAACTAGCAGTAGTTCAAATTATATGCAAGGTAGTGAGAGAATTCACCAGAATGGGCATGTGCCAATGCAATGGGCACCTAGGTACCCCATTGACCAATCCCACCCCTCGAATTCTCTGCTAGGCAATGACATCTGGGGTAATAATTTTGGTTCCCCCTCCTCTTTCCTGATTTGTTTTTGATGCATTTAGCTAAATTAATCATTTTATATGTAGGTCAAAGAGGTGGGCATTCCTTGGGAACAGCTTTACCACCTTGAAATGAATATGGGCAACAGATATTGTGAAGGTAGGGCTGCTGGAAGTTCATATTTATTGCAGGGGGTGATCACTTAGAAATTTATGCTTGCAATTTCCAAGTGCTTGGTTTTTATTAGGGCATGCAGGACTTACAAGGCCTAATGCTCTCAATTTGGGTCTTGTTAAGATAATTTAGCTCAACAAAAATGAATTGTCATTCTTTGTGCAATTTGTTGACCCCTTGAAAACCTCACTATATTTAGGGGGTCGTGTCCAGCTCTTTGCAAATTGTTGTAACCTAAGTAAGTTGAATTCTTTCTGTTTGGGTCTTGTTAAGATAATCCAGCTCAACAAAATAGAAAAGCTTATTGTGGTGATTCTGGCATTCATTGTGCAATTGGTCGATAAAAAGAACCTCACATAATTTGAGAAATGACTATAGAAAAAAAAATGATAATAATATGTGTGTGATTGGCTCGTGGAAAGTGTTGTAATGAACTGAATGAGATTCTGCAAAGTTACCATGGTTGTTAACTTGTTATGGATTTTACTCTTGACAGTTAGTGCTATAATATTGTTTATTTGTTGCCAAAGTTAAATGTTATATACTTTTAATAGGTTTTCCCTGAGCATGTCGTTGATTTTAAAATGTTGTGAAATTTCTGAATCCTTTTTAAGTTCATAAGATTATGTTTCTACAAGACTTGTTAAATTATGTTAATGGATTCCATTGTCTTGGTCAAGAAAAAATGAAAGAAAAATCGTCTATAGTATATTTATGCAGAAAAATTTAAAGTGCCGGGCTTTTACTGTAAGAAAGGGATGATCATTCAAGACTAAGGGACATCAATTTTTGTGATTCTTGATATTGACTCAGAAGTTGACTAGTTAGAATAATTTCCTATATGAGAAATATTCTCAGATTTTGAAGTGTTGGCAACAAGTCATTTATAGGTTAGGATTTAGATTGAAAATTGTGTGAATCTGTGTTAATATTAGTTTTCTATAGATGAACAAACAGCACACTTGAACTCTTCTGTGGCAACAAGATTTTTTTTTTATTCCTTGAATTTTGCTAATACACAAACTTCCCCAATTAACATGTTACATTGATATCTGTTCGTGTGGCTGTGTGAGTTGATTTCAGTAACTAAGAAAAGTTTAGGTTTCAGCACGTAAATATTCAGCTGTTTAATTTTGTGAAGCTTTAGTTTACTACACCTGATTATCAGAAACAAATAAACAAAGTCGGTATCCAACTCGTAAATTTAGTACTAGGTTTATCATTTCTTGCTTGGGGCCATTTGGAATGTCATGGATTAATGTAATAATGCTACTGGGCTCAGCGTGTTAGAATCTATGCTGCATGGATGCAGGTACGGGTATTGTATTGGATACGATACGGATACAGCGAGTCAGCGATACATAAATTTAAAAAAAATATAGGATGCGATACGTTAATTATATATTATTTTTCTTATTTAATCGATATTCTTTTATAAGTTACATGTAAGATTTGAAGGCTTGAGAAACATAATTGAAAATGCCTACGGGCTGTTACTGTAAAACAAATTATAAGTTATATGTAAGATTTAAATGCTTGACACGAGGACTTTAAAGGGTTGTAGACTGGTGTTTAAAGGCTTGAGAAACGAAGTTTTAAGTGTCTACGGTCTTTACTATAATTTTTTTTGATAATTACATGTAAGGTTTAAATGCTTGATACAAATACTTTAAAAGGTTGTAGATATATGTTTAATGGCTTGAGAGTTGAGAAGCAAAATTTAAAGTGTTTACAAACTTCTACTATAAAAAAAATCTATAAGTTACATGTAAGATTTAAAGGATTGACACGAGAACTTTAAAATGTTGTAGATCAAGATTTGAAGGCTTGAGAAATAAAATTGAAAGTGCTTAATAGCTTTTATGTAAAAAAACAATACAAATATAACTCAAAAGTATTTTATCATGAATCTTATTTAAAAGAGAAAATTGAGTAGAAACGTTCGTAATTTATATTTGCAAAATTCATGACAAATCGTCGAGAAAATAAATGAGAATGACCGGAAGAAAAAAAAAGGTGGGTGAAAGAAACATTTCTTTTTTGACTTAAAGACAAATTGAGAGAAAAAAAATAGTTATGAGTTGAACTATTTAGATTTTAGGTTTAAAGTCTTGCTAGTAGTACTTTAACGGATTATAAATAGAGTTTTAAAAGATTGAACAAGATGTTAGACATATCATAGTTCGAGAGCGTTTCAAAGATTGAGTTTGGAGAGGCAGTTAGTTCATCCCTTCAAATAATCCATAATAGCTTTCACCTTTATTTATAAAAGATTATAAAGAGATTTCTAGTCGCGCTATTAAATCGACCTGTCAGAGAGATAGTATTGTCTTTTACAATTAAATCAAAATTTATAGAAATTTAATTGTATATAATTCATATTTTGGACCTGTTACGTAAGGAATTAATCCTTTTTTATTGTCTGACAAGTTGGAGACGAAAATTTTGAAGAAATCAAATCAGTTTTCTCGTTTGTTTTGAATGGAAAGATTTATCTTTTATTATTGTATTAGCCCGTTAGGCCCTTCTTTTATTGTACTAATCCTCTATTCATATTTAGGCCCGTTAGGACCTTCTTTTATTGTATTAATCCTCTATTCATATATAGGCCCGTTAGGCCCTTCGTTTTGTCGCATTCATCGCCTAGCCTAAAGTTAAAGCTCGTTCTTGCATTCGTTCTTGCGCACCTCGGATATTAGGTGATTCTCTTCCCTGCGATTCAAGCATTTTGTTTTGTCCAATAATCGGATCACGCACTGACGATAGATTTCCCAAACCATGGTAGCAACAACGGGCTAGTGCTATTACTTGTGGTAAAATACGATGCTTATTTTGTTAGTTAACTGCGTAGTTTAGTATACAAAGGCTATCTGAGAGCCAAATCAAATCAGTCCTTATGACAGAGTTATGAATGATTTACTTGTACTGTTTCTAATTTCACCATCACCATTTGCTATGTAGAAATAGCACAAATATGTCGAAAAATGGATTTAGTCGCCCAAAAGGCATGGGTGAATCAAAATCAAGCCCAAACTTATACGTGGCAAATTGTGGGCCCGCAGTGGGTCTGACACATGGTGCCATCAAATCAGCTTTTCAGTGTTTTGGAGAGGTTATTGGAGTTCATTCTGCTGATGGATCTGGCGTGCGTGTTATTGTGTGCTTTGCTGAAATCACTGCTGCACAAGCAGCATTTCAGGCTTTGAATGAGAAACCCTGCCCCAATCTCGCTGGCCGGGTCTTACATATAAGATATTCAGTGTCTAGGCCACAAAAGGTACCTTCATATTTAACCCTCCCATTCTGTCTGATTCTCGTCACAGATCTTAGTTTATTAATGTTAACTGAAATGTTGCTCTTGAAACTCAACCTGATCAAGAAGGGTTTTTTCATTCTAGAAAAATATTTTGCAGTTTTATTTATAACTCTTCCTTCTCATGTGTTGTGATTTGTTTTTTTGTTTCCATTACTTGCAAAATATTGGGATGGAACTTATTAATAAGACTGGCTTGATGGGATTAGAATTTAGTATGTCTTGCACTGATCCAATGACAAAATCCTAGTCTAAGTCAAAAAAGCCAAAACCTCAAGCTGGTTGAGAAGGAAAATTTTGGTAATATACTAGATTTTAATATTATCAAGAGGCAAGGTCATGTTTGGTTGTGGAGTAATGAAGATTAAATTGCCTACTCCATCTTACTCATATTTTATATCTCGTTTGGTAGTTTTAAGTCATGCCTTAAGTTAATCCACATTGAGGAGTAAGATGTTGGGAAATGAATGCCTAGGCAGAGGGTTCTACAGGTCTGGATTAACCCCTATTTTACTCCTCGTTTGGCAGCTTAAGTGTGGAGTAAGAGGTTTACTCCACCTCTGACTCCACAACCAAACATGACCAGAGCCAAGTTCCTATCTAGTATGGTGAGGAGTTACGTTGTTCTTGTATTGTTACATTGCAAACATCTTTTTTTTTTTTTTCTAAATTCAGATGACTTATTCTATCTTTCTTTATCGTGAAATTGTAATAATTTAGGTTAAGAGCAATGATTCTATTGTGGTATCTCAGTCTGCAAAAGAGCTTGCCATCCCCGGGATACACATGGTGCATGAATTTATTAGTTTGAATGAAGAGAAGGTTAGAGGGCATTCACTTGTTTCACAAATTATTTGGGGCATCTTTTTCTCCTTCTCCTCTACAACTTTAGCAAATCCACCTAATATTCCTCATATCTGTGGCTGAATTCCCTACAAAAGTCTCCTCTTCTTTTTTTGTATTTGATCATCTCTTTCATATTCGTTATAATATTTTATACTTAATTGGCAGGAGCTTCTTAAGGCCGTGGACGAAAGGCCATGGAAAAGTCTATCAAAAAGAAGGGTTCAGCATTATGGGTATGAATTTTTGTATGAAGTAAGTTTGTATCTGTTATTAGTAGCATTCATGTATTCATGCAGTTGATGTAATTCGTGGAATTTAGTATTAGTTGAAGTTATGCTCCAAATAATTGCTTGAATGCAAGACTCACTTCAGTTAACCCAATTCTGGGCTCAATTAATCCTCTATTCCTGCAATTGCAGCACTTTTCAACTGATTACGAGCAAATCATATAAATTGAATAAAAAACAAATAAGTTTCGAATTTCTCAACTTGCACGGTAGTGCAAGGGCTCAGAGTTTTGAGACAAATTCTGAATCGATACACTAAATGCTACCACAATATGTTATTAATCCTTGTCTTTTTGTGTGATTGTAGACTAGGAATGTTGATTCAAAGCAGTTCTTAGGTGAACTTCCATCCTTTGTCTCTCACATACTCCATAAAATTCAGTCCTTCCCCGGACTCGATGATATTAGTAGCAAACTCATGGATCAGTTGACAGTAAGTATGAGATCCTCTTTCATATAGGTCCTATACTTGTAATTGAAATCAGGCACTCAATATAGAGGGGGAATCACTTGACAATGCTTTATTTCGACAATCTTGACAATCTTCAAATATAAAGTTTAAATTAACATCTAATATTACGGTCATGACATATCATGCCTATAAAAATGATGAGATTTGATGTATGTTTCACTGTACATCAAGTGACTTGAAATTTTAACAACTCAGAATTAATGTTTCTTGATGCATCATCAAACAATACTTAAATTACATGAAATTTGATTGTTAGGCTATCTATATGTCCAATAACATATTTATAGATTTACTTTTCAATTTTCAGTTTTATTTGAATTGTTTAGAAAATCCATTGTCAAGTGATCCCTCCTCCTCACTAGGGCTGATTAATGAGCGAGCGAGTTGGGGTATGCTCATGCTTGCTCATTAAGTTAGCGAGTCGTTAATGAGTGAGTTGTTAATGAGCAGGCTGTTAATGAGCGAGTTATGAGCAACTGAGCGAGTCACGAATTGAATATTACATAATTTAATAAAAAATTGTCCATAAGCAAATTTAACAAAATCAAAACAATAATAAAAAAAACAAGTATTAAACAGCAGAATTATACATTACTAAACAAGTTTTTTTTAGCATCAATTATTTAAGGTTGGAGTATAGTAGTGGACTGGATCACTGGACTTTGGAGCTTCATTTTTTTTCAATTTTAATTTCAACTTTAGTCAATTTGGGTTATTAACGTTAGTTGATTTTTTTTTATTTATTTAATTTAATTTTAATTTAATAAATTGGGATTAAATGTGGTGGGATTAGATGTGGCAAATTCTTAATGAGCGAGTTATGAGCGAGTTGGGGTATGCTCACGCTCGCTCATTAAGTTAGCGAGTTGTTAATGAGCGAGTCGTTAATGAGCGAGTTATTAACGAGTTGTTAGTGAGCGAGTTATGAGCGAGTCACTAGTTATGAGCGATTTACTCACCCCTACTCCTCACTATACATCTTATTGTTGTTTTTCAGAAGAGCATGTGACCGTAAGTTGAAATTATCTCTTTTGTTGGCCACTTGGCCTTAACAACTAAAACCAGCCACTTATTATATAACTTGTTTATGTCCAATAACAGCAGAAATTCTGAATCATTTGCAATAGACCCAGCTGGTGGTGTTAGTTGTAGCTTTTTAAAAGCATTCTCTAAATTCTAAGAAATTTATTTTGCAGGCAGGTAGTGAAGAGGTTTTAAAATTGTTAAAATTTTGTACAGCTTGGATAGTTGTATTCATTAAGCTAATTAATGCGTTATATTAAACATCTTTACTTTTGTACCTTTATGTAGGTTAATGAGTATCACTGTGGGGTAGGGTTATATGCATGTAGCTTTTTAAAAGCATTCTCTAAAGTCTATGAAATTTATTTTGCTGGCAGGTAGCAAAGAGGTTTTAAAATTGTTAAAATTTGTACAGCTTGGATAGTAAAATGCATGAAGCTATTTTATGCGCTATATTATACATCTTTACTTCTGTACCTTTTTGTAGGTTAATGAATATCCCTGTGGGGTAGGGTTATCCCCTCATATAGATACCCACTCGGCTTTTGATGATTTGATATTTAGCCTCTCCTTGGCGGGTCCGTGCATAATGGAGTTCCGAAAATATAATGAAGGCAACTGGAATCCTCCATCTAGCACTGTTATTGATGGAGAAGGATTGACCAAATGTGCGGAGCCATCTAATGTTACAAGGAAGGCAGTTTTTCTTCCTCCACGGTCTATGCTTTTAATGTCTGGAGAAGGTCGTTATGCATGGCATCACTATATACCTCATCACAAGGTGCTTGCTTGGTTATAATACATATTGTACCTTTGATATTTCATTAGCATGAACGCTGAAACCTGTGTGGTCCCCCAAGAAGTAGGTGAGAAGAAAATAAGAATAGATGAATTAAGTAGGCATGACAAAGAGTTCTAGTTTTGAGTGTAAATAATTAATTGTCTGTTTGTTTACAGGTTGATATTGTTGGAGATCATGCAGTAAGAAGAGATTCCAGGAGGGTTTCTTTTACTTTTAGAAAGGTTTGTAAATCACTGTTGATTCTTATGTTGGTAGAGGTGGCACAAACTGACTGGACCTAAATCTGATCCGATCTGAATTTTTTTCTTAAAAAATCAAATTGACTAAAACTGATCTGGCCCAAAAGCCGAGACGACCCAAAGCTGGACGCCTGAAACCTGACCTGACCTGTAACTCGAGACAACCCAAAAGATGGACGAACCATAACTCAACTTAAAACTCAAACGACCTGAAACTCGAGACTGCTCGAAGGCAAATTACCTGAAACTTGGCATGGTTTGTTCCCAAATGACTCTAAACTTGAATAATTATTAGAACCCGAGACAACCTGAACTTGAACCGAACATAACCTGGGCCAGTTGTGATCTGAAATTACCCAAACTTAAAAACAACCTGGTTTTTTAACCCGACTTTGGATCCCAAAATGATCCAAAGCTGAACAACTCAGGACCGGTCCAAAACTCAAGAATAATCTGAAAAAGAACGACCTGCAATGACCTTAGCTTGTTCATTGGGTAATTTTATGAAATACCCTTCCTTTAAAAATTATTAACAAAATGCCCTTGTGGGCCCCAAGTTTCTCCTGTCCCTCTCCTTCCTCCTCACTCCCAGTTACTCCCTTCTCTCAACCTCTTCTTCAACTTCACCTCAATTTTTTTCAATATCGAAATGCTCAAGTTTCCAAATTCTTTCCTTGTTATTGACCCTTTAGTAATTCTCAAACCTGAAAACTTCTCAATGAAAAAGGATACTCCATTGTTTTTGCTTAAATCGCTCTTCAAGCTCTCATGAGCCTCACTGAGGCAAACATAAGCACTTATGTTTTCAGACACATCAATATTATATTTCTTTCTAATCTTAGATGCAAAATGCTTAAACAACACTTTATTGAATTCCCTTCCTCCTAACGACCTGGCATTACCCTTCTTATTAAATGAGCAGTTAGTTCAGTTTCACATGCAAGAAATAATAATAGTGTTTCAACCATTTACAAGTAAGCTGGGGGTTGAATTGAGCAATTGAAGTTGCCATGAGATATATGATGAGGCCTGTTTCCTCCAGATGTTGATTTTGACTTCTCGATGACCAATGTCAAAACCTACATCTCTCAAATCAACTGTCTTTTGGATTGAGAATTTTCATCCAGTATAGCAGCTGGAGCTTGATTACGTTCCTTTTAGAATAATTGAAGGTCCCAATGGATGTCCCTTAGTCCACGACAGATGTAAGGTAGAAGACAGAGCATTCACCCCCAGTTGAGATCCTAGCTATATGCTAATTTCCACTCCAGAATTTATAGCAAGAGGAAATATTCTCATGATCCTCCTTGTATTGGGATTCCAATCTACTTCACGGATTAACAAAAGATGGACATGCTTCAAGTTGCGAAAATTGCTTAGTTTGTTCAGGTCATTCTGCCTCCTCGATGAAACAATAACTATAGTAGTAGCACATCAAAAGAAATATTTTATTGGGAGCTCTGTGTATTGTGGCATTTGTTGATATTGGCCATACCAGCATGCGAGGGGAGTCCCTTTGAAATGTCCGTGAATATTTTGTACAAGGGTAATGCCAGGTCATTCGGAGGAAGGGAATTCTATAAAGTTTTGTTTAAGCATTTTGCATCTAAGATTAGAAAGTAATATAATATTGATGTGTCTGAAAACAACAGTGCTTGTGTTTGCCTCAGTGAGGCTTGTGAGAGTTTGTAGAATGATCTAAGCAAAAACAATGAGGCATCCTTTTGCATTGAGAAGTTTCAGGTTCCAGAGATGCTAAAGGGTGAATCACAAGAAAACAATTTGAAAGCTTGAGCATTTTGATATTGAAAAAATTGAGGTAAAGCTGGAGAAGGCGTTGAGGGAAGGGAGTAACAGAGAGTGAGTAGGAAGGAGAAATTGGGATCAACAATGACATTTTGTTAATAATTTAAAAGGAAGGGTAATTTGATTGATGTTTTTTCAAAGGAGGGTGTTTTATGAAATTGCCACTTGTGTTCTTCGTCAATGCAGTCACGTTATGTTAACTTTGTGTGCAAATGGATGAAACAGGTGCGGATAGGCCCATGCCAGTGCATTTACCAGCAATTCTGTGATTCTCAGCTCGGATCAGAGAATGACGCAATGAGAATGTCTGCTGGTACCCATTAATTGATACTTCTGTCTATTTGATATCCACTTGCTGATTTGCATTTCTCCGGAATTTTGTAGTGGTTACAACAATTAGAAGATCCCGAGTTTTTCTCTATGCAGTTTGTGTTTGCTGTTGTTTGCTCAAACCTTTTTATTGTTGGGGTGAGAATTCATGGTAATAAATTAATTTGAGAATTTTGACAACCGTAAAAATAATTTATAGTTTTAAAATTCAGAAAGTGAAATGTGATCTATCATCTATATCTTTTACACATTATATACATGAAAAATGATGAAATTTAACGGAAGATCCACCATTCATCAAATTACATAAAAGATTTAACGGTCCATATTTAATGACATTTAATGAAATATCAAATAATATTAAAATTGTATGAAACTTAATATGAAAATAATTTATAAATAAATTAACAGGAATCAATATATAAAAAAATAATGTCTATAAATAATTTTTATTTATAAATATTTTGGATATAATTTAAAAATAAACGTTTAAGATTCCGATGCATGCTTCATGGTAGAAATAAAGGTCTGAAAATCTCTTTGCACCCAAGGTATTTGAGGCCTTGCGGTAGAGAGGAGTCAAGAAAATGGGCCTTAGTGGTATTTAGTAAATGTGAATGGGCTGGAGAAAAAAAAATTACTTCAATTGAATTAAGGGTTAAAAAGAGAGAAGCCCACATGTTAATTCTATTTTTACTCATTTACTGTGTACTAATTAGAGAGAGACTTTTAAGAGCTATGCAGAAAATAAAGTGAGGCTTACTTGTTATTTCCTCTTCACATTTTGCGTTGCTCTTCTTTTGCATTTTCTCTTCTTTTCCAATTAACAAAATTATTTCCAAATACAAAAAAAATATATCTATAAACTCACCGGATCATCAAATGAATTCACTGGAATATTTTTAAGTCAGGCCAGACTTACGATCATAGTTTTCCTCGTCGATGGATTAAATATTGTATTTTTCACCTCTAATTGCTAAATATTGCAAGAAATATATGAATCCATATATTAGCTGTGCTTTTTCTTTATTTTGTGCTCCATATAATCAATAATTATCAGATTATTATTGGCTCGCATGAGTTAGCAAGTATTATTATCTTCTATTTCAATGCTAGAACGATACAAAAAACAAAAGAGGGAAATTCATGAGTCTTTTCCAACAAAGTTTTTTACATTACAAATTTACGATGGTACAATTGATTTGTTATGTTATTTAACATAGTTGGTACCATTTTAAAGATGCCGGTATTATGCCTATCAACCGATTTATTTGTCAAAAGGTAAATGAGACTCATTACCAAAAACCTCGACAACACGGTTAACTCAGTTGGCTGTACATTGCTATGTTTCTGTTTGTTTGAGAATTCACAAATTTTTGGGTACTCTTGATGGCAGCCACCTCCAATTATGCCTAGATTAGACCCAATAGTAGACCTGAGTTGATTTTACCTGACTAGACTTCAACTAGTTGCTCCGAGTAGGAACCAAAGAGCCGAAACCTCACCAACTAGCTGTGCCGGTTAGGAACCAAAGAACTGAACCAAATATTAAAGCAATACAAATTTCTCATTTGAAATTCGGCATCCTCCGATCCATCTGGTGCCAAGCTCCTTGCTCATTCTCCTCTCTCTCATCTCCCTTCTCACACTCTCCACACCATCCCAGATGCCATCTAAAGCATACAAATTCGAAAGCATGACATGATGGCCAGTGCTCCCACCATAATCCCTATCAATTTGAAGTATCTTTTCCGCAACCAATTTACCGAGCTGTAGCTTCCCATGCAACCTACATGCAGCTAGCAATGAGCCCCATATGCCCACGTAATCCCCATCTATACCCAGGCTTTGTACAAGCTCATAGGCTTCATCCACCCTCCCATGCCTCCCTAACATGTCTATTACACAACAATGGTGCTCTGGTGTAGGTGATATACCAAAAGTACCCATTGAGTTGTATACATAAAGTCCCTCATCAATTAATCCAGAATGTCGACATGCCGAAATCACGGTTAGAAATGCAACAGAATCAGGGCTTGTACTCGATTGCTTTTGCATTGAGTGAAACAGTTTCAAGGCTTTGCGAGCAAGTCCATGCTGTCTAAACCCAGACAACATTGTGTTGTACGTCACAGTGCTTTTATCAGGCAATTTCTCAAATACCTTCTCTGCATTTGCAATATCTCCACTCTTTGAGTACATGTCAATCAGAGAAGTGCCCAAAATTAATTTCTTATCCAGACCATTGCGCATGGCAAATGCATGAATTTGTTTTACTCTATCAACATCACAGACAGAGAGTATAGCTGCGAGAGTAACAGCATTTGGATTCTGGCCTTGTTGAAGCATCTCATGGAATACTGAAGTGGCATGCTCAATCAGGCCGGCCCGAGTGTATGCGGTGATCATGGCATTCCAAGTGACCTGATCTCTGCCACCAGACAGACATGTATCAAAGTATCGTCTTGCAATCTCGATAGACCCAGATTTAGCATACATGTCAATTATGTAGCTCTCCATTCCTTCCCACTTGATCCCATGCCTTATAAGATATCCATGGGTCTCTTTTCCTATTCTTAAGCTACCAACATTTGAGGCGGCAGATAGCAAAGCAGTGAGTGTCACCGAATCGGCAGTCAATCCCTCTTTCTTCATCTCATAGGTTAGCAACAACCCATCATAGTCCAAATTATTCTGTACCATTGCCGTTATCATGGTGTTCCAAGATATTAAATCTTTCTCTGGCATTCTATTGAAGACTTCAAATGCAGTTTGGACACAGCCGCACCTGGAATACATGACAACTAATGCATTGTATAGAATTACAGGCAACTCAGAGAACTTTTCCTTCAGCAAAAACGCATGAACTTGTTGTCCCAGTTGAAGATCTTGCAATTGTGAGACCGCCATTAGTGTAGAAGGAAAGGTCCATCTGTCAGCATTGATGCCATCTACACCCAGCAAGCTAATAAACAAATCGACTGCCTCAACATAGAATCCATTTTGTTCATACCCAGCTATCATTGTATTCCACACCTCAGTGTTTTTCTCTTTGGTTTGATCAAAAGCACGCTTAGCCGATTCCAAGTTCCCAATTCCAGCAAACATACCAATAGCAGAACTCACAACAAACAGGTCATTAGTATACTTGTCACCATGCTTGACTAATAACCCATACAGTACATCAGCGCACCTCCTAAAGTACTCCTCCAAAGAAACCCCAACTGGAAACACATTGACAAAGCTAATGGCACTCGGCATAATTCCTGACGCCGTCATCCTATTAAACATAACAAAGGCCTCATAGGGCCGGTGGGTCTTAACATACCAAGCAATAATCGTGTTCCATGAAACAACATTTCTTTGCGGCATTCTATCAAACACCTTGCGAGTGGTATCAATAGTGGAAAGATTTTGAGTTTCAGACGTGCAGGCATACATACTAAGAAGTGAGTTGTTAACTGCGTGGTCACGCATAAGGTCGAAACGATAACGTAGTAGGTGGCAATGGATGGAGCGGCCGAGCGAGAGATGACCAGACAGAGCACATGCCTTGAGTGCGGAGGAAAAAGTGTATGCATCAGGAGAGGGAGGGGTGGGGGGTGGATGGTGCATCATGAGGGAGAAGAGGAGGAAAGCATGGTGGGGGAGGGAATTGCAGACGTATCCAATGAGTAAGGCATTCCAGAGCAGGGTGGGGGCAGGGGAAGGAAGGGAATCAAAGAGACGCCGTGCTTGGTCAACATTGCCTCGGCGGCACAGCCGGGTGAGACGTGCACGGAGGCGTCGAGTGACTTTGGGGTTTGCATAATTTGGTTTTGGTTTTGGAGAAGAAGGATTTGGGTTTGAGAGGGTGGTTGGAAGAGGAGATGAGACGAAGGATGACATGCTTCACTGTCTCATCTCATTCCTCCTCAATATCTCTTTTTTCTTTCTGAAAACTCGGTAGAGGCACTCGTTCTCAATATCTCATTTCATTTCTGTGGAAGAAATTGTGCCGTGAAATCAGATGAGCTTGTCAGCTTGCTATAAATCATAGAATATGGTTTCTTTGTAGCGTCAAATTGAACTGCTTCACTTTGAAGTTTGTGTATTTATTTCCAACTATAAAATGTACATTTTACCTAAAATAATGAATTTAATGAGCAAAGGTATATATAGAGAAGGAAATACGTGACATGTTGTGTGGAGAGGGGGGTTTTTCGATGTTCATCGGATCAGAATCTGTTCGATGGGTGGTTTTTACCGTCCAATCCACTTCAAGATATGTGCACATCACTCTAATATCTGTACTGTTTGCTTTAATATCCGTGTACACATATCTTGAAGTGGATCGGACGGTAGAAACCACCCATCGAACAGACTCTGGTCTGATGAGCATCGGACACCCTTCCCTCCTCATGCTGTGACGTGACATGACAAACACGCAGTGATTTGGTCACACGACGTGATGTGATTAACATTTTTTTTTTCACGTGACGTGACCAAAATGGTGACAGATGGTCACGTCACGTGTCGTCACTGCGTGACGACAACACGTGACGTGACGTGTTGTGACGTAAATTAGTCACGTCAATTTTTATATTTTAATTTAAATTGTTGAAAATTTAGAAAAAAATAATACAAAATATATGAAAAAAAATCTAAAATAAGTAAATAGTGTTTTAAAGTTTTTTTTTTTTGAGAAAAGATTGTTTGACATCTGACATTATTTTAAAAATTCAAATTACAAACATTCATTGAACTAAATTAGAGAAAATAAAAATAAATACTACATGAGTACTATTATCACTGAACATATACTAAAAGGAAAACCTGATGCATACTAAAAAAATTGGATACTCTATGTTTCATACAGTGATGTGTAATTTTCGCTCAAATGCGATCACATCACACGAACAATCACGTCACATGATACATGAGTCACGTCACGTAATCAACACACGTGACATGACATAACTAGTCACGCCGTGACAAATTTTCTTCTCTAGGTATATATGACGGAACTGAATCTCCTGTTCACGGCAATAATTAAAGGCATTGACATGTAGATTCATGATGAATTTTAAGACAAAACTATATTCAATATCTAAATGCTAAAATCCATTACGGACTTAGTGTCGGTAATTTTAGGGGTAAAAATTTTCTGCCCATAGAAAGAGCAGGTGATCCGGTTCCATATATGATGGTAAGTTGATTATTGTTCTTTCCAGTATGATTCAATCATTGATAATCATCCACTTCAAAACATTATGCACTTTTAAGTTTTGTATACATTAATTAATTGCAATGAACAAATATCATTGTGATTGTGATTGAATCAAAGTTACCTTGTTAATTACTTATAGAATTTCATTTCCAAGATCTTTATAATTACTCAAAAGAGAAATTTACTCACTAAATATGCAGCATAAAACAAAACTAAACAAAGCACACCTTTACAAACTTTTGAGTATACTTGTGTTGTGCTGAATAAATTACATTTTACAAAAGGTCCCAGAATAACATATTCCCTTTATTACCCTTGATATGGATTAATCGTATAATCCGTATAATTACGTAAATTAAACCAATCATCAAATTAAGTTTATGTCCATCAATATCAAGGATAAGGATTGTTGCTTTGCTATTTGCTAGCCTTGCAGGGAGTCCTCTACAAGGTCTTTGCATGTTGGGTTGCAAGGGTAAGTGCAGTCTATCAGTTGAACTACTTTTCTGTCATAAAACCAATCTCCAACTGCTTTACCAATTGTCTGAATTCATAAAACAGTGAGCAGATTCTCATTAGATGAACCGATGTTGCAAGTAGCAACAGAGTAACAGGTTGCAGAAAAAATACCAAAACAGAAAGCCTGGTTTGCAAACACCATGCCAATATATTTTATTGAAATTAAAAAAAGTTGAAGAATAGTACCGTCTTCTGAATGGAAGGCGAACCGTCAGAAATCCATGTAAGTTGAGACCCAGATTGACAGTGTGCATAGCATGAATCTATAAACATGCCAGTCGATGACGTGTTTCCCAGCCTGGGAATTGCATTTAAGAACTCCGTCCTATAATCTGCTTCGAAATTAAGAACTTTATGTTGTTTGCAAGCATATGATCGATCTACTGACCAATTCATACTATAATGGTGCTAATTAATGATGTCAAAGAGGTTAACCTTGCACAGTAACAAGTTGGGTTGAAGTACACTTCTTTATATTTAGCTTGCATTCACTCCATGTCTTTTTTGGATCAGCAGTGTTAGGTGCTAAGATATTTTTCATCTGCTTCAAGCAATGATATATATAATGAATGAAAATGAGTCTATGTATAAAATGGGAGAGATAGATGCAGAAGTTTCATTGTAGCTACAGACACAGAATGAGTTGCTATTTAATTCTTTGGAAATTAATAAAATTCCAATAAGAGTCCCAAGTTTTTTGTGCAATTCTATATTGCTGTTCCTCTTGTTCATTTTAAAAACCAAAATACCATTAATTAGCATTGAGATTAATTTCAGGCTGAAAATGCATCTATTGTACATAATTCTCATACTAATTTTGTAAGATATTGGACAAATTTACTCATGCAATCGAATTTTCTTAGAAACAAATGATTAAAATTTGAATTTTAAGCTGTTCCCATGTAATTGTTTCTGATATCTGGGTCCTTAAAACCAATTTTCTGTTATTCCGGTCCTTTGATTGAAACTGATAGCTTATCAAGCCATACTAAAAAATTAAAAAATAATAATCAGATTGGGATGAGTAATAACCTGCCATGAATCATAAGCTGCATTGAGTATAAAAAGAGGAGTGCGCATTTGGGGCACTACATACTGTGGGAAGAAGCACTGCAATATTTATTTTTAACTTTAGTAATATCGTAAAAAAATTAATTCTGATATGCAAATATACTATAGATTGGGAAAAAAAATATCACAGACCAAACCAGATGATAGCCTAGACGTGCAGGAAGATGGTAAATTTTTAGCTGATCCCTATAAAATATGCAGATGAAATTCTTACTTTGATGATAAATAAAACAGAAACCTTTATGAACCAATCAAATCCTAGGTTATTTGATTAGTGAATCAATAAATGATGGTTTCTTTGAGGAAAACATGATAGGTAACAGACATACATGAGTGGTGACAACTTGTTGGTAGAAAGATCTGATGGATTGTCCTCCAGAAACATCCTTGCTGTCATTAGTACAATAAACACATAATCACATGAAAAACTAACATAAAAGTGTATTTTGAATCTTCATGCTTTGGTCGTGATCAACTGCTGAAGTTTCAGAGAACATAAAATCTTCAAAGGTTTCATAGAACTAAGGCCAAGACTCAAAAGTACAACATAAAAAAAAGGACAGGAAGCTAAATGGGTAAACTTTGGAGGTACATGACTGTACATGTTTTAATCTTGATCAAAATGTAGACCTGAAATCTTCAATTTTGGGACAATTATACAATAAAAATGTTTATTTCTTATGGAGCTGTACTTGTGGTCATGCATCTTTCGCCTTTTTTAACTGGTTTACCATCATCTATGGATCAACGGAGTTTCAAGTAAAAATTATAGTGAGGAAACATATTGCAAGCTTACGCATCAATGAAATAACCAGCATCAGAGAAGCATTTGACATTTGCAGTTGCTGGTAGGAGAGAGTGAAATCTGTCACAGTGCAATATTGAGGCCAATCCACCGGCTGAACAACCAGAAAGTAGAGCCTGCATTTAAGCACAACCTTTCATAACCAAAATTTTTAAATACTTCCTGATTTAGCTTCCATTTTTAAATTTTAACCCTGATTCTTAATTTTGATGTCCATAAAAAAATTGTCTCATTTACTTATGGTCTCAAGAAGTTTGCCATCCAATATAAAAACTTCTACAACACAAATAAAATTCGTTTGTCGGCCACCATATCACAAGTATTTTCAGTTACCAAGTGATTTTGAATTTTAAGTCATTATGCTAATCAACACCTAAATTAAAACCCAAAAGAGGAAAGAAATAAGTTTTAAACAAAAAATTTGAATTTTTTGGGAATGTCTCGGGATCAAATATAAAAAAATGTTTGCACAAAACCTGGGTGGCAGAGTATTCATGTCAGGTAAATTATAGTAAGCATCTCAACAGTATAGGTAGTAGTTCATTCCGTTTACAACAGAACTTCTAAAATCATGCAGGAAATATTATATCATACATTTTGTGCCTTGTTCATTCCCTTTGCCAATAGGTCTTCTATGACAGCAAGCCAGATCCTGTTTCCTCGATAGAAAAGATTTGTTTTCTGATCATAAAAAAATACTATAAGATAAAAAGGAGTTAAAATTTAAGTTGCACAACTTTTACACAATTATAGGGAAAGACAGGCTTACCGGGTCCACAGTGTTGACATCCCCTGTAAATGATGAGCCATCACAGTATCTGACCTTTATCCTATTCCAGTTGTAGAAATCTACACAAGAAATTTCTTGGTATCAGTAAATTAAAATCAAAATACTGGAAGTTGATAATTTCATAATTGAGTTGATTCAACAAGATCGATATGCCATACCGGGATTGGAGCTCTGTACATTGCCTAATATACCAGAGAAAGAGAGAGGTTGCATGTGCTTGGATGATCCCCGGTACGTATCTCGTCTATCTAAGCAATCCTGTGTGTCCCTGCACCACCCTCCTCCCTGCCAAAATCAAGTTGTCGCTGCTAATTATAGCACTAATATGTAATATTGCTATAAGATCGTGAAATTACAATAAAGGACACAAATAAAATGAAATTCATAAAATTTACCTCCATGTGAACTAGCCAATTGTTGATCCCAGAACCGGAACCAGGAGAGAAATGATATGCGGGTGCGCTGCCATCCAAACAAACTGTGTATTGAACGAGACTTATGTTCAGTACTAATATAAATAAAATAAAATTATCACAAGTTATAAATTATCTGCCGTACTCTAGAAAATCAGAAAAATAAGAAACATTATCAAAACAAGCTTTTAATATAACGTGATTAAAAGGCAATTAAACCCGATTAAAAAGGGTTTTGAACTCCTGGCATTCTGCAAAGACACCTGTATGTCGGTAGAGGACAATCAAACAGCAATTAAACTTATGTCGATAAACTCCGGTAAAAGTTTATTTTTACATGGAAATTAATAATTTATACCTGCTCCTTTGGCCACCGCACTTGATAAAATAGTCATTGGTACGTCTGCTGCTCCAGCAACCCTCATTTGTGCCAGAAAACCCAGCACACAAACAATAGAACAGATTCTCCATTCTAACTGTCTTTTAGTGTACATTCTAGCTAGGTTGAACCTACAATTAATTAACATTTAAATATTAATTCAACTCTCTCATTATCAAGTTCTAAAAAATATGAAGGTTTAATTTACTTCACAAATATTAAACGAAAATACAAAGAAAAAGTTTGATTTCTTGGATGTTCCAACAAACTTATATATAGATGATTTTTATTTAATTTCTAGCTGGTATAAAGGACAGTACTGAATGAAAATCCATACCATGCAGTGCCATCATTTTAGAGCTATAACAGAAATTATTAACAGACATTTCTAAAAACAGTAACCAGCTCCAGCTGGGTATTAATTTCAGCACAAGTCACAGTCAATTTCACTTAAAATTAAATGATGTATGAAAAAAAAAACAAAAAAAGGATTTATTTAAAGCGTAAATAGATTTGAGTAAAGAGCATTGCTTCAATCAAGCCCCAGATTAGATGAAAGCTAGAAACAACAAGCACTTACGTCAGCTAGTATATATCTCTTGTCAAATTAGACCTCCAGAGAGACACCTGAGATTTTTGTATGGATTTATATATATAACCAATGTACGAATCTTTCCTCTTTTATAAAGCGTGAAATGATGCGGGTACTGGCTGAGAATGCTTACTTGGGCAGAAGCTCTCTGAGAAATGTCTCATTCCTCTTCTATAAGAAAGGTATATTTAAGAGGGAGAGAGAGAGAGAGAGAGAGCGCACCGTCAGAATTAATGACTATTAGCTTTAGCCTTTAGACGAAAGCTCCAGCTCCTATAGAATTTCAATTTTCTTTTTTCTTTTTTACATGTTTCGTTAAAAATTTGAAAATTAATTTGCTAACTATGCCGAGTTTCCTGTGGTATAACAACAAGTACTAGATACTGTAGTAGATAGTAGATATGAGGGTATTGTCTTGTGGATCCGTATCCTCTCTATAGTAATAGAATGTGCATCACTTTAGATTCCCTTTTGCGGGTATTGTCTTGTAAATCATTCTAAAAAATTCCCTTTTGCGGGTATTGTCTTGTAAATCATTCTAAAAGATTTCCTTTTGCAGTACTACGATACGAATTCATTATCTTGTAGACTCATATATTCGCTTTTTTAGATAGTCACATAGGATCCGAGATCTCTTAGTACCAACCAGGCAAAGGCAAAGGCAACCGAGTTGCGTGGGGGCCGTAATAAATGTGAATCAGTGCATGGATGATGGATCTGGAATTCGCATCCTCTGAGATATCTCAAACTTTGCGTGACTTTTTGGAATATCTCAATCGTTCAAATACGTTCTGCACGAATCTCAAAGCACAAATAGTACTTCCCCTTACGTTCTCCCGAATAGGTACCGGACACGTCGGTCACGTAAAAATTGAGATATCTTAGAGGATAGGCACCCATGGATCTGGGGACCATTAGTTATGGATGTCATAATTCATAAATTTCCAGAAAGAAATCCAATTTGCACAATTTTTAATATGAATGAGAATGTCGGATGAATCTGATATTCTATAGACTATATAGCTATATCGTACAAAGTACAAACCTATCTATCTTGGTCATGACTCATGAGATTTCTCCAAAATCATTACCATGATTTTTTTTTCCTTGTCAGCACTTTCCCCCTAAGATTCTTAAGATAAATATAAAGTATTACTTTTCTAAATAACAAGCTATAGCCACACAATAACGAAGCTATAGTATTTTCAGACTTTAAACGTCAAGTTATGAAATAAAAATACACTATTTCAGCTACGACCACTATAACAGTAATAGCGGTCCGCTATTTGCATTACATGCCACGCGTTATAGTGCACACTATGCTACATATAAACTTTTATTTAAAAGTCCAAATTGAATTTTTCTTTTAATAAACAATTTTTTTTAAGGTTTAGATTGTTTTTTTTTATTTTAAATAGAAAAAAGATAAATAGCCTGTGCCATAATGCTTAACTTTTTTTTATATGAGTAGGGTCAAAATATCTCATTATTTTTTGTGCACTATCATATCTCACATTATTATCTTTTTTCTTTTTAAGTTCAAATAGTCGATTCAAACTACTCAAGAAAATCTTCATATTAAAATGTTTTATATTTAATAGAACTTTTACTGATGTTCTAAATTGGTATAAAATTATTGTTTTTAGATTATTTATAATAATTTGAAAAAAAAACAATAATTTTATATCTGTCTAAGATATAAAAATAAATAAGAAAAATAGAAAATTTTGTGTCTAGACGCATTTTAATATAAAGATTATATTGAACAGTTTATAACAACTATTTCAATTTTGAAAATGAAAATAAAAATGTGAAACATGATTTTGACACAAAAATAATGAAACATTCTGACCCTACTCTTTTTATATATACTATTTATATCCTATCATATATCCATTTGAATATTGTTCAATCGTTATATCTTTATCTTCCAATCTTGTTCTATATTACATTTAGAATTCAGATCTGATCATGTATTTGAGTGTAGAATTATTAAATTTAAATTGTTGTCCTCTATATCTTTAATAGACATTGAATTTATTTTTATCCAACTGTAACTAAATGCAGATCATTTTATTCACGCCTCAGGTAGCTGAAAGCGTAGTGACAATATACGCGTTTAATTTGCATTATTCTTTTTTTTTTACGTTTCTGAACCGAATTACGTTTAAAATGCAAAAAAAAAAAATATAATTCATTTTATACGCGAATCACAAATTATTCGTGAGAAAAACACGAATAAAAATGCAGAATTTTTTTTTTTGCTTCCTTGTTGTACCGAATCATTTCCGAATTATACTCGAATCACGAATTTTTAACCCTGCCAAACGAAGTCGAACTATTTGTTTGTTACTTGTGGGTGAGAGAGACAAATGAATCCTATTACATACCGTGCTCTTATAATTAGTTGGTTATATGAGATCCAGACTTGTTAGGCGTGTGAAATTTGGACTTTGTTTCTCTGACGAGTCACGAGAAAGTAACAGACTGTGTCTTTATTCCGCAGATTCTTTTCCTTTCCAGTGTCTGCCAGATTTTGGGTTTCTTTGCTTTCTAGCCCATAGTTGAGACTTAAGATTTAAATTTGTAAATCCATGGTTCTGTCCTTTTTCAGAAAACAATTAAAATGGACCAAACCTGAATAATGAGGAAATCTAATCTACCGTAAAAAAACGTGTTACGCTGGTCAATCGTACAAGGTGATGAGTTTTACTTGATGGATGGTCTAAAAAGAAATCTAGACGGTTTAAATCCGATTGTACAAGACTACAATGTGAGGTTTACTTGCTGACAAAACACAAGACGAAATGTCTAATTTTAAAAATACAACCGATCACTTGAAATACAAGAGGACATGTGCATGCTTCTGATAAAATTTAAATACCGGATTACTTTGCAGCAAATGAGTTAATTTTTAGTTTTCACATGTTAAAGGAATGGGTCGATGATGGCTGCAACCATCATAATTAAAAAGGTCTACTGGTTGGCTGGTTGCCACTTGCCTGTGTACTATTTTTCATGCAATTCCAGTTGTATGAGAATATAACGCAAGGGTAACAGCAATGAATCATACAAGAAAGGCTGGGACCAAAATGTTCCTATGGCCTTATGAGGATTTTTTTTTCTTGTAAATAAAAATAAACAAACTTATTTAAACAAAAAAAAAAAACTAGTATCAAATATGCTGGATTTTAAAAAATAAGCTCCACCGTAGCACTACTATGGTGTTGGATACTAAATAGGACTACGATGGAGCTTATTTTCAGAAATTTAGAGTACTAGATGCTTGTTTAGTTTAAATGAGTTTGTTATTTTCTATTTAAAAAATCACCTATGGGTTCTCGATGTTTGATAATTCGACTTTCCTCTTAATAGTTCTTAGACTTTGTTTTTTTGTCAATAAAACAGGTTTTTCGGAGAACCAATTCGCGGCAGATTGAATTGGTGGTCCTGATATTTTTGGAATTCTTCATAATTTATGGTTTTTTTTTATTTTTAGTTTTTTTGACAGTGGTATTAATAAAAATTTCGGAAGACTATCTATAGTATATGGATCACAAAGTAAGGACCAACGTGTGCTATTCATAGTACTATATCCACACTCTTACTTTAAAAAAAAAATTCAATTATCTTTGTAAATGACCGTTCCTTGTTCCACCGTTCAAAACAAATAATTAATCTATCAATTTGGGTTCTAATAATTCTTCATAGAACTAAACGACAATAAAGGGCCGACTTATAAAAGACTCAAGCCTGGACAAAGCAAGAGGTTTGCATTTTTCACACCACACAAGATATCGAAGAGCTTACACACATGCACACTCCTCTCCCCATTCGAGCCCGCCTCGAGACCAGATAGCCTGCCACCTTAAGGCAGAACGTATCAGAGACTCTCGACTCAGATCGGCAACAAGTTACATATCAAATAAATATTCTTTCTCTAAATAATCAGAGCCGAAGAGGTCCTAATTCTCAGTTATAAATGTAAAAAAAAAAGGTTTTGTAACCTAACATTTGATAAAAAAAAAAAAAGTAATAATAATAAAAATAAATTTTATTTACCGTGAGTTGCAAATGCAGATTTAACTCTTCGTCCCAACTACCAGTGCCCAAAATTATTGATAGAATAGCCTCTCAATTTATGTCGAGATTTTCTTTTCTTTTCTATTTTTTTTTTAAAGATTGATTGACTCTCTTTCAACTTTCAACAAATATACAGAAAAATTTTATACTATTTGTGGAAAAAGTGAAATTATGTTTATGTCAAATATGAGCTAACGCCAGGGTGTAATTTGTTGTGTTCTTTTGTATTTCTATATATATTTATAGGCTTGAGAAATTGAGAACGTTGGAATTTTTTGTTGAGTCAACGGAAATGTATACATTGAAAGTCAACCGTTTTATTTCCTCCACCAAGAATATTTTAAAGAGATGGTTGCTTTATTTTCTTTATATATATTGGTTGTTTATCTTTCTTTATTATTAATATTAAAATTTTATCTATTGATTTAGAATTGCATTAATGGACATACTAGTGCACATAGAACAATCATGCAAGACAATTCAAGACAATTCTAAGTTATGTTAAGATTATTTTTTTGCGCGTGAAGGAAAATTGAATTCTCGATTTTTGAGTAACCAACAATTTCATTATTTTTTTCTTATAAGCCAACTGTGCTACTTCTTATTTTCCGGTATAGTCTTTTTTAATAACGAAGGAAAATAAGTGTTTTAAAAAGTAATGTCTGATAAAATATTCTGTATCAATCAAGAGCCTATAGAAGTATTAGTGTTTAATTAATTGTTTTACCTTAAAAAATGATACACTAAAAAAATGTCATTAATTTATGGTTGTAATTGACATGATTATTTATGTAGAAGAATAAGGTCCATTAGAGAGAACATATTCTAGTAAATAAATCACCAAAAAAAAAGTTAATCTAGCAAATAAATGACATTTTTTTTCGAATAAAAGAACTAGTCATTTAATTAAAGATGAGGATCACTTGATAATTATTTATCTTAATAATCTTAATAATAATTAAAAATAAGTTTATTTAAATTTAACATTACACGTATGTGTTATACAATATATACATTATATTTATAAAATTCAAAGTATGTAAAAAACTTAAAAATTCAGCGACTGTGGGCCAAAAGTTGTTTCACTTGTTCAGCTCAGAGCCTATAATTAAGCCCAATCACAAATTTTACAAACACCAATCTTGGTCCCTACACAGTACACAGTAACAGCTGCCTCATACCCTCACAGCTGTTGTCTATCTAACTCCAATTTAGGCCCATACACAAACAGCTCAAACTTGCGTCTTTTCCCCTTGTCAAAAAAAATGTTTTTCAATTCCCATGATAGCATCATAAGATAAGAGGCTAAATCATAAACACATTGAGAAATACAAACAAAATTAAGCATTCACTAATTAATATCACTACAAATTCTAGTAAACTAATTGCAATCATGCCTTAATTAATTTGGATCCACATCTTTAATTAATTCTTTGGGGTTGCTGTAGCCTGGGAGTAAAGAAATGTGCCCAGTATTGCAATTGCTGTTCCTAGTGCATTCAGTGGTGATACAGGATTTCTGAACACAATTATTGATGCGACTATCACCACAACTCGCTTCATGGTATTCCCAACCGAGAAGGTTAACGGGCTAATGTCATCGAGTGCCTGGTATGATGACTGATTGTAGAGATGATAAAACAAACCTGATATGACCACCCACAAATAAAATTTATTTACCGAAGGCGCAATAGTGAGCGCATGCTGGAACCCGGCACCCCATTTTGACCCCTCCACAAAAATAGCTACTGGGAACAGGTACAGAAGAGACAGTATTGAGATGCATCCATATAAATTCAGGCCGTCTATTTCAGAGAAATCAGATAAACTCTGTTTAGAATATATGTTGCGCAAAACAAAACCCAGGTTGCTGATTAATGCGCCAGAAAGACCCGCTGTATCAAATGTTGGTTCAGTAAGTACTGCCAGAGAACAACCAGCAACAATAGGCACAATTGAGAGCCAGACTTGTACAGGATAGAACTTGCGCAGGATTACAGCTGAGAGCACCACTGAAAAAACAGGTTCAGCTGACTTGATGACATGCGTGAATGACACGGCAACATGAGAGAAAGACACACAGGCAGAGATGTGGCCTACGGTGTGGAACAATGCGGGGCCGAGAAGTGCTGTTATGAATTGACCAGAGAGGCGGGGCATAGGCTGTAACCGAAGGGACCATAGAGAGAGCATCCAGAGAGAGCCAGCAAGGAGCTGGAATGAAGCAAGGAGCCATGGATAAGGGAATACATTCAGTACCTTCTTGTTGTATATGTTGAATATTACGTTTTGTGCGTACCAGAAAACAAACACCAGAGCTAGCTTGATCGTCTTGTCGGGGGTTTTACTTTTATTGGAATCAGATCTGTCGGGGCTTGCGGAAGAACTAGATGACGCAGCGGGTTGGAAGGTGATGGTGTTTCGGTAGTTGCGGGGGAGCAGTTGGGTGGGGATGTAGGAATGGTTGAGAATGAGAGATGGCAGCTGGGCATGTGTGGTGGAAATCGGGGTTTGGATATGCCTCGGGATGTGGGGCTTTTGAGAGAAGAAGAAGAGAGAGGGGAAGGGTGGCTGTTGCTTGAGAGATAACATGATCTCAACGGCTCAACGCTGAAATGCACAGTGCAGACTCGAGATCGAGTTGAAGACTGAGGAGAGTGGGAGATGGAAGCAATCAATGAAATTGAATGGACGGGGATAGTGCAGCCAGTTGATAGGATATGTAACTGTAATTTCTTACAACTGAATAGTCAATATGTGTATATATATATATATATATATAGATAGACTATGGTGAGTTGTGAAGTAAGGATCTTGTTTCAAAGACTAAATATTCGATCCAAATCGTTCAACAAGATGTCCATATTGAAATATATTTGGAGATTAAATTTTATATTTTTTTGAAATTTTTTTACTATTTTTTAAGATAGATAGAAAACCGTTGTTTTTGAATGGTTCAAAATCATTAAAAACAGTGATTTTGAAATATTTAGAAAAACAAATAGTAAATAATTTTCAAAAAATAGTAAACAATTTTAAAAAAAAATGTAAAATTTGATCTCCAAGTACATTTCAATATAAATATTTTGTTGAGTGTTCGGATCGACTATTTGGTCTTTGAAAACGAAGATATGAACGTGAAGTAAAACAAGATCCTTACTTCGCAACTCACCATAGCCCCTCTCTCTCTCTCTCTATATATATATAGAGTGACTAATATGATTTCAGTAGCATATGGGCCGAAGTGCTTACGGTCCGAATTTGAAATTTCAAAATCTAAAAAGTCGATCTGAACCGTTAGATGTGTTTTCCATATTGAAATGTGCTTGGAGACCAAATTTCACATTTTTTTGAATTTTTTTGCTATTTATTAAGCCACTTTGAAAATCGCTGATCCAACGGTGGCACTGTTGGGTTAAGCCACCGTTGGATCGGCGATTTTCAAAGTGGCTTAATAAATAGCAAAAAAAATCCAAAAAATATAAAATTTGGTCTCCAAGCACATTTCAATATGAAGAACACATCTAACGGTTCAGATCGACTTTTTGGATTTTGAAATTTCAAATTTGGACCGTAAACACTTCGTCTCATATGCTACTGAAATCATATTAGTCATTATATATATGAGTAAGACTTGAGTGTTATGAATATAATAAGGTCATACGTGCTAGGCCTAAATAATATATTATATAAACTTCAAATTTCGATTTAGGTAGCTCAGTAAATTGGTTATATAATAAACTTGTAGAATACTAATTTTTACTATTTTTGGAACTTTTTTTTATTATTTTTATGATTTATGAAAGATGACAAAAAAATGGTCTAAAATATTGGCAATTTTCTTTTATTTTAAGTCATTTTTTTTTGTCATATTTCATAAATAAATAAAATAGTAATTTTTTAAAATAATAAAAATTGAAATTTTACAAGTTCATTATATAACTAATTTAGTAAGCTACTTAAATCGAAGTTTGAAGTTTATTCAATAGATTTTTAAGACTGGATGACCTTATGCTATTCATAGCACCTAAGTTTGAAGTTTATTTAATAAAAACAGCAATTTTCAAACAATTTGAGCTTAGCCACACACTCTCTCTCTATATATATAGTACAGTATAATTATACAATGAATTTGACAATATCTAAAAATGAACTTTTTTAATTATTTTCATACGGATACATAATTTAACATAATTTCATTGCACTTTTCAAAATACTTTTCGATTGTTATATTGCAAGAACCTTTCTTTCATTACAAGCCCCATTGGAAAGGATTTTTCAAATGTTTACAATTCAAAGTTGTGAGATCCAAAGTTTGCTGCTCCGAATTGTGAGACCATTTGGTTTTGGTAGGTCCAATGCCACCGTCCCATTGGAAAGGTTTCATATTTGTCTGGGCTCTGGCGAGTGAACTCGGGGCCACCTCTGGAGATGTTTATCATTCCATCGTTCCAGATTTGGTCCGGAATCCAGAGCCGCAGATCCTCACGAGTCACAACTGTCGAGAAAGCCCAAGATCGAATCGAACGGTTTAAATCCTCCGTCTCTCATACTCGTCACGTGATACGCGCGTTCTCTATTTTGGAACCTTCTCCACCTCACCACCTCCTCCTCTCTCTCTCTCTCTCTCTCTCTCTCTCTCTCTCACACACCCCTCCACATGGCGCTTGTCGCCTCGTCGGCACCACCTCCAATCAAAATCCGGCAGCTCCACTCACCACCGCCTACTCACCTTTGTTTTTCTCCTTCTCTTCTCTCCTTCCCTCGTCTCCTCTCCTCTTCTTCCAAGTACTCCCTCTCGCCTTCTCCTCTCGTCCTCCGCCACCGCCGCGTTCAACCACTTTCCGCCTCTGAATCGACCTCTCCCGTCTCCACAGCCGAGGTACTTCATTGCAAAACTCGATAGGATAAATTTATCTAATACTTTGTTATGATCACATTATATTAACACAATATGTAATTAGCATGCCAAGTTCAAAAAATGGGATTCATTGACTGCAAAGCTGGCTGGGGCAGCTAATGTGCCATTTCTTCTCCTTCAGCTTCCTCAGATTGTACTCAATGCCCGAAACCTTCTAGCTGGCAACAAGGCTGCTCTTTTTGCTGTCCCATGGCTTGTCAGTATTTTTTAAGTACCTTCAATTTTCACTACCGTTTTTCTTTACTATTTCTTCTGTTAGGATTTCCCACATGATTTGATTCTTTGAATTAAAAAAATAATGACAGGGGATGCTTACAGGATTATTAGGAAACCTGTCTCTGCTCTCATACTTTGCAAAGAAGAAAGAGACAGAGGCAGCTCTGGTTCAGACACTAGGAGTGCTGTCCACATATGTAGTAATTGCACAGCTTGCACTAGCAGAGTCCATGCCACTGCCCCAATTTGCTGCCACGTCGGCAGTTGTTGGCATAGGCTTAGTGCTTAATTTTCTCAATTATCTTGGTTGGTTGAATGAGCGGGTGTGGTTGCTTTGGGAGGATTTCACTACTGTTGGAGGTCTATCTGTTCTTCCTCAGGTAACTTCTATTATATGCCTGAAAGATTAATAGTTGAGAAATGGTTTTTTAATGCTTGTTATTGGGTTTTCTTGTAGGTGATGTGGTCAACATTTGTCCCATTCTTACCGAATATCATCTTGCCGGGGATAATTTCTTGTGCCATAGCCATCTTGGCTGTTGTTGCAGTATGTTTCTACTTTCATGCTTGGCTCAGTTCATCTATTTCTTTAATTATGTGAAACCTTACTGAATTGAACCATTTATGCAGGCAAGGTTGGGAAAGCTCTCTGCAGAGGGGGCCCACTTTGTTGGTTCCCTGTCTGGCTGGACAGCAACACTTCTCTTCATGTGGATGCCAGTTGCACAAATGGTATGCATATTATGGAGTTCACAATGAGTTGATTTAGTGACCGCCACAATGCCACATTTTAGGCCCGACTTGTACCTTTCCTTGTTGGTGTCGTGCAAGTACTATGGTAATTTCTAACAACCTGGCTGTCGGCTTCCACCAGTAGTCTGTTGCATGCTCGTCGTTGTAACAACTATATGGTACCAATGGGACTACATGCCTACCTGATGTCCGTAATAGTGTTGCCTAGTGCCAGCCCTGACTGGTACACTACAATCCAGCTTAGTCTTAACTATCATATGGCTTTCTTTAGAACCTTTTCAAATTCTACAAAGAGAAGGATAAAGATAATCAAAGAAGAAGGTTTTTTTATAATGTCGGTTAGTATGATCTTGTACACTATGCACTGTTAATGGTGTTTTGATGTATTATTTATATTGGTGAAGTGGACAAATTATCTTAATCCAAGCAACATAAAAGGCTTGTCAGCTTTGACAATGCTTCTTGCTATGCTCGGAAATGGTCTCATGCTTCCCCGTGCTTTGTTTATTCGAGACCTCATGTGGTAATTAAACTCTCTTCTTATAAGTACTGACCTCTCTCTCTCATTCTCTCTCTGGCTCTCCCCCTCCCTCCCTCCCTCCCTCCCTCCCTCAGGCTTATGAATTTATCTCTTGCTATTTCAGGTTTACTGGTTCAGCTTGGGCGACTATTCTACAGGGTTGGGGTAATCTGGCCTGCATGTACTGGTAAATATTAACTTTAAAATTATCTCAGTATATATGATTACTGAAAAGTAATGGCTATTGTTAAAAGTCTTTTTTTTTGTCCCCAATTTCAGCTTTCAGAGTATTAGCAAGGAATTTTTCTTTGCAACAACATTCGGGTTGCTTCTTTGGATAGGTTCGCTTCTTTTTCTTTTTTCCTTATAATTGGAATATGGGACTATTGATTAGGAATCTTGAGTTGATTAGAATCAAGGTCGGTATATAGATCTAGGTCCTGCACTGATTAGGATCAAATGTCAAGATGACAAATACCATAACAGTGAATATATAGTACTAGCGGGGGCAATTGGTCAGATCAGGTTGTGTTTGGGTTTTGAGGTGTAGTTGGATTGTTTTCTTGTTGAGGTCATTTCGGCTTCAAGTTTTCTTAGATCTCAGGTTATTCTGAGCTGATTGTTCTTGGGTTCAGGGCATTTCGGACCTAGGGTTTGTCGTGTTAGATTGTCGGTTCAAGTTGAACAAGGTGGAGTTTAGTGTTGAACGAATTGGATTCAAGGGCAGGGTTGGTTTAGTTTCTGGTCTGGTTGGGTTCAAATCACCTCAAGCTGCACTTTGATAAGATTTTGGTTGGGCTGGGTTTTTGGAGGGTTGAATTTTAAGAGAAGTTGGGTTTTGTTGGCAGTTTTTCCCAGTCAGACCAGATTTTGTTTCCTTGAATAGTACTCGAGAGGTTTTGTAATTGTTTGGTTAGGTTGACTTCACTTTTTTGGATCTTTCTGTGTTGTTTGTAAAGCAGGCTTGGTTGAGACCTTGAAATATTACAACATGCTGAAAGTGCCGCTATTTGCTGACTAAAATACTTATCTATCACCTCATTGTTTGACCAGGGTTAATGCTTTGGAGAGATACAATTGCGCATGGAAAGAGTTCAGCTCTTGTTTCATTGAAGGAACTATTTTTCGGTGTTCCCTCGAGGGAAAACAGCATTCATTGATCCAGGGCAACTTAGAATCAACACGGATATCATCTAGGATGCTTTTCCATCATCCAATTTTTTATTAGTACTTCTAAATTCCTTCTGATTCTTGCTGCTTTTTGAGAGGACCTCTGACTAATGAGTATAGAATAAATGCCCTGAATGGCTTCTGAACCAGTAGCTCTGGTTAAAGAGGTGTTGTTAATACTTAATAGGGTTGGTCATTGGTCTTGTAATTTTATATAATAGTATTTTTTTTTTCTGTTATCCTCAACCGAACATACGCTAGTTACTGTAGGTGGACCTTGTGAAATGGCAACTGTACCACTTATTGTATGTCTTTGAATGAAGTGAAATAACGAGTCTTGGAGAGAGAACACTAATCGAAGTTTATTGGAATACATGTTTCAAGTGTGGGAGATATCCTTTTCGCTCTACATCTTTTGTTGTTTATTGGAATACCCTAAGATATTGTATATACTAATCGAAGTTTATGCGGTAAATCAGGTGTTCATGTGCCAGTTTCTTCAAATTTTAACGAGTAAAACATATTTTATGAAGAAAAATGAAAAAAAAAAAACAGAGAAAATATTGATTGCGCCGGTGCTTGAAGCTAATAGGGTCCAGATATGCATAGTCAGATAATAGTGGGCCTTTTGGGCCCAATTGTTCGAGTTTGGATAGTCAGGTACTAGTTCCTTTTTTTTTAAGTGAATTAATATTTTAAGATAAAAATACGGCAACATAATTTGATATGTTATAAAAATAATCTAAAAATTAAAGTTATGCATTTAAAAACAAAATAAAATAGCCACTATAGTTTTTTTTATTCTAATTGAAAATAGTGTTTGGGTGTTGTTTCTGTATACCCGTGTGTGTGTGTGTGTGTGTATATATATAGTAATGAGTCTAGCTAGTATGATATTAGCGTCATTTCAGCATATATACAACCACCCTCAAAATCTATTGAATCAATTTCAATCGACGAATTCAAACTTTTCAAATTCATCTACTTCGTTAGTTGTGCGTTTACATGCAAAAATTATATATATATTTTTAATTTATTTAGTATCAAGTCAAGCGGTCAAATGTGTGAATTTTTAAGTTAATTTTAATGCATTTATTTTTCAACACTTTTTGACCGCGTGACTTGGTACTAAAATAACTTGAAAAATTATAAATTTTATATGCAAACACATCAATTACAAAGTACATTTGTTTGAATGGTTTGAATTTGTCGTTTAAAATCTATTTAATAAGTTTTGAAGTTGGTTTGATAATTGTATCAATATCTGGAGAGATTAAGATCTAGATTGGGTTGACAATTCAAGGATCTAAACTATATGAATTGAGAGTATGTCCGATGCCCATCGGTCCTATTTTGATTTGATGAGTTCAATCACCGTCCAATGTACTTTAAAATTTGTGTGCAATGCTTTAATTTCTGTGTGTGTCTATTTCGATTTTCGTACGTATAGATCTTAAGATGAATTGAATGGTTATGAAACTCGTTGAACCTAAAAGTAGGTCCGATGGGCATCGGACTTACTCTGTTCCAAAACTATATTATACCCACTATAGCATCGGGTCTAGGATGGGATTAAGAAATTTTAATTTATATCTAGAATCATGTCCATATTTAAGTCAAGTATATTTGAGGGGGACTGTTATTCGCATATCGTAATTTGTTTATGACAGAAAATTATTAAAAAATTAAATTTGATAGACAAATTTTACCCTTCAATTTCTTCTCAAATATTTGATCATCTTTCCTTAATTATTTTGCAATATTAATTTTCTTAAGTGACAATCAGATAAAAAGATACAAATATCTTGTACAATTAATGCGATTGAGTTTTTTTTTTTTTTTAAATGGGACATAAATGTTCTTGTAGCCATCTAATTCCATATGAGAAGCGATTAGTATTTTTTTTTTCGTTATTTTATTGGAAATTTAAAGAATGTCAACGTTCCTTTTTATATCATGACAGCAAGTTTTTTATTTACAAGTTCATCATATTTGGTGACCTACAATTACAAAGAAAAATTATGTAAGTTTATATTTTTCTTTTATATGCTAAGGAAATGTGGACAAGTTTGAATTTTTTTTTCTTGTGGTTTATTATTATAAAAGATTCACTAAAAACATACTAATTAAAGAAGGAAAATAAATTTAATTAGGGAAAATAGATGAGAGGTAAAGTTGTCTATTATTTAATTTTTTTTTTTTAATTGTGTTGCGTTGATAGCAATTTTTTTAGTGCGAATATCAGCACCCTAATTTAAGAGTTGGTTAATGATTTTGAACTTTTTAAGGCAACATAGAAAAATGTAATATCTTTAGGATAATTTCATTTAAACAAAAAGAGAGGATAATTTATTGTAATGTATTTGGCCAAAAATGAAGAAAAATTCCTTTTTAGTCCCCTACCGCCATCCAAAAGAAACAAACTATATACTGTAAGAACATGCATATAATTATAAGAGCCATATATAATTAATTATTCGGACATTAATGCATCTCCTAGCATATCACAAAATCAAAGAAAAGATCCACCATTAATTTATGAGAAGATACGCCCCTCAGCAATCAGCATTCTTTTTTGCATAGTATTAATTAATCAGATATAAGGTTAAAATAGAATAACCAAAACAATAATACATTCATGCATGTCTAGTTGTCTACCTCCATCCATTCCTTGAAACAACACCTTTATATATATAATCTTCATATATATACAAGTATGATATAGAGCAAATCTCACCAATCCATCATATATTCTGGTAACAATGGCTTCTAGTTTTATTCCTCTCCTTCTCACCATTGTTATGATCCTTGCTCTTTCTAGAGTTTCATTACAAAACCATGTCAGTTTCTCAGTCGATCTCATCCATCGGGACTCCTTCAAATCCCCCCTGCACAACCCTTCCCATACTCTTGATGACAAGATTCACGCTGCTATTCGTCGTTCCAGATCACGTGCCCGTTATTTGCACCATGCAATTGCCTCAAGACAACATGTAACACCGTCCTCCTATGACTCGAATGTTACCGCAATCCCGTTTGAGTATTTGATGACAATTAAAGTAGGCACCCCTTCTAGAAGCATTGTTGCTGTAGCCGATACTGGTAGTGACCTTATCTGGACCAACTGTAAGCCGTGCCAGAAGTGTTACAAGCAAAATGCACCTCTGTTTGATCCAAGATCTTCCTCAACATATCTTGATTTAAGTTGCAAGAGCAATTTTTGTTCTGATTTTCCAAGTGATTGTGAAAAGAACCAGTGCCACTACTCTGCCCAGTATGGTGATGGGTCAAAATCCTCTGGTACACTTGCTGACGAAACCTTCATCTTCGACACCTCGGATGGGAGAAAAGTGGGCATTCGTAACATAGCATTTGGATGCGCACACCAATCTCAAGGATTATTCCAACCAAACATGGCCGGCATAGTTGGGCTCGGTGGCGGGTCCATCTCTCTGGTAAGCCAACTGGGTTCTTCAGTTGGCAAAAGGTTTTCATATTGTTTGGTGCCATATTCCACAACAAAAGTGTCAAGCAAACTGAGCTTTGGATCCAATGCATTGTTCTCTGACCCAAATGCACAATCAACAGATCTCATCTCTGGTTTAAGTGATACATACTATACAATTAGTTTATCAAAGATCACAATCGGTGGCCTGGACATAGAAGCGAGTTTTAACGATATCATTATCGATTCTGGTACCACACTGACTTTGCTCTATTCTGAGACGGTGGATCGAATTGTGGCACAACTAGAAGAAGTAATCCCCTTACCCAAGGTCAATGATCCAGATCTCCAACTTTGCTACAATGTAAGTGATGTTCAAGGAAAGAACATTGTTTTTCCAGACATTACCTACACATTTGGCACAGCTACAGTCACCCTCGGTTCGAGAAACTCTTTCGTCACACTCAATGGAAAGGTTTGCCTAGCTATGTCTGGTAGCGAACCGAGTGACGATGGTTCGGTAGTTCAGATAGTGGGAAATATCGCGCAACAAGATTTTCATGTAGGGTATGATCTGGGCAAGAGGAAGGTTTACTTTGCCCCTAGTGACTGCACTAAGCTGTGAAGATGGCATTAATTAGTACCACCACCTGTTGAAATAATGAAATAATTCCTCCAGAGGACATGCTTTTTTGTACATTCTAGTTCTATATATTATTATTATGTGCAATAAGCATATCAAGTTATGTGAAATACATGATCATGATGAAGTGTTGTAGAAATAATTTATTTTTTTCAAATAATATGGAGACCAACCGATTAAGATTTGTGGCAAATTAAACTTAAGAAGAAGGGGGGAAATAAACTAGCCTGTTAGTGGTGCTATTGTATCTGGTCCCGATCGGGTACCGAACCGGATCTAAACCGAAACCAATCCGGATCTGATTAATTTGAATAAGTTTTCATCACAAGAGAACATGAGATCAAAAAGTAATCAAGAAAATATTCACAAAGGCATTAATTTTCCACTTGAAATAAGTATTAAGATGCATATTGAGCATGTATTTGACAATTAAAACAAGATTGACCGTATCAAAAAGGAAAAATTGTTTTTATGCGACTTCAAAATATGAAAATTAGAAAATTGTCACCTCAAAATATGAAATTAGTTATTTATCACTCTAAAATCATTAAATTTATGAAATTACCACAATTATACATCTAATTTACATATTTGATTAAAATTATTCTGAAAAATATTGTATAAAAAACGTATTTTGGTATTTTCAAAATTACCCTTTAATTAAACAGTTGAATCTCTCCAGTACCCTTATCTTTCCGCCTCTTTGTCTTTCGTTTGCCTCTCCTCTCTCGTTTGAACTCTCTCCCTCTCTCGGCCTCGTTGGACCTCCCTGGCAGCGAGCCTCAGCTTCGCCACCTCACCCCCCCCTCTCTCTGTCTCTCTTTCTCGTTGGATTTGGTTGTGCCTTGCCCTAGGATCTCGCCGCGCTTCAGCCTGATCGCCCACCTCGGTCGCGCTGGACTCTCGTCTAACCTCCTCTCTCTGGTAAGCATTTCTCCCTCACACTCTTTGTCTCTCTGATTAGATACTAAAATTGTTGTGAAATTTTGATTTTCAGCACAATTTCAATTGAATATTTAAGTTTTTTTTCCAGCAAAGTTCTATTTAAGTTTTCATATTCGAAAGCAATAAAAAACAATTCAGGTTTGTGCAATTTGATGCTAATCAAGATTGTCATGTGGTTCTCTCCATTGCAAAGAAAGCTTGGCAGTATGGTTTTTGTGTGTGTGTGTGTGTTTTTTAATTTAGATGAACTGATAACAATTAAAAAAAATAGGTTTCTTGTTTGCAAAAAAAATTACTCTCCATTGCAAAGAAAAGCCAACAGGTGAATAACTAGGGGATAATTTTTGTTATATTAATTTATAACTTGCCACGTTAATTAAATTTTCATATTATGTTGAATTTCATTATAAGCATCTAATTGAAATTTGATAAGAGTTACAATAATGAGCTTTATAAATTTTGGAGATTGTTGATGTATAGAATCCTTCTTTCAATTTGTATCTTTGTGATGCTATGCAAATATTTCTATTTTTTGTCATGCTTGTAAATTATGTATACTGTTAATGTTTAAAGGGTTGATCTGTACTAGTATTGGTACCAATGCAAATATTTCTATTTCTAATTCTATTTTGTCATGCTTGTAAATTATGTATATTGTTAATGTTTAAAGAGTTGATCTGTACAAGTATTGGTACCAATGCTCAATCTTTATAATTTTTATTTTTTGCAAAATTGGCAGCAGCGAAAAATTGACAGAAATCCAACCTAATCTTAAGTGCTTACATTAGTGCAGTTTCTGTCCTGTACCAGTCGGTATGTAGGCCACTTCTTTTTCTATAAACCCCCTGCAGTTTACTAAAATTACAAAAAAAAAAAACCTGCAGTTTCTGTCTTGTACCAGTCCTATACCAGTCAGTATCTACAGAGTATTTCCTTCTGAGAAATTATCTTTTTTTTTTTCAAGTAAGGATTGGCCTAAGAGCATTTGAATTCCAATATAGTAGCATAAAGCACAAGTGACATAAAGCAAACAAATGAGCATGTCGGCGCCTATTTGAAATATAAAGTATAAAAATAAAAACACAAGTGACATAAAGGAAATAAATACTGGAGCAAAAATAAAAACACAAGCATAGAAACAGTACATGTTCAATATAAATTTCCAACAGAACAAAACAGTACATTTCCAACATAGTGCGAAACATTACATTTTCAACAGAAATTTGCATCATAAATTCTCACATTAAGTTTCACATTCAACAAAATAATTAAAATAACATAACAAATTCTTGGACATCCTTAGCAACAAAAAGCAAACACTAGTTACTACATTAAAGAAACCCTAAATCATGGACCACCTTCTTCATTCTTAACTATCAGAAGCATTGTCGCCTTCATTATAATCTGCATTGTCATCTTCATTTCTTCTTCTTCATTTGCAAACGGTCATTTCATCTACCTCCAAAGCATCCATTTATCTACAAAAGAACACCAGAAATTGGACCAATATAACAGGCTTATTATCTGCAAAAATTCCAGAAAGAACATTGTTATACAAATTTCTCAATTGAATTAAACTTATAATTTCCCAATTCAGAAATAACAGGCTTATTACTGTGTTTGGCGGAGAAGGAAGGTTCTGAGAGGCGCAGGGGTTGGAGGAGAAGAAGGTGCAGGAGTTGGCGGAGAAGAAGGCGGAGAAGAAGGTGGGGTTGGCAGAGAAGAAGGCGCTGATTAGTCGGAGAAGACCCTTGAGCTCGATATGATTCTATTTGCGCAGAAGAAGGCTGAGAGTGTATTTAGGGGAAGAAGGCTGACAGTGTATTTGGGCAATATCTTCTCATTTGAATACTAGGGGTAGGGGTAGAGTTGGAATTTTTAAAATACAGTTTTTATACAACATAAATTAGTATAATTTTAATAAAATCTTGTATTAAAATATGTATTTAGAGCAAATATATGAATTTAGTAACTTTAGGGTGGCAATTTTCCAATTTCAAGTTTTGAATAGGCAATTTCATAATTTCCAAATTTTGAGGTGGCATAAAAAAAAAAATTTCCCTATTACTAATGCACAAAGATCATTAAAACTGCAATAATATTAAAAAAAAATGTTCATTAGAACTTCAAATGTTTCAATTTGAACTATTATTATTTAGACATATTTATATAATGAGGAGGGATCCAATTACACCTTTTTTTTTTTGACACATTATGACATTGTTTTTTTTATAGTTTAATTTTGCGATTTCAAAATCCAAATAGTCGATCCAAACCGTTCAACATGATTGATATACTAAAATGTGCTTGGAGATCAAATTTTACATTTTTTTTAAATTTTTTTACTATTTATTAAGATGGTTACAAAATCGCTGTTTTTCAATGGTCCGAAAACAACGATTTTGTAACCATCTTAATAAATAGTAAAAAAATTCAAAAAAATGTAAAATTTGATCTGCAAACACATTTTAGTATATTAATCATGTTGAACGGTTTGGATCGACTATTTGAACTTTGAAAATAATAAGTATCAAAATGTGTCAAAAAAAAAGTGTAACTTGATCCTTCCTCTTATATAATAGTTAACACATGCGGAAAACACATCAAACGATACAATACTTGTCATGCAGTTGGAGGCTTCAATATATCTATATGCAATAAAGCAAATAGTGCATGAATTTATTTATACAACAATGGAGTATAATACCAATTAAGAATGACATAGTATTATAGTATTTTTGTCCTTACAAACAAGCTGCACTGTTACCTGCCTGTAAGAAAATGGTTAAGCTGATTCCCTAGATAAGCTAAGTTGTAACTGGACTCATATTCTGACAAGTGGACAAATCCGGGGAAGATCTATGATTTTTTAAAGCAAAGAAATGAGATAGCGATAGAACAAAGCCAGTAGTAAGGTACTCTTTCAATGGATTTGTATCCTCCCCGGTACGTAGAGTGGGAAAAATGAGCCGTTTCCGTCACGGAACAGTACGATTATGACACAGAATAACGTAGTATGTGTGACTTTTTATACCGTGATTTGTGTGTCGCATGCCGTGATCATCTTTTGAAAATTTGACATGGCACGGCACGGCACGTCACGCTAAAAATCCGATCACGACACGGCACGTGATCACGCGAGTCATGTGTAATTAGGACCGTTAAGTCTTGATCAAATAGTAAATCTTGAATAAACTAATCTAAATTATGAAAAAATAGTTAAATGTGAGAAATGTGACTAATTACGTATGGACAGAGCACGCCAACACAGCGTGACTCGCGTGCTGTGACCACCCTTCCACATTTTAGTCACGGCACGAAACATATAACTGTTCACTTAGTCACGGCACGGCACGGCACGGCATGAGACAAAAATCACAGCGTGTTAGTCACGACACAGTGTAAAATGAATTCACATCCTCTGCGGAGCTTTTACTAGCGGAGTTTCTATAGTTCTTTTAATCTGGTCCGTTCATTTTGATCAGACGGACCAAATAAGATTTTGACACGAATCTCAAAGCAAAATAAATACTGCCTCCTCCATCATTCCAAGCACTCACCGGCTGAGAGTAAATCTGAACCGTCCGATCAGCTCAGCAGAGAATACTGGTCCGGTGTATAATGCGTTCATCCAATTTAACCTGACACGAATCTCGAAGCGTACCCTCCTATATAAATGCCTGATTGACCCACCTGCTGAAAATCTAGGAAAATTGGAACGGTTAGCAACGTGTCAAACTGGTAAGGCCAGAAGGCGAGCCACGCTATTCGAGTCATTTCCACGTCTGAACGCAGAAATGGGCCCAACCTTGTCTGTCTGGCCAGAACGCGTATCCTCTGCATTAACTCAAAAGATAATCTTTTCAGTTAATTTATCTTAACCATCCGATCTACTTTATGATCCGTGCAGACTAGATTCGCGCTAATTTAAAAGGCTCTGGTGTTAAAATCAGACGGTCATTTTGACTCCTTTTAAAATCAGACGGGTAAGATGCATTAAATCAAAAGATTCCTTTTTGAGTTAATGCAGAGGATACGTGTTGGACGGCCAGTGTGAATAAATGAAAAAGGATAAGAAAAACACTAGCAATTCTCCGAATCTACAATTTCCAGGTAAAATTCCTCTACAATACACGCCTTTGCTGTATTAACGGCTTTATTTTCCTCATTTTCTTCTAGATCACTGATCACATAATGTTAAAAAGTTATAATAATAAATGAATAATAAAATATGGAATGTGAAAGGAAGACCATTCTAGAGGAAACAAAAGAAAATAAAGCAAGGCCAAGGGATACTGCGAAAGAAAGAAAATAAAAATTGAGGTGAGTCAAAAATCAGAATCAGACCGTCTGCTCTGTCCCTCTCCAGTCCTCCTCCATTCGCCGACCTCGACTGCTCCTCCCTATCACCTTCATTTCTTCACACAGAAGCAACTCTTGCTGCCTGTAGCATTAATCATTCAAATTTCCTATCGATAAAACAAAAAAAATAGAGGGAGAAGAAGAAGGGGATGATGGGAGAAGGGATGAGGAGGATGAGGGAGGCTGGGGTACTTGGAGGAGGAGGAGGTAGGGTACCACAGTGGGGGCAGCAAGAGACGAGAGAACTGATAGCGATAAGAGGGGAGATGGAGAGGGGCAAAAGGAACGCCGGTACCTCTGGTTCTGGTTATAATAATAAGACTTTGTGGGAGGAGGTGGCGGCTCGGATGAGCCACCGTGGCTACAGCCGCACCCCTGACCAGTGCAAGTGCAAGTGGAAGAACCTTGTCAATCGATACAAGGTAAGGCTCCCTGTTTCCTTACTTTTTAAGGGTTTGGTTGTGACTTGTGACTTGTGACTTGTGACTTGTGAGGCCTCACAACTGCATGCGGTACCAGTTGATTGAGTTCCCCTCTTAGAGTTAAGATGGTTATGTATATGTGATGGATGATGTTTGATTTTTATAGTAGTGGAATTAGGATGTTGGATTGGATCCTTGTGTGTATTTTAGGTGATTTTTTCTTTTCTGTTTTGGGTTTAGACAATGGTGGTTATGGATAAATAACTGAGATGAGACATTTTTCAGGGAATATTTTGGTTCTAGATTCTGGTTATATTTTAATTTTTATATCTTTCCAATTTTGGGCAAGTAAAGCCTGGTGATTTTTTCCCCGGTTTGTCAGCTCAAATTGTAAGTTCTATTATTAGTCCCTCCACTATGGATTCTGGCCTCTTGAGTTAGCTTGTCTCTCGATTCAAACCTCAAATTATAACTTCTTTAATATCTCAGGGGAAATATGGCAGATATGGTTCAGGCAGCTGAGTTCTCTTTTGAAATGTTACTATCAGGGGCGGAACCAGAAAATTGAGATAGGGAAGTTAGATGAATACGTGTTATGTAATTTCATTGTATGAGGGGGCTGATAGTAATAATTTTTGCAAAAATTTAAAATTTTAAAAGACAAATTCAAAATTGCATTACTAGATTTTTGGTCTAACCTTGTGAAATTAAGGTCATTAGTCTTGGTTATAGCATAATGAAGGCATGCATCTCCTTCAGAAAAATTCTTATTAAGAAAAGAAACAAATTCAAAGCTTTGTTTCTAAACACCAAAGAAAATAAAAGTAGTTGGCAATTATTCAAGGTTTCCTCTCTCCAGTTTACCATACATTGATGTGAAGACCTGTTCTTTCCTACCATTTTTTTCTAATTTTCTTTTTGATTGGTTGGTATGGCTTCATGAGAGGTTAAAAGTTCAAATTGTTTGATTTTTCTTATTCTTTATCTCAAGCTACAAATAGGTGGTATGTCTTTGACTCTATCAATCCTGCCACCCCACCACCCTACCACCCCAAGATTTTTTTTTTTCACCAACCCTTGATTTCATTTTGAGTCCAAAGTCAAAATAGTTCTTCGTTTCAGCGAGTGAAAAGGCTGGCAAATGTTGTTCAAGCATTTCATTAGCTTGTTTCTTCTGAACAAAAAAAAAAGATTGCCATATGAATCTTTGCAAATAGTTGTTGCCTATTGAAAGAAATATCAACTTAAATAAAGTAAACATAAATATGAGATTCTGTAAATTGATTCTATTTATTATCAACAATCCCTGAGTAGTTACCATGTGATGTGGCTCCTATTCTCAGGAGAAATTATCCTACATACCAGAGAAAAAAAGTTGGTTTCTTATTCGTGCTAAATAGTATTATATTAAAGCTATGCCTTAATTACCATTTACTATTTTGGCCTTTATTTCATCATTAGCTAATGTGATCAAGATTGTTGAGTTAATAGCATAATGCCTAGTTATATATCAATATATTTTTGGTTTCTCTAATCTTCGGTACGCCAAGGATTGTCATACCTTCCATCTTAATCATTCTAACGGCATTGACCTGTTTGGTATCATACTCTATTCAGCCTATACTTATTTTCACTTTCTTAATTGGTGTCTTCTCTTGAAACCTCACTAGGACCTAATATAAGCCCCATGCACACACACACAAGAACAACAAATTGACAAGTATAGGCCTGGTGCCGAAACAACAGATACGGTATCAGACCTAGGTATTGTTGTGCAAGAGAATAAGCTGTTTCACGTCCACAATGCTGTAACTGCCCCCAATATTTTTTATTCATAAATTTTTACATGTTGCTTTTTTTTTTCTTAAGGGCAAAGAAACGTCAGAAGATAACGGCCGACAGTGCCCCTTCTTTGACGAGTTACATGAGGTCTTCACTGAACGTGCGAGGAGCATGCAACGGCAGCTCCTCGAATCTGAACCTGGAGGCGGTCCCTCCACAAGGAAGAAGCTCAAGCGCTCTACCGGTGATCGGTCCTCATATGAGCTCTCTGACGATGACGATGTTGATGATGACATGAGTGATGAGGAGACCAAACCAACTCCGGGCCGGAGGCGGAAGCCGAAAACTAATGCAAGTGCGTCTACTTCTGGTAGGTCAAGTGGCAGCAACAGCATACAGGAGCTATTGCAAGGGTTTCTACAACAGCAGCAGGCAATGGAGATGCAGTGGAGAGAGGCCATGGAAAGGCGAGCTAGGGATAGGATATTGTTTGAACAGGGCTGGAGGGAGTCTATGGAGAGGTTGGAGAGAGAAAGGCTGATGCTCGAACAGGCGTGGATGCAAAGGGAAGAACAACGACGCGTCAGGGAAGAGACCAGGGCCGAGAAGCGGGACCAGCTGCTGACAGCTCTTTTGAATATGCTGCAAAATGATATTTAGTGAAAGAGGCCGTGGAGTAGTCCATTATTTCTGGTTTCAGATCTTTTTTAGAACTTTTTTCATTAGAAATTTTTTAGTTTTAGTAGTGGAGCTTGTAAGTTGGTTGGCTTTATATTTTCAATATCTGGTAGTGTAGTTGTTTGTGTACTTATTTGGTAAATAACTTATTATAGTGATAGAATGGACAATAGTTAAATTGAATTTTCAATTCTTAATAACAAATAACATTAAATTCTGACAATAAGATAGGATAACTGGATATGCTTTTGTAAATATTAACTTAATGGTTTTTTGTTATTTAAGTTTCACAAGTGCTGTTCTGAACCCCTTCCTCAGTACAATTACAACTTTTTGCGCGTAGTTCTGATGTTGAATTGTGCTAATGGAATCTCAATAAACATATATATGTTTATTTCACCGAATAGCTTTGTGCCCTTAAATCAAAATCACGAACAGAACCATTGTGATAAAGAGAACACCATAGCAACGCTCGTTACGTTTCTCGTTTTGGTGTTATTTTGGATTTTTCATAAAATTAGTCAGAAATAAGGAGAAGCTTACAGTTTTGTCGGTAGAAAAACATAACGTTTTCGTTTTATGAAATCAATAGAAATGTGTGATACAAAGGCAATGTAATTTGTGATTTTAAATTTTCGAAAAATATGTTAGAAGGAAAAAAAAAATATGAAGAACTAATAACAAAAGCTCAGTTATGAACCAAAGGTCACTCAGAGCCATATTAACTAGATACAACTATCCTTCCACCTACACAAACACAACAATTGAATAAGCTCAGTCACCAACTAGAGGTCACTCAGAAAGATTTTAGCTAGATACAGCTATCCTTATACACAAAATCTTATGAATTTCCAATAGTATTTATGCATGAAGTGGAGAGGAGGGAGGGAGGGAGAGATCAACTTGCAGCCAAGTGTCGGGGCTCCAAATCCAAGGAATAAATTTGGCGTAACAGATGTAGCTTCTGGACAAAGGGCTCAATAACCTCTACCTCTTCCACAGGAGCAAATGCCATACAGATGCTCAGCTCTTGTACTGCTTCACCATACCTCCTGTCGATATTCAGATCAACATTATCCCCAATTAACCCTCATTTAATAGAACCTCATACAAATGATAACAAAGCAAATCGTGATATATATATATATATATGTGTGGGTTAACAAAGCAGCCTAAAAGATCTTGAATACAACTCTGTAACCTTTATTGACATAGGGCATCAAGATAGATAACCTGGCATAATACAAAAGCAATCCATAATCTCTCCTGAGAGTCCAATTATCAGGCTGAAGGAGAAGCATCCTCTCAGCTGCCATTATCGCCAACCTAAAAAATTAAATATAAACAATGACAATGTTTATCTCAGAAGTATTAACACAGTTGACAATATGTGATGCAGTTTTTCAGGTTCCTGGTCCAATCCAATGCTAAATAGATCACATCTCTAATTTTCCCATACATGATTTTGTGACCATATTGGTCAGGTCTATTGCCCTTGTATATTCCTTATTTAGACTGAATTATACCTGTTAAGTTCCAACCGAAGTACGCCAGTTCCTCAGCTACTGTTCAATTGATGCTCTATGCACGGATCAATACTTATGGAAGGCTTAAGCTCTAATGAGCAATCGATATAGGATAGGGTTAGGGTTTATGCCAGTATAAGAGAGTCACAATACACTGGGTTTACATAAAACCACACATGTATATACTGACAAACACCAGATACATATATTATATTCTACCAAAAAGGAAACTAATAAGTACGTGAGCTCCACTGGCCGCAGTAATGGATCTTTTGAGTTTATAGATCTCAGGGGGGATATCAGCATCAATCCATGATTCCCTTTAGAAGCTCTTTTCCAATGAAGTCTCTGACAAAATAAGAAGTATTATAAGGAATGTGAAAGTTAAAATAAAACAAAAAAACATAGAAGGTGAGACTAATGGGCAAGTAAAGAACAATGAAACGACCCCCAATTTTTTTATTAAATCTGCAAATCTTCCACAAAATTACAAAACATTAAAACATTTGCAACCAATTGGTATTCAGGTCTACCACAACTTTTCCTACCCAGGTATAATAGTCGACTAGTACAACATTTCAGTTACTGGTCAATCTAACATGATTACATGAAGGAATAGTCAAGGGCAGTTTGGTTATTTCCACGCAACTTTCCTCTGAAGGTCATCCAAGGTACTTACTTGCAGGACAAAATATTTCTAAACTTGAGTTAATCAGGTTGCAAATCCGAGGCATTCGGAGTATTATTTGCAAATATGTCGATGAATTTTTCTTTATTTTGAAAGGTGCAAATATGTCAAAGGATAAAATGTTCAAGTTTTAATAAATGTATATTCTTACAATAAGGTTAGCAAGTGCAATTCCTATGATATCTCTGTTGTTTGCAACATAAAGCCCTTGGAGGGATTGACTGTTTAGGTCAGAAGCCCTTGATCTCGGATCTTCCACACAACCCCCATTTATAACAGCCAATAGGCTATGCCCTGATGAAACTTTGAAAAGTTCCTAGACATATCAAAATAATAAAGAGACTGTAAGTTAACATTTACCATTCACATTTGCATTTTATAAACAGATCTATGAGGAGCTCAACATACCTCAGGAGTCTGTGTGCGGGGCCATATCAAAAAATCTTCCCCCAATGGAGAACCCACTATACTCACACCAAGCCTTTGACATATCTCCATGTAAACAACGCTCAACATTATGGCTGTTAAGAAGACTCTTTTTAAGTTTAACTGATATGGAGCTAGTAAATTGAGGGGGGGGTTGCTGCGGACGGGTGTCAATTTTACAGTACCCGTACCATTTTCTTCTAAACTATATAGAAAATCATATATAAACACAAAAATTTTGAAAATAAGATAAAATGGGGGTCAATTGACCCCCATATGCAATTAGTACATCCGCCCCTGGCCACTTTGAACATATTGTAGGAGGCCGGTAAGAAATATGTGCCTCAATTATCAATAAACCAGGCCATAATTTAATTCAATATAATCTTTATATAACCTCAATCCTGGACTTAAAAGGAAAAAGGAAATTTAAAAAGAGAAAAAACAACAAGGTTAATTGTTGCGCAAATTAAGTTTTTGCATAAAAGGAAAGTTACCTGTGCCACAATTGGAGCTGAGTACATGATGCAAATATGAAAAGCGTGAATCAACAAGCACGGGGAATCTCAGAAAGTGTCTAGATTCGAAGAGCACTGTATTTACAGCTTCGATTACTTGGACCACATGACATCCAATCTCTCTTTGGACCAGCTCGGCTTCAACTTCTTTTGCTAACACATCAAACTCACTCAGCCATCCAGATATGCTCTTCCCACCTATACAAACTTCGTCCAAGTGTACTGTGCTTTGACTGCTTCTTTCCTCTGTAAAAGAGCAAGCATCCTGATCTCCATTGAAAGCCAGAATAGCTTCGTCTTCGATGGCAACATATAACAAAGCCTATATGAAAATTTTACCATATTATTTACTACAAGTATCATGCGTGCATTTATTCAAATAATAATCATTGACAACTATTCCAACAAAATATATATTTTTTTATGTCATTGAATGCTTTCTAGTAACTAATATCTAACCCAAGAAATAGGGGAATAATTTGGGTCCGATGGGTTCGTTACCTGTCCGATCCACTTTAACCGTGTGCACCGCTTCCATATCCATAAGTATCCGCTTTAATATTCGCACACACAAATCATAAAGCGGATTGGATGGATGCAGAACCCATCAGACTCAAATTTTTTTCCCAAGAAATAGAGGTTTACAATAATTTTTGTACAATTGAGGTCCATTTTCTCCTTCAGCACCTAGATTAGCGGACATGATTGGTAGGTGACTGACAATTTCCTCATAATTAATTCCCTAAGTTGCACCAATAACAGTGCCCATGTCTGTTACCTCATGTCACAACAACTAAGCCAGCATGCCATTGGCATATATTCAAACAGGATGCCTGAAGAGTAAGGGCCATATCGTAGAGAGATAACAGTACCTTAGCAATAGAGATATCTTCATCTTTTACTCTGAGAGAAACCTCCTGTTTCAATTTTTCTCGTGCAAGTTTGGCTACCTGAAAGCATGCACAACAAGGGAGGAGCAAAGAAGAAGATGGAGGTGAATCATTAGGCCAACAAAGACAAAATCTTAAACCAGAGAATACAACAAAAGATAAAGGAAAGAATTTGTTTTCATCGGTAAAGAGACCTCTAGGAAGGCATTTGAAGAGCACGGAGGTATTGTCTCAAAGCTAAGAGATTGGGAAGCCATGGACGGAAAGCCATGGCGACTCTTCTTCCCATTCCCTCTCCAGTTCCAATCCTTTTGAATATTAGACCTGCTGGTAATGAAAAATCTTATGCACTACCTGGGACTAGCGCTAGAGACAATTCTGAATAGATTCTTTTGCAAAGATCTTGATTATCAAATCTTGATCAAAGATTCAAGATAAGGTTATCTGAACTGTGCTTCAAAAGAAAAATTGTCTCAGCTTCCTAGGCAACTCACTGATCTGAGAATTTAGTCTGTGACGCAATTATTTACTACATAATCTTCCACATAGAGAATTTATTACCTAAAAATAAAGAAATCCGAAAAATAACTGAATTACTTAATTTTAGCAGAGGTGATGGTGGAAGGAGAAAATACCGGAGAAAAGGAGGACAGTCGGTGGCCCGAAATCGAAATCCTGCGGTGGAAGAGAGCGAAAGCGCGAGGCTAGAGGGAGAAATCGTTGGTGAGATCAAAGCCATGATCGGAGATGGCAGTACAGTGTACTAGAGAGTATGCATGTCTTTTTTTTTTTATTTTCCAATTTGGATCGTCATTCCTATGTTTTGTTTTGTTATAGCTTCCAATAATGGACAGGATAGAGGGATTCCTGAATTCACATCCTCTCTCTTACTGCACAAGGGAATCTTTTACAAATTATTGAATCCGGACCATTTATTTTAACTTGGCAAGAATCTCAAAGCCCAATAATACTGCTCCATATTTCTCCGAATCTCAAAACCAGTTGAGATTTAATCTCAAACCGTAAAGTGATGCGAATTATCTGTAGTAATAAAGAGGATACGGATCCGGGATTCATATCATCTCCATTATTGTAGAGGATGGACCTCACTTTACGGTTTGAGATTCGGGGGACTTAGGAGGCAGTATTATTGGGCTTTGAGATTCGTGCCAAGATAAAAAGAATGGTCTCCTTTGTGCAGTAATGGAGAGGATGTGAATTCCAGGAACAGAGGGCAGGGCGTCATGAAAATGACCAAATTAAGCCGTGAGATGTGGATTAGGATGCCGACGGTGCAGATTGTGACGCAAAATATATATAGAGATATTTCCTTTCCATAAAGTCAAGTCTTTCTTAATAAACCCCAATTTGCGCCCCAAAACTTGGCATCTGATGCTGCCATGTGAGTGTGACGCTAACGTGTTTATTTGCTGATGTAACCACATGTTAGCAAACATAATTAGTCGTACAAATTCGTTGTTGTTAGCTAAAAGCCTAAAATACAAGCATGTTGTGGTACTTTTATTCCTTTTTTGCAACAATTGCTTAGTACAATATATATATTTTTTATTATATTTTTGTTAAGCTAGCTTTTTTTTTTAGATTATTATACAAGAGAATTTAGTATAAGCATCTCCGTCTAAGAAATTATATGGGATTTCTAATCTGATTTGGAAATTTCTAATTTAATTTCACGAATGTACAAAGTTTTTTAAATTAAAAAGGCTTTTATTAAGAAATTGATTTCGAACTGTCAGCGTGGAACAATTTTTAATTTTTATTCGTTAAAATCTCTATCGCACTCGTAAGAAATAATATTGAAGCTGATATCGCACTCAAAAGGAATTTCAGGAATGAATGAAGCGGATTAGAAAATATTTCTAATAATTTCTATTATCTCCTAAATAACTGTAATTAATTGTTAAGTAATTTCTATGATGGAGATGCTCTAAGGTGCTGAAATAGGAAAAACAACCTCACAATATGAAGTTTGAAAGTCAGTTATTTTGTTTATCAATTGCATATATACGGGGCGAAGCTGCAGATAGATGTAGAGGGCAAGGAGGTGGCACCTCTCTTTTTTTTTTTTTTTTTTACCTCTGCTTTTGAAGATGTGACACCTATTTTTTTATTTTTATTACTCTCCCGTCTTTCTCTTACGAAACCGGATCACCTGTTCCTATGGAGTCCGGATCCTCTAAAAGTAACTCAATCTTTGGGTTTTGGATTAAGACCGTCCGATTGGAATCCATCACTCAGAATCGTCTCGGGATTCGAATTTGTTTTCGGAATACATGCGCTTCAGATCTTGATAGATTGTCTCGGATTCGAATCGGACGGTTCTGATTTAAAACCCAAAGATTGGGTTACTTCACTGGACCTGAATTCGTCCCTATGTGGGCAGAAAATTCATGCTCATAAAGTCACTAACATGTGAATCCGGAATAAATTTTGACATTTAAATATTAGACATAATTTTGCTCTGAACCCACTTCAGATCCACGTGTCAGTAATTTTAGAGGCAAGAGATTCGGTTCCCCATTTCAGAGAAAGAAATTTTTTTTAGAGAAAGAACTTCGACTAAGATCTCTGACGATTTGTCAAGAAATTTGCAAAATTTGAGACTACAAGATAAATGGACACGAGTTGTTGCTTCAGATGAATTGATCTGCCTAGGTGAGTTATCTCTTTCATCTTTCTCTCTTTTTTTCTTCTACCGATTTAGTACCTAAATCACCATTGTTATGCTTGCAGGACCAGGACAAGACCGACAATTCCACTGATTTTTTTTTATTTATTGAAAATAAATAACTAAAATATCGCAGATGGGGAACGGTTTGGCGGAAATTTGATATATAGGTAGGACAGGACAATTTATCCCACCCTGTGAGACGGAACAATTTATTCCGTGCCACAAATAAGAAGGATTTTGAATTTTCGCACACATCAAACCGTTCTCCATTTACAATACTTTTATTTCTATTTTCTATTACTAAAAAAATCGGACGATTCCAACTTCATGTTTCTGAGAACAACGTGGAAAGGTAAGAAAATGCTCAAATTTCAAAGTTTAACACCACATAAAAACAAATTCGTTTTTTTAGCATAAAAAAATTCGTTTCAGTTTTGTTTTTTAGTTGCCCAGCAAAATACAAAGTTTAGTCCCATTACAGTTTAATTAGCTAATTAGTATTTTTAGCTTAGTCTTGTACAATTTTAACTTTCTTAATTGCAGTTTTGATTAAAGATTAGTTGATGTAATTGGATTATGGTTAGGCATGATAGTGCATACATGCTTCATGGCGGGCGGAAACAGAATTGATATGAATTTACAAATAAATATCAATTTTATTAGAGACGCAGCTAATATATAGCTAAGTGCGCAGCTAGTCATTAGCTGCGTGTCCAATTGGACCACTCAATTCATTTGACAAAAAAATTAAGTGCGCATCTAATAACTATATCACTGTCGTGAGTGGTATGTAGTTATTGGCTGCTTCTCTGATAAAATATATATATTTTTTAGAATCCATATTAATTTTGGGTAATTTTTTTTTCAGAACCATATCAAATTTTTTTTATTTTTAATAAAACGGTAACTAAAAAGATTCGGGTTGGATGTGTAATTTGAGGTCTGGACCATAAACCAATTTGCCTATACCTACTATTATGGGGGTCCGGATCCCCTAATGTAACTCAATTTTTGGGTTTTGAATCGGGACCATCTGATTCTAATTCGTCGCTCATGATCGTCTCGGAATCCGAATTCACGTCTCGGGATATATGCACTCATTACCGGATGGATGATCTCGGATTTAAATCAAATGGTCCCGATTTAAAACCCAACTTTTGAGTTACATCACTGGATCTGAATTCCTATTATGGCTGGTTAGTGAGCTTTGAATTTTAGTTTGTTCCGTTTAAATAAGTATCTGTATTCCCTTAATTCATGTTGTATGGGAACAACTTGGAGGCTCTGCAAATGAACAGGCGAAGGGGAAGGGAGAGAGCAAGTTAAATGGTTCATTTCTTTTAAGTTTTGATTTGGAGGTTACAAAATTTGAATAGTTTGTATATAGAGTCACTTCTTTGTTATTTTTTTTTTTTTATGACAACAAGTTTCAAACTTCATTCTCGTTTGACTTAGTGTGAGATATTGAATAGTAAGGAGAAAAAAAATAGGTTGCTCTGGTGTCACTTGACGACAGCACGTTCCAAATTCTAACCCTGTGTGTACATGTTTTGATTGATTTAGTGAGATATTGAATAATGAAAAGAGAATTTAGACAAAAAAAAAAATAGAGAAACACAAGAGTGAAGATAAGAAATATTTCATATATTATCAAAAACTTAAAGAAAAAGATGACATATGTGACATCTCTTTTTATAATACATCTATCACGTAATAAATAATTTAAAAAAACTAAAAGTCCAACTTAAAAACTAACAACTTATAATGAACTTAGAAGAACTTTCGAAAAATCTAACATAATTAAAATAACTTAGGAAATCTAAATAGTCAACCTTAAAAAATAGTAACATAATAATAAAGTTCTATAGAAAATAATGAACTAGTGAGATCCGGAGACCACTTCTTGGCTCTTGTGCACCGATCATAAAAGAAGATTGAAGAACAATTAAACCGCATCAAGTCCAAGTCCAGGTCTGAGACCAAGTTGGTTTTAAGTTTTTGTCATTTCCCTTCTCTCTCCCGTAAAAAAATGTTATTCTCAAGTTATAAATAGAGTCAGATAAACATTTAACCTCATCTACACTCTAATTTGGTTGCAAAATTTGAATGGTTTATATATAGAGTCCACCTTCCTCTTTTTTCCTTTCCCTTCTCTACTCCTCAATAATTAATATCCTGAAACAATCAAGTAAATAGGTCATATCAAGTTCAGTCACCCCTTTCTCTCCTCTCTTCCAAAGTAGATCTTAAAAATGTGTTCTAAATGGAGAGATGTGGAGGGAGGGAATGATAAATTCACTCTACGAAGATGAAAGCTCGTGAAATCAAGGCCCATCAGATGACTCATCTACTCCAGAAGGGAGAAATTGGGAAGGAAGCAGAGAAACAAAAAAGAGCAAGTATTGTTCATAAAAGAGTATCACGTAAATTTTGATAAAATCTGTCACCTTCCAATCGAGATCGAGATGTAAGTTTTACTATTTAGAGGCTTTGTCTCCCATCGCTGTCCCCTTTCTTTTCTTTAGTAGGATTCTCTCGGAATCAAATCTGCTGCGATCCTATTCTTGTGAATAGTAATCCTGCTATCTCTGCTTTTCCGAATCTAACCGTTCAATTTTTTTAAAGAACAAATCTCGAAGTAACTTTTTTTAGAACTGTTCTATGCACGCATCTCGAAATAGTTAAACGGTTAGATTCAGAAAAACAAAGATAGCTGAGTTATCGTTCTCAGGCAAAAATTGTAACAGATTTGGACCCTGGTTCTCTCTAATTGTGGAGTACAACTTAAAAATAACAAAATAGTCGTTCAATTAATATTGTAAGTAGTTTTAACCTATTTAATTTAAATCATACGATGGAGAAATTTAAAGGAATTTATAAATAATTAAATATCCAAGGCCACAGAGTTTTTACCTAAGGAGCTGATTCGACGGTCCAGATTTACTCTCAGACGGTGAGTGTTCGAATAATGAGGGGCACTATTAATTTTGTTTTGAGATTCGTAACAAAATCTTATTTAATCTGTCCGACCAAAACGAACGGACCATATTAACTCCGCAGGTAAAAACTGCGTAGAGGATGTGAATTCCCAAGGCCACCCCAGCTTAAAAGCACTGACCACTGAGCAGCCCTTTCCGAAGAAAGGGGCGATGGGTTTTCTCCAACCTCCTCTCTCACCCCATCTCCGCCACCCTCTTCTCCCTTCTCCCTCCTATCCTAACTCCTCAATTCCCACTTCTCCGACAGTATCTCTCAAACCCTTCTCTTCCTCCTTTCTCCAACGCCATTTCCTCGTCTTCTCCCACACAACACCTCGCGCATTATACCCACGCTCCGACGACTCCACGCCTTCCCCTCCAATTTACGACTTAATCAAGCGTCACTCGCTGTTCTTCCTTCACTTTGTCACCTACGCCTGTTTCCTCGCTGCCTCTCGCGCTTATGCCTGTGAGCGTGCGCCTCATCGAATCCCCACAGCTCCGCTCCCTTCTATCTCTATCTCAGGTGTGTTAATTCAAACTTACAATACTAATTTGATGCGAGAGTTCAAATTTGGAGCTATTTTAACTGAGAGTGTTTATGTTTATGAGCTCAGAACCGGTGGTGACCGAGGGATTTGAGGATGGAGAATTGAATGCTGCATTTGAAAATTGGAAGTCTAAGAGTTACTCATTGACCATGCCTTTGACTATTGTTGCGCTCCAAGGCTCGATACCTCCAGCTTGGATTAAGGTTCCCTTACTTTTCGAGTTTGATTCGCTAGTAAACTGTAATAATTTATGTTGAAATTGGTTAAAATCAAGATTTATTTGAAAACTAGGATTTCATTCAAGTGCAAGGGAAGAGGATGAAATTAAATATCCAGTATCGAGCAAATCTGGATTCAATCTTCTCTGAATTAACCTCGGCTTCTGACAAGGGCCGAGTGCGGCCGAAATCTACCATGTCAGCTGACATTGTTTCAATTGGAGACTCCTGGCTTAGTTATGCCATTTCCAAGGGCTTGATCGAACCTATAAAGAATGTTCAAGAGCAGGACTGGTTCAGAAACTTGAGTCAAAGATGGAAGGTGAGGAGCTTGTATGTACTCTTTTTCTCGTGACATGTCTCTGGGCAAGGATTACAGTGGGATTTCAGGTTTACTTGTGCAGAAATTGTAAGGGAGAATTGGATCCAAATGGTGAAGTATGGGCTGCTCCTTACAGATGGGGAACCATGGTTATAGCGTACAAGAAAAGCAAATTCAAAAAGCACAACCTGAAGCCAATTGAGGTATTTATTCTCTTCTCCAAAAAAATACTAAGATGGTCTTTCATATCTTTTGGTCAACTTTATCTTGTATATGTTGGTTGGTGGGAACATCCTGTGCACGCAAGAAAATTTTCACATATCGCATGTACTGCCTTTGCATTGTGGAGTAAATTTCCCATATGCCCCTACAAGAAAAGAAAAATCTGATGTATCCATATTACAGAGTAGATCTGAATGTTGATCAGTTTGTTATTGAAATGGTAGGATTGGAATGATTTATGGAGGCCCGAATTGGGTGGGAAGATAGCAATGGTGGACTCTCCTAGAGAGGTTGTTGGTGCTACCTTGAAATATCTTGGTGCTTCATACAACACAACAGATATGGAATCGCAGGTTGTTGGTGGCAGGGAAGCTGTTTTAAAATGCCTCACAGTTTTCCAAAGACAGGTACTTAATTTGATATTAAACTAGTTATATGCACTATGACTGCTGAAATAATGCCTTTTTGGGCAGGTTCGGCTTTTCGACGGTGTTCATTACCTCAAGTCTTTTGCAACCGGAGATGTGTGGGTTGCTGTCGGCTGGAGTGGAGATGTTATCCCTGCCGCAAAGCGCATGTCAGACGTGGCTGTCATTGTTCCACAGTCAGGCACTAGCTTATGGGCCGATATATGGGTAGGTGGTTTGTTTCGATCTTGTTAATCTGTAACCTTAATTCAGTTAAACAAACTGTCCAGACCAAAAGATCAATTTTGAGACTGAAGTTTCTGATATACTCAATTTGGCAAAATATGTCCAGACCAAAAGATCAACCAGAAGATACAGAATCTAACCCAACTGGAGTGGAATCCGAATCAACCTTGTATTTGACCGGACCCTGACCAGACCTGTAACTGGAATTTAATCCAACCAGGCATAACTGAAGCCTTAACTGTTCCATCCAACATAACAACCAAACGAGTCCACCCCTCCCCCATTCAAAAGAGAAAAAAAAAATTCCATATCAGCTCTGTGCCATGACCCAAGAATGACCGGCTTACCAGACTTAATCATAAATAATTTGAACCCAGAAAAGTGTCCAATCTGTGTCACTGAGAATGGCCTGAAACTCAAGATGATTGTATAATGACTTTACCCAACTGATCGGTTAAGTTGCCACTTCTACTCTGTATGACTATGTGACATCTTTGCTCATTGTTTTAGGCAATACCAAATGCAACTAAGTTCAAGACCCATCAAATTGGCGGTAGAGTGAGGGGGCCATCTCCAATTATCCATCAATGGATGGATTTCTGCTTACAAACAGCTAGGGATTTACCTTTTCGGGAAGTGGTGGTCCCAGGCTCATCCCCACTATATCTCGAACAATCTGTCCTGCCTGAAGCAAAACATAAAGAAAAGGATCGTGGAAAACCAAAACTGGATACAAATCTCATGGAGGGCATGCCACCTAGGGATATACTTGAGAGGTGCGAGTTCTTGGAGCCTTTGTCTGATAAGGCAATGGAAGACTATAGGTGGTTGCTCTCTAACATGCAAAAACCACATTTTGGTTCTTTGAGAACTACCTTAAGTTACTTTTTGAATAAACTTAAGGCTGATTCCAGCTTGTAGGAGTTTATTGACTTCAGGTTGGAAGTTGTTTTTAAGTTGTTGCTAGAAGCTTATGTTTATAGTAAGCATAGCTGGCTGTTTGGCACTTGGTATCAGAATTATATAGTGTGTTACATTAGTGGTAAAGCAATTGTTTTAGAATACACCGATAAAAGTTTTATTTCCGGAATAGCATCACTATTTTATTTTAACCAATTCAGCCTTTCATTCTATTTAGTCATTCCAGCATTATTCTCCCTATACAACCCAACGACATTTGCACTATTTTTAAACAACACAAAATTAATACGTCTTTAATAGTACTAAATTTACGAGTTGAATACCAACTTTGTTTATTTGTTTCTGATAATTAGATGTAGTAAACTAAAGCTTCACAAAATTAAACAGCCGAATATTTACGTGCTGAAACCTAAACTTTTCTTAGTTGCTGAAATCAACTCACACAACCACACGCACAGATCTCAATGTAACAAGTTAATTGGGGAAGTTTGTGTATTAGCAAAATTCAAGGAATAAAAAAAAAATCTTCTTGCCACAGAAGAGTTCAAGGTGCTGTTTGTTCATCTATAGAAAACTAATATTAACACAGATTCACACAATTTTCAATCTAAATCCTAACCAATAAATGACTTGTTGCCAACACTTCAAAATCTGAGAATATTTCTCATATAGGAAATTATTCTAACTAATCAACTTCTGAGTCAATATCACAATCACCAAATTTGATGTCCCTTAGCCTTGAATGATCATCCCTTTCATGACAATCCAACAAATACGGGTCTATAAGATTCAAAAAAGTATCAGCACTGCTCCTTTGCATGCCTATCCAAAAAACCCTCCCCTTCCTCTTTACTTTACAGATGATTGATTTCTCCTTTAGTGATTTCACAATTCTCTCCACATCATCTATCTTTCCACCCTTCAATCTCAGCAAAACATCACCTGACGAATGTTTAAATCCTGCATACATGTACCAGTATGCAAGAATACAAGGTGACAGCCATCTATGTATGAGCCTTGGAACTGCCGGCTGCCCGTTCATCTGAAACTGTGTTGCGAAGAAATTAAAATGCATGTGAGGAACAGAAGAAAACTGGTAAGGGATATCAGTCTCATCTTTTACCGACCTATCTGATTCATCAAGCCATTCATAAAACTGCTCATAAATGTGAATTCTCAAAACTGAGTGCATATCAGAATCCTGTCGAAACCCAAAACGAATTGCATAATTTTTATTGTGTTCATCTGGCGCTACCTCAGCACCACCCAAAAACAAACCAATCAAGATTTCACGCTGCTCCGGGTTGAGTTTTATGCTAACTGTTTGATCAACAACAACCTTTTTATTTAGATATAAGCCATTTTGAATCTTTTCCAGTAAGTCAGGCTGTATCTCATACTTCTTCTTACGCATCATGTTGTGCAATTTTTCAGCCTTGATATACTCTCCAGAAGAAAGAAACCCCCTCAACATCATGTGGCATGTTCTTGCATTAGCACCTATAGTACTATCTTTTTGCATCTCATTAAATATCTCCTCAGCTTTTTGAATGCTGTTAATTCTCACCAGGGACTCTAAATAAATGGAGTATAGAACCCTGTTTGGCCGGCATCGTGATAGGCACTTGGTGAAAATGGATTCCAATTTCTCATGCATTTCCAAATCCAAGTACATATACATCACGTCAAGAAATGCTGGCATGAGATGCTTCATGCTAGTTGCAATAAACTCATCCATGAGAGTCTCTACCATCTCCACTTGCCGTGCTTTTGACATGACATTTATTATCTTATGATAAGCCGAGATAGATGGTTGTGTCTGTACTTCTTTCATCGCTTTAAATATCTCTAAGGATTTCATGGGCTCACCGATTCGACTGTAAAGCTCCATTCTACATACAAAAGCCTGGGAAGGGATTTCAGATCCCATTTCAAGGAGCCTAAGCCATGCTTTCTCAGTTTCATCTACATCTCCTTCTTTAGAGAAAGCCCTCATGACTGAGACCAGCACATCACTGGTCATCTTAAAGCCGGCTCGCTTCATAGCTTCCCTCAAAGAAATGATTCGTTCTTTATCTATTTTATCTTGGTAACTATGAAGCCAAATGAGTCCAGCATAAATATCTTTACTAATCTTCAAATCTGATGTCACCAAATTGTGATAAATGAACTCAGCTTGCTTCAAATAATGCTTTGATGTGCCACCGGTCTTGCTTACAAGTGCCTTGAATAGAGAGTTGTGCACACTAAGATGCGGCATATAACCGCCTTGTTGTACCATTTGGTTGTAGATAGTGCATGCCTCATCAATCCAACCATCCATAGAGGCACTTAAATAGGCTATTATAAGGATGTGATACGTGGACTCATTTGGCACACGCCCATGTTTAATAATCTCATCGAACACCTCCCTACATTTTGCAGTTTTGCGGTCTCTTCCTAAGTAGTCGGCAAGCTTTGTGGCAAGAGCAAAGTTGAAATTGTACCAGTGTTGCTTGGACATCCAGCTATAGACCTGATAAAATAATCCATTTGCCATAATTCAGATACTTGAAAAGAAATGCCCTTTTTAAAAACTAAAGGAAAGAGATCAGATTATCACAAATTAAAGACAAATAAACATAATTATAAACAATGAATTAATTTAAACAAAGAAGGAGCTTTGAAATTTTATTGATGACAGCATCTTAGGGGTAAATAAATACTGAAAGCAGCACTCTATAAATTCACAGGCATTTAAGCAAACAGGTGAAAAGCAAGAATAAGAAAACTGTTTACCCGAAAAGCAGATTCATTTTCGCGGATTCTCATGCAGTGAACAGTAACGTAGGTAGCGTCATCCTGACAAATCCACTTTTTCTGGGCATTGAGAACTCTAACAAAAGTGGACTGCCTGTGAGCAGGTAGCTCCTTACACAGCCACGCAATTCTGGCGCGGCGCCATTGCTCTGGTAACTCCTCCAGTTGAATCACGTCCAGTTCCGGCGATGGAAGAGACCTCAAGTCTTTGTCTGTCCATGTATCGAGTGAATTGTACTCAGGCGCTTGTTGTGGATCATCTGGCTCTGATTGGTGGTCGGATCGGAGAAAAGGTTCCGAGGAGAGAAGAGAAGCTGAGATGAGAAGGCGGCGGTGAGAAGAAGGGATGGAGGAGGGTACAGGGAAATGGTGAAAGCGCCTAGGAGGGAAATGGAAAGCGGTGGTGAAAGTGAAGAACGAGCCGGTAGAGGTAGAGGCCATGGCCATGGCAGTGGGAGTGATATTTTGGTTATGGATAGGAAGACTGGAGAAAGCCGTTTACTGTGAATTCACATCCTCTGCGGAGTTTTGTGCGGTGCTTTTAATCTTCTCCGTTCATTTTGATCGGATGAACCAAATAAGATTTTAGCACAAATCTCAAAGAAAAATTAATACTGCCCCTACATCATCCGAACACTCATCGGCTAAGAGTAAATATGAGCCGTCCGATCAGCTCCGCATAGCTCCGCACAGGATACTGGTCTGTTTACTGTCTGTCTGTTTGTTTTGGATGGAAGTACAGTTAGTGGGCTGGATCAGCCCATATCCTTAAAAACAAGGATTGGGCCGAGACTACTTCCTCACTCAATTACGGCCTTAAAAACACAGTAACAGATTAAGAGTGTGTTTCTAATTAATTATTAAAAGGAGAGATCCATTTATACTATTTTTTTTATTTTTTTTATGATACCAAATTATACTATCTATTTTTAAATTTTCAAAGTATAAATAGTCAATCCAAACCGTTCAACGGGATTTCCATATTAAAATGTACTTAGAGACCAAATTTTGCATTTGTTTAATTTTTTTACTATTTATTAAGTATTTTACAAAATTGTTGTTTTCAGACTATTGAATTTTTGTGCCCATCTTAATAAATAGTAAAAAAATTAAAAAAATGTAAAATTTGATCTACAAGCATGTTTTAATGCATCCAACATGTTGAACGACTTTGATCGACTGTTTGAACTTAAAAATGTAAAATGTAATTCAATGTTACAAAAAATAGTGCAAGTGAATTTCTTCTCAATTATTAATTAGTTTAATGATTAGCTTACGAGAGCAGAATGTGGGAATTGGAAACCGCCGTGATTTTTATTCATGCCCACTGTTCGTTGAAATTCGCCAACTCTGCCCACCAAAACTAAATTTTATCAAAATTACCCAAACCGGTTATTTAATAGCCGGTTCCTTTTTTTTTTTAGAAAAAGTTGTGATTTTTTATTTTTTTATTAAAGTTTTAGAATTTTTTTATATGTTTCTTTGAAATTAGATAGAAAAATATATAATTTAGTTTATTAAAAGGACTGAAACAAATAACCCGGATCAATATTTTTCAGATCGGGTTTCTCGCGGCTGTAAATACAAAAAAATAAAAATTCTTTGAATTTGAATTATTGATCCCGGTTTAAAAGTCACTTCTAGATAAATACCAAAAATATTATGGTATTTCTATTTTTGAAAAAATAAAAATTTAAGCAAAATGTTGCGCAACTTTGTAATCATTACGCCAACGGTGTTGAATCTGAGTCGTTCGTTATTCTAATCTGATATAATTTTCACATCAAAAAATGTGCATTTTGCATCAAAAATTGTGCATAATATATAAAACTATTTAAGAAAAGTCATGCATCAAAAATCGTGCATAAAAAACCGTGCATCAAAAAATGTTGCGACAACTTTTCTTAAATGATTTTATATATTATGCACGATTTTTTATGCATAATGCACACTTTTTGATGCGAGAATTATATCAGATTAAAACAACGAACGTCTCAGATTCAACACTAAATGAGTAATGATTACAAAGTTGCGCAATATTTTTCTTAAATTTTTATTTTTTCAAAAATAAAAATACCATAATATTTTTTGTATTTACCTAGAAGTGACTTTTAAACCGGGATCAATAATTCAAATTCAAAGAATTTTTATTTTTTTCCAATAACACACAATGAAATATTTTAATTTTTCTTACAGCCGCGAAAAACCCGGTCTAAAAAATATTGATCCGCGTTATTTGTTTCAGTCCTTCTAATAAACTAAATTATATATTTTTCTATCCAATTTCAAAGAAACATATCAAAATTTTCTAAAACTTTAATAAAAAAAATAATAATAATTTTTTTCAAAAAAAAAAAAAAGTTTAGGTTCCTATTTTTATTGCCTTTATTTCTAATAAAATTAGAAACCGGCTATTAAATAGCCGGTTTGAATAGTTTTAATAGAATTTGGATTTGCGGGACATGGTTGGCGAATTTCATTGAATAGCCGGTTTACAAACTTAGATGTGTTTGGATGGGCGAAAAATAATTACTAATCCGGATTAATACTATTTTGAATTACTATTCTATATTTGAGTATATTTGAATTAATAAGTATGAACTATTCTTTATTTGTCTTTTGTAATTTTTCTCACTATTTTATTAATAAAAAAATTTATTTACTATCTCAATCTTAAAATTAACTTTATTCTTTGAAAGTATGTTCGACCAACACAGCAAATTAAATTTAAATATGAATTTTGAATAGAAAAATACTGTTTACATAAATTTTGATTGATTTTGTTTTCTACGTATCAACTGAATTTTTTTTTTTCGACGTTAACAATATTTCGGCTAAACAAGCCTGATTCATCCAAACTTTCCCCGTATGATTATGGTCCTTTCGACTGTCATCAGATTCTGAGTAAAAACTAAAATATGGTCCGTTTAGTTTTTACCCATATCCGCCCCGTATCCGCTCCGTCTTGACTCTTGAGTCTTGGCTGGGCCCTACCCCGAAGTGCGCAGTGCAATAACTAATAAGACCGATTGACTGATAGTCCCCCATTCTGTTCCTAGACGACCTATATATCTATCTCTTCTCTTCTTTACTCTCATCATTCACCTCAGTTCCGTAATTGAGTTTCTCTCATAAACAAAAAAAAAAAAAAAAAAATGGCATCTCCTTTTCTTCTTCTTTTGCTCCTAATTCCCTTAGGACTCCTTACAGCCTTCCTGCTTTTGTCCTTCTTGACCCGCCCGAAGCCCGTGCGGGTACCGATCAAGAACCGCCACGTGCTGATCACGGGCGGATCGAGCGGTATCGGGTTGGCTCTGGCCAAGGCAGTCGCTGCGGAGGGGGCCATCGTTTCAATCCTAGCACGAAACTTAAAGCGGCTTGAGGATGCAAGAGAGGAGATCAAGCTGGCGACGGGACACGAGGCGAGAGTTCTGGTAGCTGACGTGCGGGACCCAAAGGCAGTTACACAGGCACTGGAGAAGGCCGGGCCGGTGGATGTGCTAGTATGCAATCAGGGAGTATTTGTGCCAATGGAACTGGAGAAGCAGGAGCTGGAGGAGGCCAAGTTTATGATAGATGTTAATGTAATGGGCACCTTTCATTTAATTAAGGCTGCTCTTCCCGGCATGAAGAGGCGAACCCGTGAAACTCAACTGCCGGGCTCCATTGCCATCATGTCCTCTCAAGCTGGCCAGGTCTCTATCGCCAATCTCTCTCCTTCAATCATTTTCAATTTCCAGTAATTCAATTGGGTTTTCAAGTTGTATTATAATTAAATGTAGGTGGGAATCTATGGATACACAGCTTATTCAGCAAGTAAATTTGCATTGAGGGGTTTAGCAGAGGCGTTGCAACAAGAGGTCATTACTGACAACATCCATGTCTCTATGATTTTTCCTCCTGATACTGCTACTCCTGGTTTAGCTGAAGGTATGTATTTCAAAATGTTATGGTGGTTGCCTTGTACAATTACAAGGAATTCTTCCTGGGAAAGGCAGGAAATTTTCAAATTGGTAATAAGGTAACATATGTGATCTTGTCCTGCTAATTTACCGGCATCTCTAGAAGCTTAACTTGATACAAAAAGTCGATTTAATTTGGGAATAGGACCCCTTTCAAACTGTGCAACTTTTAGTGCTGTGCCGTTATTAGTTTTTTTCCTTTCTCTTTAGTTCCTTCTGCTTACAAAGCTTTATTAACATAGCACAAAGTGGTTTGTCTTAATTTGTGGTGCTGTCCATTATAACTCCCCTAAAATTCATTCAAAGGGTATAGCTAGTGTCATCTTAAGTTTATCAAGGAACCTGTGAGTTTAAACTCAAGTGCTGGATCAGTAAAAATGACAAATTCAAATTGTTGACCTTGATGTACTTGACAAGCCAAGTTACTCCATTTTTGAGCTCATTTTGTACAAGACCGAGATGTTAGGTAATGAATTGTTTGTCTGTGTTTTTTCAACAATATCCAACCTCTTGATCTTGTATAAAACAATCTTGACAAGTTTGATTTGGAATTAAAAGGCTGGAATCAACAAGTATTTTCATCTTATATAAAACGTTATTAAATAATTAGTTGTCTGAATTCATCATTGGAAGCCAATCTAGGAACTTTTTTATGTTGAGCTCGCAAACTTCTTGGTAAGCTTAAGCTCACACTAGCTATACTCTTCATTCATAATATAAATTTACCTTTCTGTATTTTCTTATTTGAGTAATTAAACACAATTTGCAACAAAGTAATGGTAAAGAAAGAAAAACAGATGTGGGTAATTACTGTACAGAAGAGAGGAGGGGTATAACTGTCATTTATTAAATACAATTAAAATTGTCCTTTTTCCTTGTTATTGGCATTTGTGAATATCAACTTGATTATAGTGTTTAAGTTTAAAGTGATAGAGATCCACCATGGTCGAAGCAACCCTGAGGATCGGTTAGTTTGCATAATTCAAAAGAGATAGGGATTTATATATTCCAGCTTGGACATAAAAATCAATCTAAAATTTAGATTACTGTTAGAAATGTCATGTATTATACAGATCTTTTGATGTTTTTGTTTAACAAAGAATTGACCATTCTAAACATAACTGGTAGTTACTGATATCTGCTGTCACCTGTTCTTAGAGAAAGAATGTTTGTTGGAACATACAATTTGCATGCAAGAGGACAACTTATAATTTAGTCAAACTCTTGTTAGTCTACACATAATACACAAACCTTACATTAAACTGATTTTAAAACAAAGAGGAGGCCAGAGTTGTGTTTTATTTCTTATGGCTGATATTAAACTATAAATGTGTGCAGAGCAAAAGATAAGGCCTGAGCTGACAAATATAATCGTGGGGTCGTCTGGTGAGATGAAGGCAGAGGATGTTGTGAAGAAGGCTCTGCGTGGGCTGAAAGAGGGTCGGTTTATAATTCCATGCAATTTTGAGGGGGCCGTGCTTGCTATTGCAACTGCCGGCCTGTCCCCACAGAGATCTTCTGTGACGGCACTATTGGAGGTGCTTGGTGCTGGATTAATGCGCTTCGTTGCACTTTGTTTCCAGTGGAATTGGTACTCGGCAATCGAGAATTGGCATGCAAAGAGATAATTAATTACCTGATTTCATCTGCCATGAGGGATGAGGAGACCTTGTTTAGCTTGTGTTAGATTTGTTAAAAGCTTAAACCTATTGTCGTATTTTTCGAGTTTGTTTTTGTTATAATAATATGATTCAGCATTAGCTGTTTTATTTCTGCATTTGGAGTAATATTTCTGTGTGATAAAACTGTTAGTTTCCCATCCCTTGTTTCAAGCCAAACTAAGGAATAAATTCACAGGCATTTAAACAAAGAATAAACATATTATAAACAATGAATTAATTTAAACAAAGTATGAGCTTTGAAACTTTATTGATGACAGCATCTTAGGGGTAATCAAGTTGCTAAAGCTAAACTAAGGAAAATAGAACTCTATAAATTCACAAGGCATTTAAGCAAACAGGTGAAAAGCAAGAATAAGAAAACTGTTTACCCGAAAAGCAGATTCATTTTCGCGGATTCTCATGCAGTGAACAGTAACGTAGGTAGCATCATCCTGACAAATCCACTTTTTCTGGGCATTGAGAACTCTAACAAAAGTAGACTGCCTGTGAGCAGGCAGCTCCTTACACAGCCACGCAATTCTGGCGCGGCGCCATTGCTCTGGTAACTCCTCCAGTTGAATCACGTCCAGTTCCGGCTATGGAAGAGACCTCAAGTCTTTGTCTGTCCATGTATCGAGTGAATTGTACTCAGGCGCTTGTTGCGGATCATCTGGCTCTGATTGGTGGTCGGATCGGAGAAAAGGTTCCGAGGAGAGAAGAGAAGCTGAGATGAGAAGGCGGCGGTGAGAATAAAGGATGGAGGAGGGTACAGGGAAATGGTGAAAGCGCCTAGGAGGGAAATGGAAAGCTGTGGTGAAAGTGAAGAACGAGGCAGTAGAGGTAGAGGCCATGGCCATGGCAATGGGAGTGAGATTTTGGTTTTGGATAGGAAGACTAGAGACAGCCGTTTACTGTCTGTCTGTCTGTTTGTTTTGGATGGAAGTGCAGTTAGTGGGCTGGATCAGCCCATATCCTTGAAAATATAGTTTGGGCCGAGACTACTACCTCATCTCAATTGTGACCTTAAAAACACAGCAACAGCAACAGTGTGTTTCTAATTAATTATTAATTATTAAGAGGAGGGATCCACTTACATTTTTTTTTTTTAATACCAAATTATACTATTTATTTTTAAAGTTTTCAAATTTAAACCGTTTAACATGATTTTCATATTAAAATATTCTTAGAGACCAAATTTTACATTTTTTTGAATTTTTTTTACTATTTATTAAGTATTTTACAAATTTTACATTGTTATTTTTTTTACTATTGTATCCATCTTAATAAATAATAATAAAAAATTCACAAAAATATAAAATTTGATTTGCAAGCACATTTTCATATATCCAATATATTTGAACGGTTTGAATCGATTATTTGAACTTAAAAATGTAGGTATAATTCGGTGTCACAAAAAAATAGCATAAGTGGAACCCTCTTCAATTATCAATTAGTTTAGGGAGCAGTCTAGGTTCGATGGGTTCTATAACCGTCTGATTCGCTTTATGATCCGTGCACACGGATATTAAAGTAGATCAAACGTAGAACCCATCTGATTCGCTTTATGATCCGTGCACACGGATATTAAAGTAGATCAAACGGTTATTAAAGTGTTGGACACAGATTTTAAAACAAATTAGACGGTTATGGACTCAAGCTGCTCCCATTAGTTTAATCATTTGCTTACGAGAGCACAATGTGGGGACTGGGAACCGTATGAGAAGGGGTGAAGTCAAGTCAGCAGATCCAATGTCCCTGTGTTTGAATACTTTGAGAGTTCAGATCGAGTTGGCTTGCCGTGTCGACTACTTGGTAGACTTTGTTTCATCTAATTATATTCCTTGCGAATAGATTTTCTGACCGTTATGCTAGCGTCGTTTTTACTTTTTTATTTTTATAATACGCTGTCGGCGTAAGAGATTAGGCTGTTCAAATTATTGATTTATTTCATTTTTAATCCAGTTAAGATTGTGTTTTATATATATATATATATATATATTTTTATCTCTGTTTTGAAAGTCTAAACAATCAATTCGAATCACTTAACATGATATTTATATTAAAATATACTTGAAGATCAAATTTTTAATTTTTTAAATTTACAAAATCAGTCCAAATACAATAATTTTGTACCTATCTAAAATATAGTAAATTATTTTCAAAAAATATAAAATTTGGTCTCCAGACACATTTTAGTATGGTGATCATGTTGAACGGTTCAGATCGACTATTAAGACTTTTTAAAATTAAAAAAAAAATGTGAGGCGTGCTGAGCCATGAAAAACAATAGTAGGCATGACTGTTTTGTTATTTGGTAAGTTTCATTTTGTTCAATTATCCTAAAAATTTCATAGATCGAAAAAATCAGCAAACTGAAATATTAACTGGAGGTTCAAATTTTCATACTATTTCAGTTGATTCGGTTTATATTTATACAAATCGAACAAAAATCTAGTCGACCAAACATTTATTTCGTTTTAAATCGATCCGACCAGTGAACACTTCTATGTGAGATGGGGAAAAATGATACAAAAATATGTCAACTTATTCTTTTTGGTTTTTATTTTAATTGGAAAACTTTAAAACATTTTATTTAGATGTTGAGAATTCTTTTTCTCATCCAATACATTTTCATCACAAGTTTGTTTTTCATTGACTTGTGATGTAAATGATGAGAGGAGAGAGAGTGAAGGCTTTGGAAATTTTGAGGAAATAGGCTGTGATACGTCTTGTTCAGAGGAGTGGGCCGTATGTACTGGATTTTAGAAATTTTGAGCTCGCCACGCTATGAGGAAGCAAGTTGAGATTGGTGGTGGTGTGCAGTGTTGGTTTCAAATCGGAAGTTGAGGATGTATTCTGACTCTAATTTATGATACCTCTCATAGTGCGTGAAAAATCCAGCCTCTAATAAATGAGGCTTAGCATCTTAAATAGACTTTATCTTCCGTATGAGCAGTCGTGACACCTCATTTATTGTCTGCGCGAACGTCAGGCGGTAAGGTAAGTTGAGATCGAACTGGGTCTTTCTGGGGTCGAGGCCAGATTAGGCCTTGTTCGGATATAGCTGCTTTTAGATTTTACCGAGCCGGGCTGTATCGCGCTCAGGATTCTTTCGTTCGTCTCGGGCCGTCCCGGTGCAGGTGCCCGATTCGAGTTGATTTTGACCCATCACTATGCATGATGTTTTAGAGATATTCTTCGGCCTTGGACTTTCTCTTTGATTTCGGTATGGCCCGGGTAAGGAGTCCGAGGCTTAAGTTATTATTAGCCCAAGACCTGTTTTGTTTAGGCCTTCGGTACATGATCCTATTAGGCTGGATCTAAATTTATGGGTGTATATGGAAAAAGTTATGAGAATGTGCTGAAATAAATGTCTGATTGTACTGTGAGAACAGTTGTGCAAAATTCGGTTTTTCTTTCTAAAATGATTGATATCAATACAATAACCATTAATTTAACTAAATAAAATGAATTAAACAATAATATAACAATACGTATTAATTATTATTTCACAACGAGCATTTCGCTTGTAAATTCATTATCCAATCACTGAAAAATTATTTAATTAACAAATTAATCATTGCAGTGATTAATACAGGGTTTAATTTTGCTTATTTTTTAAAAAAACCTTTTTTGTCTCTCTCGTATTTATTTTCATATATAGACAAGCGATTAACAATAAAAAAAAATCGTAATAATAAGTTGTCAGTTTGACTTAAACATCAATACCAATAAAAGAGAGAGAATTCACAGCCAGGGAGAAAACAATTATAATGTTTTGGACAAGAGAGAGTTCACAATTTGACTTATTCTTTTTTACATACATTTTTCTCCCAAATTATAATGTTTTGGATTTAATTTAGTTGGAGTAAGGCTTGGAGTGCTATGGATAGCATAAGGTTATTCGAGCTACGGTCTCAAAAACATATCGTATAAACTTCAAACTTCAATTTAAGCAGCTCAATAAATTAGTTATATAATGAACTTGTAGAATACTAATTTTTACTATTTTTTTTATGATTTATGAAAGATATCGACAAATAACTTAAAATATTGACAATTTTATTTTATTTTTAAGTTATTTTTTGTTATCTTTCATAAATTATAAAAAATAGTAAAAAAAAATTCAAAAATAATAAAAATTGATATTCTACAAATTCATTGTATAACTAATTTACTAAACTACTTAAATCGAAATTTGAAATTTATTCGATAAATTTTTGAGACTATAGTACAAATGACCTTTGCTTTCTATATTTTTTTTCGCCTGAATTAGCTCTCAACTATTATTGTCTATTGGGCTTTAATAACTGTAGCTAACACCAAACCAGAATTTTCGTCCATTTATTACTCTTAAACAGACATCAAGGTACCAGCAACCAGTACAGTACTATCGCTTAATCTAAATTTAGCAGCAATTGACCGCACGCCAAACAGCTCTAATTTTCTGCAATTCATGGTCGTCTTCTGTAGACCGTCTTCACCACGGCAAGGGAGTCCATGCAACTGGTCCACTGCGACGGCTTCAATTAAAATTAAATCCCAGTCGGAAGTAAAATAAAAATAAAAAAAATACAAGGCCTGAAAGCCCAGAATTGTTTGTCAGCCACTCATAAAATAAATAAAGAGTTTATCACAAAATTACATTTTAGTTTTTACTCCCCGGCCCCCCGCCTTCCAATGCAAAAATGAAAAATCCCAACCTAACCTAAACCAATTCCAGATTTTTTTTTTAAAATATTCGCATAAGCTGCGAAGTCGCGAAGGAGAATCGAACTCTTAATTTTTGAGTAACTAACAATTTTAGAAATTTTCTCCCAGCCAACTGTGCTACCTCCTCTTTCTCCTCAGATTCAGATCTCATCTCACATTTTGTTTACAAACTATATGATTATGGGAGTAGAACCAGTGGCGAAGTCAAGAAATTTTGTCAGAGATAGACGAACATGTATGGGAGAACATATATAATTTTTTTTTTTAAATCCTTAACTGTGGCTGTCAAGAGTAACCTTATTTGCATTGAGTTTCATAATTGATGTACCTTATTTACAAAACTAACCTTGTCAGAATCTTATCGTTTAGGAGAAAATACCAAATCAGTCTCACCGTAGGTGGTACTTTTGCATTCCAAATCGACTTAAAAGTCTATAATGTCCTTCCTCCCTCCATTAAAACTCGATAAATCAATTTAGAACTATGATTGCCTGTTGGACCCTATTTCCATAAAATTACATCTTCTTGAGAGTTAAATTTGATGCTATTTAATCAAGCGGGTGTTGTGCTGCTCTGAGGGAAATTAAAGATAAAGAAGACCTAAAATTATCACTGTAAGCAACTATTGGTCTATTGGAGGTCCATTTCAAACATCATGTGTCTGGGCACCTTTTGAAATCACCAAACATGCTATTTTCTTTCCGTATAAACATAAATTAAAAGCTTGTGAGACAACTAGTAGTGGACATAAATTCAAACTAAAGTTCTAAATAGCAATTATAGCGCTATAGCTTTTAAGGTCCAAAAAAGGTACAGCACAATCATAGCTAGCTGTTTAGAATCATTATAAAAGAAAAACAGTTATAAAGCTGTAGCTTTTGAGGTCCGAAAAAGCTATAACTCAGTTATTGTGTAGCTATAGCTATTTAGAACTTTAATTCAAACTATTAAAATCTTTCTACCTTACGAATGATGCATCTACATGTGAAAATTTTAAACTTTCAAATTAATTTAGTATAAAGTTTATTTGTCAAAATTAGAAGGTTTATAAATTAATTTTAATGCATTCATTTTTTTGATGCTTTTTGACCACTTGACTCTATACAAAATTAATTGTAAACTTTAAATTTTTTGCATGTAGGCGTATCACTCATAAGATAGAAGGGTTTAAACAGTTTAAATTCGTTGTTTGAAGTCAATCCATTAAGTTTTAATTTGTTGTTGACGTGACTTAATAGAAACTCTAAATTTAATTTCAAAGATGTGAAAGGTAGAAACTTTAGAAACCTTAATTTCTAAAAAGTAGTTAACAGTAATTTAGAAACTTATTGGAGTTGCAGGAATGTAGATGCTCTAAGATTCGTGTGCAATGCTTTCATTTTTGTGCTATCGTGCTTTGATTTTCGTGCGCACAGATTTTCAGATGGATCGGACAATCATGGACCTCATTGAACCTAAAAGTAGGTCCGATGGGCATCAGACCCACTCCGTCCTCCTACTCATGATTATGGTCCCGTTCCAATGTCATGTCTGACATGAGATTCCCGATTTTTTTATTAATAGGAAATATAAAATAAAAATAACAGTATGAGGAATGATTTCGGCAAATTTTGAAATCTAGAAAGAAAGTTGTGGTTTATAACGTCCAGCACACTGTAGTTGGACGTTATAAACCATAACGTCTAGTTAATTTGATTGAATGTCCGCTAATTAAAAAAAAAACACTGTAACTGGCTGTTATGAATAATAACGGTCAGCTACATTGTTTTTTTTATACTTCAGTTCTATAATGGTATGGTCGAAAAAACCACTGTAGCTGGCTGTTATCGTCCATAATGGCTAGACTTTTTTTTTAACGCGTTAATTAGCAGTAATCTAATTTCGCTAATCAGATCGTTGTAAACAATCATGTTCAGAGGACAATCACGTTTTTTCTACTTTTCAAATTTTCTGCAAAACCTTCTTCAGAACTGATATATTTTTATTTATATTCTTATTAATAAAATTTTCGGATGAGATTATGAGTAAAAAATAAAATATGGTTCGTTTTAGTTTTTACTCTGTATCCGCTCCGTTTTGACCCCTTCTCCCCACCGAATTCGCATCCTCTGAGATATCTCAAACTTTGCGTGACTTTTTGGAATATCTTAATTGTTCAAATATGTTCTGCACGAATCTCAAAGCTCAAATAACACTAGCCCCCTACGCTGCCTGGAATAGGCACCGGACACGTCGGTCCCGCAAAAGTAGAGATATCTCAGAGGATACACACTCTTCCCTACCACGAAATGTGCAGTGCAACAGTCAAAAATCTATCGGATTGGTTTCAAACGACGCATCCAAACTGTTAAAACTGATCTACTTCATGAGTTATGAGTTTACATGTCAAATTTATAAATTTTCAAACTAATTTAGTATAAAGTCAAGTGGTAAAAAAATAATGAAAATGAACATATTAAAATTAACTTATAAACTATTTTTTATAAACTATTTTTTTTATCGTTTGATTTTATACTAAATTAATTCAAAAATTTATAAATTTAATGTATAAATGTATCACTCGTGAAATATATTAATTTTAACAGTCTAGATGTATCTTTCAAGCCAATTAAATTGAATATTGAAATTAAACTCAGAAAGGTAATTGGTAAGCTTAAGAACACTCTGGTTCTACTCTTTTACCACTATCCGCCCCCGGAATCGCTCCGCTTTCACCCCTAGACAGTGCAACTGAGAAAATAAAGAATTCGTATCATCTGAGATATCTCAAACTTTGCGTGATTTTTTTGGAATATCTCAATCGTTCAAATACGTTTTGCACGAATCTCAAAGCTCAAATAAAACCTGCCCCCTACGCTGCCCCGAACAGGCACCGGACACGTCGGTCATGCAAAAATTGAGATATCTCAGAGGATAGGGACTCGAAAATTAAAAGTGGCTGACTTGTAGTCCACGGCCTGGCCTCTATATCTCTCTCTTGTTTTCCTTGCTCTCATTCACCTCATCAGTTCCATAATTGATTCTCTCTCATAAACAAAAAAAATAAAAAATGGCATCTTCTTTTCTTCTCCTTTTGCTCCTAATTCCCTTAGGCCTCCTTACAGCCTTCCTGCTTTTGTCCTTCTTGACCCGCCCGAAGCCCGTGCGGGTACCAATCAAGAGCCGCCACGTGCTCATCACGGGCGGATCCAGCGGTATCGGGTTGGCACTGGCCAAGGCAGTCGCTGCGGAGGGGGCCTTCGTCTCAATCCTAGCACGAAACTTAAAGCGGCTTGAGGATGCGAGAGAGGAGATCAAGCTGGCGACGGGACACGAGGCGAGAGTTCTGGTAGCTGACGTGCGGGACCCAAAGGCAGTTACACAGGCACTGGAGGAGGCGGGGCCGGTGGATGTGTTAGTATGCAATCAGGGAGTATTTGTGCCAATGGAACTGGAGAAGCAGGAGCTGGAGGAGGCCAAGTTTATGATAGATGTTAATGTAATGGGCACCTTTCATTTAATTAAGGCTGCTCTTCCCGGCATGAAGAGGCGAACCCGTGAAACTCAACTGCCGGGCTCCATTGCCATCATGTCTTCTCAAGCTGGCCAGGTCTCTATCGCCAATCTCTCTCTCCTTCAATCATTTTCAATTTCCAGTAATTCAATTGGGTTTTCAAGTTGTATTATAATTAAATGTAGGTGGGAATCTATGGATACACAGCTTATTCAGCAAGTAAATTTGCATTGAGGGGTTTAGCAGAGGCGTTGCAACAAGAGGTCATTACTGACAACATCCATGTCTCTATGATTTTTCCTCCTGATACTGCTACTCCTGGTTTAGCTGAAGGTATGTATTTCAAAATGTTATGGTGGTTGCCTTGTACAATTACAAGGAATTCTTCCCCGGAAGGCAGGACATTTTCAAATTGGTAATAAGGCAATATACGTGACCTTGTCCTGCTAATTTACCGGCATCTCTAGAAGCTTAACTTAATTTGGGAATAGGACCCCTTTCATAGTGCTGTGCCCTTATTAGTTTTTGTCCTTTCTCTTTAGTTCATTTTGCTTCAGCAATAGATTGATTATATTTACAAAGCTTTATTAACATGGCACAAAGTGGCATGGCTTAATTTGTGGTGCTGTCCATTATAACTCCCCTAAAATTAATTCAAAGGGTAAAGCTAGTGTCATCTTAAGCTTATCAAGGAACTTGTGAGTTTAACCTCAAGTGCTGGATCAGTAACAATGACAAATTCAAATTGTTGACCTTGATGTACTTGACAAGCCAAGTTACTCCATTTTTGAGCTCATTTTGTACAAGACCGAGATGTTAGGTAATGAATTGTTTGTCTGTGTTTTTTTCAACAATATCCAACCTCTTGATCTTATATAAAACAATCTTGAAAAGTTTGATTTGGAATTAAAATGCTGGACGCAACAAGTATTTTCATCTTATATAAACTGTTATTAAATAATTAGCTGTTTGAATTAATGGTTGGAAGCCAATCTAGGAACTTTTTTATGTTGAGCTCGCAAACTTCTTGGTGAGCTTAACTGCTTAAGCTCACACTAGCTATACTCTTCATTCATAATATAAATTTATCTTTCTGTATTTTCTTTTTTTAGTAATTAAACACAATTTGCAACAAAGTAATGGTAAAGAAAGAAAAACAAATGTGGGTAATTAATGTACAGAAAAGAAGAGGGGTATAATGGTCATTTATTAAATACAATTACAATGGTCCTTTTTCCTTGTAATTGGCATTTGTGAATATCAACTTCTGATTATAGTGTTTAAGTTTAAAGTGATAGAGATCTACCAGTGTCGAAGCAACACTGAGGATCAGTTAGTTTGCAAAATTCAAAAGAGATAGGGATTTATATATTATAGCTTGGACATAAAAATCAATCTAAAATTTAGATTACTATTAGAAGTGTCATGTATTATACAGATCTTTTAATGTTTTTGTTTAACAAAGAATTGACCATTCTAAACATAACTGGTAGTTACTGATATCTGCTGTCACCTGTTATTAGAGAAAGAATGTTTGTTGGAACATACAATTTGCATGCAGGAGGAACAACTTAGTAATTTAGTTGTCTCACGAACTGCCTTGTTAGTTCTACCACATAATACACATAAACCTTACAATTAAACTAAGAATATTTAAAATCAAAGAGCGTATAAGAGGCCAGAGCTGTGTTTTATTTCTTATGACTGATATTAAACTATAAATGTGTGCAGAGCAAAAGAAAAGGCCTGAGCTGACAAATATAGTTGTGGGGTCGTCTGGTGAGATGAAGGCCGAGGATGTTGTGAAGAAGGCTCTGCGTGGGCTGAAAAAGGGTCGGTTTATAATTCCATGCAATTTTGAGGGAGCCATGCTGGCTATTGCAACTGCCGGCCTGTCCCCACAGAGATCTTCTGTGATGGCACTATTGGAGGTTCTTGGTGCTGGATTAATGCGCTTCGTTGCACTTTGTTTCCAGTGGAATTGGTACTCGGCTATCGAGAATTGGCATGCAAAGAGATAATTAATTACCTAATTTCATCTTCCATGAGGGATGAGGTGACCTTGTTTAGCTTTTATTAAGATTTGTTAAAAGCTTAAACCTATTGTCGCATTTTTCGAGTTTGTTTTTGTTATAATAATATGCTTCAGCATTGGCTGTTTTATTTCTGCATTTGGTGTAATATATTTGTGTGATCAGACTGTTAGTTTCCCTTCCCTTGTATCAAGCATGTCAAATACTACTTTTTGTATTGTGTTTTGTAGATCTATTTATTGACTATCTTTGTGGTTTAAACTAGAAATGGTAGAGTATAATTTGCATATGCGAATTTTGATGAACCCAAAAGAATGAATTGTGTATAAAATCAAACTTGTACACAAATCATTCTTTCAGGCGCATTAAAAATTACATGTGATTAATTCTTTTTATTTTTTATAATTGTATAATGTTTTTAAGAGGAGGTTTCCAATGTCATAACTTTTTTGTACCACAAAATATTACAAAGATACCTTTTAATTTAGGTTTCAAATTTAAAATTAAATGTTGAATTAGAGAACTAGTCTTTAGTCATGTTCTCTGTGTGGGAGGTCGCAAGTTTGAAACAAGGATGGTGAAAATGTCCTTTGTGGATATTAATTAATTGGGTGGCTTGACTTTCAATCTTTACTCAAAAATTCACATACTGAATTCAGACTATTGATTTGTTCATTTTCACGAGAGATTTATGAAAAATATTTATAATTTTTGAAATTCATTTTATATTAGATTTAGAGGTAAAAAAATAAATAATTCTGCTTAACTATGATTGATTGATTTTAATGTATTTGATGTTTAATGTCTTTATCTACTATAAAATGAACTTTAAAAATCATAAAATTTATGTAAATGCATCTCTCTTAAGAATACACGAGATCAAATATTTCAATTCAAAATTTGGATTTAAATTTTAAAATATAATTAAAAATATTGGCTACATTAAAATTCTCCTCATATTTTAATACATTCTATACATCTTACTTAATTTAGTAATTTACAATGTAAGATACAAATTCTCAATTTTACTTTTAATATTGAGAATAACTCAACAAGTTCGTTCTCTAAATTTACTTTTTTATAATTATGGTTTTAAAAAAAAAATGTGTTCGGTAGAGAGTTTTTAAATAAATAAATAAATCATCGTACTACTATTCTTCTTCTTTTGACAGCAAAAAGGACGGGAAATAAATCTGCTGCGATTCCAAAAGATCGCAGGGTATCTCTACCGTTCATATGTTTTGAAATTCGTGCACAAAAATTAACTTTCTTTGAAATTGGTGTATTCTAAAAAATGAACGGTGGAGATTGGAATCGCAGGGACCTGCGATCAGCAGCTTTTGACAGCAAAAAGGACGAGGAAGAAACAAAAGGGCAGAAAGCTAAAAGCTAAACCTTGCATCTAAAACCCTCCTCTCCTCCGCCTTCATTACCGACGCAGCTGTCACACCGCCGCCACCTCTCGATGACCACCTCCACTTCTCTTAACATCCACATCGCTTTCCTCTCTCTCTTCTCTCTATCCTCTCTCTACTTTTTTCTTAAGTCCCGCCGTCTCCGCTGCCTCACCCTCCGGCCATCCCCTTCTCTTACTTCGCCCAAACTCTTTTACCTCTCCGAAACCAACACCTCCAAAACCCTCGCGGATCGCCTCCATTCCTTCCTTCTCTCCAATTCACTCCAGTTCGAACTCACCGAGCCCTCTATCTACGAGCCCGATCGCTTATTTAACGAAACCCTTCTCCTCTTCGTCGTTTCCACGTGGCAGGATGGTAAGCCTCCAACCAGTTCTCAGTATTTCTCTCAGTTCCTCTCCGATGCTGCGAGTGACTTCCGGGTTGGGTCCCTTGCTTTGTCGGGTTGCAAATTTGCAATCTTTGGTGTTGGCTCGGCTTCATATGGAGACACATTCAATGCGGCTGCAAGGGATTTTTCAAAATGGTTGAAGGCGCTCGGTGCGAAGGAGCTACTACCAGTTTGTGAAGGGGATGTGGATACAGGTGATCTTGACATTGGTTTCGATGCATGGGGAGCGAAGGTGGTCAGGATGTTGAAAGGTGAGGTGGAAGGGGAGAGCTGTACGAATGGAATTGATGATGGATTTGATGAAGAGTCGGAGGAAATGGAGGAGATTGATGAAATTGAGGAAACGGGTTTTGGTGAAGTTGATATTGAAGATATTGCTGGAAAAATCCCCGATAAGAGTTCTTTACAAGGATTGCATAAAGGTGGTCGTAACGGTGAAAATGGTGTGAAGGAGATGGTGACGCCAGTTATTAGGTCTAGCTTGGAGAAACAAGTAAGCTTTCCTTCAATTTACTTTCTATTATCAGATCATTTTTTTATAATATCAATGTTTCCTTTCAAATAACCCAGTGTCATATTTACTTGGATTGAATATATGGTAATTTTAAATTTGTAAACTATGACCTTATGTCAAAGGTCAAACAAGCAAAAAGGGCAAAAGTCTCCAAGACAGTTCATATTATATTAACTCTTCTGAGTCTCTTCGTATTATAACTTTACATTGTCATTGATTGGGGCTAATTCAGAGTTCGATTTAGTCTTAAAAATAAAAAGAAGCTCTCTGTACTTGGAGGGATATTTCAATATTTAATGGAATATACCAGTGCCAGATCCCATTATATCATGGTGTATGAAATCTTGTATGTTGTTTGCAAATGCAATAAAAGATTTGCAGCAAGAGGAAAAAAGAAAAGAAAACTAAATTTCAATCTGTATAAATGTGCTTGTATAATTTTTCAGGGTTACAAAATAATAGGTTCACATAGTGGGGTGAAGCTATGTAGGTGGACTAAGTCGCAACTGAGAGGTCGTGGCGGCTGTTACAAGCACTCTTTTTATGGCATTGAGAGTCACAGGTCATTAACTTTTATGCTCTGTATCATGCTTATTACTGGCAATTTCTTTTATGTGTGCTCTAAAAGTCAGCCTTCAAGTTCACAGATAACCCTGCAGAGAAATATCATGCATAATAGGCACTTGATGTACCCTTTACTGCATCATTTGGTTTAAAGCATGACCGTATACGATCTCCCTTATCAATGTGTCTTTCAATATGATTATAGAAATGAAATAGTTGTTTGTTTAGCTTTTCGAAAATTTAGGAACTAAAGGCATACATAACTTCTCTAATTCTCTTTGATGTAAGATTATTTTTGTTTGCAGGGTTTTATATAAGGTTCTCTAAGGTCTTGTAGGGGCATATTTGGCATTATCAGTTGAATATAACATGCCAATTAAACATTTTTGCCATAAATTCAGTTATATATTTTATCAATGATACAGTTCAAATTGTGTTTGTAATCAGAAGGTAGAATCCTACCTCTTCATTGAAATAAATAATATTGCTGATTACATAAAAAGGCAATAAATAACTAAATTAGCCAATTTCTCCAGATTTTGGGTCAATCAAGAAAGCTGAACAAGTAAATATATAACCTATAAAAAAGTGGGCTAATCTGGCTAATGTTGCTTGCATGATGGAGGGAACAACTGGCTAATCCAGCAAATCAATTAACCAAAGGAACCCTTCTATTCCTGATTAACAGGAAATAGATAGAAAGGAAAGATGTGTATGCTGGGCACCTTTTGATTTTCTATCTCACAAAGTGTTTGTGATATTATTTGTCCTTTGTAGGATTCATTTCTCATCTTGCAGGCCTATACATGAGTTTTTGACATTTCCTGGAGTTACCTATGTGGCCCTAGTAATCTGTAGCCATCAGTGTCTTAGATGATGTTTGTTGTCTGTATACCAGGTGCATGGAGGCGACACCAAGTTTGGCATGTGCTAACAAGTGTGTGTTCTGTTGGAGACACCACACAAATCCTGTGGGAAAGAGCTGGACGTGGAAGATGGACGATCCGCTTGAAATAGTTAATGGTGCCATTGACCAGCACAGGAAGATGATTAAGCAAATGAAGGGCGTACCTGGTATATTTGCACTCTTTACAATGCCTGAAAATATCTGTTTAAAAGGTTTTGAAAGGCCTGGAATATTACCCCTGCAAGACATGAGATTATGGCATAGCAATGATTTTGCTTGCCCATGAGAAGAACTCCCATACATTTTGTATATTTTACCCCAATTGTAAATAACACACCCTTTTGTATCCAACATACCTCACAACATATTTGAGTGATTGTTTATAGATTATTACTATCATAGTTCATGTGCTGTATTCCCCATTCACTTTCTCACTCACCTTGTGAAAAGAGTGAAGAGAGGTCATTTTGGTGATTTTCTTTTTAGAAAAGGAGATTGGAGCTCAGTTTGGGGGATGGGTTCACCTATTATGCAAGAGTAACTAAAATGTTCTTTATCTTGACATCAGAGAAATAACAAAATGAAAAATAACCCATTGACAGGGGTGAAACAAGAGCAGCTTGACGAAGGCCTTGCACCGCGACACTGTGCACTGTCGCTTGTGGGGGAACCAATCATGTACCCAGAGATAAATTCACTTGTTGATGAGTTGCACAGAAGGCATATATCAACCTTTCTGGTTACTAATGCACAGTTTCCTGACAAAATTAAGATATTGAGGCCAATTACTCAGGTAATTCGCAGCAATTTTATTCAGAAAAATCACTCATTCTCATGTAAAATGAGAAGTATCATATAAACTGTATAGGCCTAGGAATAGGAAATTACCATCAGAAGAAAAAACAACCTGATATTTATATTGCGTTACGTTGTATTTCATTGCTTTTCCCAGATGTGGAAGTTTCCATTGTATCAGGTTTGCTCGTACTAAGGATTAAGAGGGGGTAAAAATGTAAATCTTGAAGCTTGATACCCAAATGAAGGAGAACAGTGGAGTTTGCAGATCACATTTTTAAGAAATTGAAATGGGAAAGTCATGGGTAACACCTCATGTTTATAGAAAGGCATATAGGATATTTCTTTTTGCAAGGGTTATGCGACATTTTTTTTGTGCGCTGTTGTTGCATTTACTAAATATCATTGCCTAAATCCAAAATTTAAGTATATTGGGCTCTTGAATCTGACTGTTACAAAGTGTGATTTGTTGAAATCATTGCAGCTTTATGTAAGTGTAGATGCCGCTACAAAGGACAGCTTAAAGGCAATTGATAGACCTTTATTTGGTGATTTCTGGGAGCGCTTTGTAGTAAGTAACACAAAAGAAAATTAATTTAGAGTTCTCTTTAGTGAGTTGCATTTGTTTTCTCTTTGCAGTCCCTTATTTTAGTTTTTTGGGTCGGGACTAGGGAATGAACCTTATTTCCAGTTTGATTTTGGGAGAACCGGGGAATTCATTATTTGTTAGATGCTTTCTCTAAAATAACTTATTCTACTTATTCTTGGGGCTACCTTGGTACGGAGAAACAGAAAGAACAACTCTAACCCAGGCTTGGTTTATTTATTTATTTAAAAAAGTAGAGGCTGAAACAGCCCATCTATTACCAGAGGTTTAATTACATAGTCTTAGCAAAAAGGCTTGATTTATTCAAACGACAAATAACCATTCTTCTTAAATTGTGCACCTTGGTTTTATAGGATTCGCTCAAGGCATTGAAAGATAAGGCCCAGAGAACAGTCTACCGGCTGACTTTGGTCAAAGGCTGGAATGCTGATGATATTGACGCGTATTCACGTTTGCTAAGCTTAGGAGAACCAGACTTTGTGGAAATTAAGGGCGTCACATACTGTGGCTCGTGAGTATTTCTCTTTCTACAGACAACCTGGCATTACAAGATTGTGCCAAATAATAATTTAAATGGCATCATGGCAAATAATTACCAGTAGCACCCTGGGGATTGATTGAGCCAACTTGGGAGTGTCAGAGAACCCGCATAAATTATTTGTATATCTGTATATATTACAACGGCCAGATTTCAACTCATTATTACAATTGAAAAGGTGAAATGAATATATCAGAACCCAATTTTTAGCAAGAGCAGTTCTCCTAAAAAGCAAAACCAGACAAACTTTATCCAGAGATCAATAGAGATGAATTCTACTAGTATCTGAAATCACATTATGCATATGTTGTCTGCAATTTTATCTTTGTGCAAATGTAGGATTTTTCTCCACAATGCTAGGATAAATCAGAGTCCTACAAAATGCCTCTGGTCTTGTCTCCTCGTTCAAAATTTTTAATCGATGTGTGTAATTTATTTTACAGAACGGCGACCTCAAAACTGACCATGGAGAATGTCCCGTGGCACACTGATGTGAAATCCTTCTCAGAAACATTAGCATTGAAAAGCAATGGTGTGTATGAGGTGGCATGTGAACATGTGCACTCTTGTTGTGTTCTTCTCGCAAATGTCAAAAAGTTCAAGATTGATGGAAACTGGTACACATGGATCGACTACGAGCGTTTCCACCAACTGGTATGTTAAATGCAAGAGCTTGTAGCATGACAGATTTGGTTATCACTCCTTTGTTGTCTTTTCATTGCTTATTTGATTAGTTGAAGCCTACTCTGAGTGTAAATTATGAAACTAAGGGTAATTGCACTAAGCTATCCAGTAGGTTAGAAATGTTGTTCAACCATCATTACTTGACAGGTCCTGATCATGGAGAACCAACATTGTAATCAAGGCAAATTGGTTAAACCAAGTTTAGTTGCACTAATCTATCCAGCAGGTTAGATATGTTGTTCAACCATCATTACTTGACATGTGCTGATCATTGAGAACCAACATTGTTTTGGCCAAAAATAAAATACCCTTTTTTCAATTTCATTTTTGTCTTCTTTTTGTATCTGTGGGTTTTATTTTGTATTGGGTTGATCAGTTTAGGGTAAGCTGATGTAATTTTGAGATACTAAGGTTAATTATTGAGGGTGAATTGTGGTTTGAATGGTTTTAACTTGCCTTCATAATTATGGATCTGTAAGCCTTAATTGCTGATTTCTCTTATTTCAACAACAGAATTCTTCCTTTCTAAAAGCCGCATGAAGCATCATGCAAATTGAAATTTGTATTCCTCTTAACTGATTTACTGCTGTTGTATTTTGATTTAGGTGGCATCAGAAAAACCGTTTAACAGCAAAGACTACATGGCCATGACACCTTCCTGGGCCGTATATGGAGCCAGTGAAGGAGGTTTCGACCCTGACCAGTCTCGTTATAAGAAGGAAAGACGTCACGGAACAGCAAGCCTCAAAACTGTCTCTGCTTGAGTTTTTATCACCTTAAAAGTGTCTTCTTGTTGCTGTATGTCGAATGTTTTGGACGGGTTTTGCTCAACCTCGTGTCAAGTTTGTCTTGCTCAGACACTTGGACTTGATTTACTGGTTTTAAGAGCAGGGAATGATTTTTGGCGGTCAGGGATATATTTGCCTAGGTTGATCGCCCATCAGAACACCTACAGGTAAATCCAATTCTGTCAAGGCACATAACAAACTGTGAATCTTCTAGAGGTTTTTGTCCAGTGTACTCTTCTTGTATTAATTTGAATTTTATGTAGAATTGACAATTAGAGTGAGAGGTTATATTTACAACAAACTTATTTGATAATTGTAATAATTGACCAAACGGTAATTATGATCCAAGAAGATAAAATGACGGTATCTTTGTTTAAAAAATGATACATATTTATCATCATAATTTAGATGAGGTTGTGTATCAAATTTTGATATTATTTTGCAACGTTGGGCATCAATCAAATGCTGATAAAACTATCATCAATATATTACATTGTTCGATTTTATTTTATATTTTGATAATTGTTTTGTTTGTCATGGTTGTTCAATAAAAAATAGTTGTCAGGATTAGGAACAGTTAAAAGATTGGTTCAATAGAGCCTTGACAGCCTCTGTCAAGTTTTTTCAAAATAAATAAAAGATTCCCTAATAATTTTTCCTTGAATTGTGATCTGTTTGTCTTTCGTAGCGTAATGAAGTATCATTAAGTTACTGCTTGTTAATAATTGCATACCAATTTTCTATAACCCGATCAATCACTTGATTATAATATATGATTCTTCGGCAGAATTTTCTAAATTTAATACCAATTTTTTTCGTCAAAATCGTTCATTTTCTATATATTCACCGATAATTACAAAAAACAGAAGATCTTACGGATTTCGTTTTCTTTAATGGTTGTGACTCGTGGGTCCATCTTATTTCTTTTACATCAAAAGATTTGTGAATTACTTTTTTGAGATGACAGCTTGTCTAGTTGTCCTTCATTAAGTGCGTTATTTTCATATATAATTGAGTTGATCTCTTTTAGCAAATATAAAATTATGTTTATTCAGAATAGTTTTGATTATTGCATATCAGACATACGGAAACAAATCTGCTGTTATTCCAAAGAGATAACATGACCCTATTATTTTGATCTCAGTCACTGAAACTTATTGAGATTTGCATATAAAAAAATAATTTGTTAAGATTCGTGCGTGAAAAACTTTGAATGGTTGGGATAAGAATAACATGGTCCTGTAATACCTTTGGAATAAGAACAGATTTATTTCTCAGACATACAGTCCAAATTGGATATTTATAGATGATTTCAGAATTAGTATTTAGTCTAATGAAAAAAACAATGTCTTTTCATATAAGATGTCGTATTTTTGAAACTCGAATGAAAAAATTTATTGTAAATAATAAATAGTTAAATGACTTTAACCATCAATCATTGCTAAAAAAAATATCTTCTTATCAAATCATTAGCGATGTGGATTCGGTTCATTCATTTATTTAATAGTAAGTGCTACTAAAGGTACTTTAGCTTTTGCACAAGATATTTACAAGTCAAAGAAAAAATATTTTCAGAAATGACCGTGGATCAAAACTAGACAAATTTTATATGCCTTTTATTTTTATTACACTTGTGGATCAATTTATACATATTGGATATTTAATTTGCTGTTGGGTCTAATTGCTATTTTTTTGTTATCTTGGTAACTGTGTACCAGTGTACCGTTTATTTTCCTTCTACTTCTAACAATACCAGCAAATACAGATATTATAAAAAACACTTGATAAAATCCTGGCCGCTGGATCTAATGATGGGTAAATCTGAGACCACTCCTTTTTCAACACTTGTCTACATAATTTATCTTGGATTCTTGAGTTTTAACATAGATTACCTACATGCAAGTTAATATTGCATTCTTTAAAAAAAAAAAAAAACTATCATTTCATCTTTAACTTAAGTTTACAACTTTGAACAGTTAGAAAATAATATTTTGAAAATTTGCTGATAAAAAAAAACACACTCTTAAGAATGCAATCTGAATTAATTGCATCCTTACTAACTTATTTAAATTAAAATTTGAATATTGAACTATTTGTATGGATAAAACCAAGGTTCTAAATAGCAATTATCGCGTCATTGCGGGAAGGTTAAAAAAACAAACTATCACGAATAGCATAGCTATAACGAAAGCTATCATACGTAACAGTATTTTTTTCAAAAATTATATTATATAATTATACTAACTATCAACATTATCTAAAGTCCCATAAAGCAATAAGTGACACCAAATTGATTAAGAAATTATAATATTCATATTGAATCAGCGCAAAATTTAAATTCCTATTCAAAATATCACTAATAATATCATAAATTATTTATCTTTTATATTAAAAATAACCTAAGCCTTATAATATAAACTAATTATTTTTTTTATTCAAAATAACATAAGTATCATGTCATAAACTATCTAAATTTTTCTATTTAGAAGAAAAAACAATCTGGGTCTTAAAAAAATTAGTCCTTAAAATGAAATTTTCAATTTGGGCCGTGAAATAAAAGCTTATGTAGCATAATGTACGCTATTTGTCATACACGCTACGCGCTGTAGCGAACCGCTATAGAGATCGTAGCTGAAATAACATATTTTTATCCTATAATTTAATGTTTTAGTTCCAAACAGACGACAGTCATTTCATTTATGTAGATATGATTTCTGAAAGCAACACTCACGAAAATTAAGGATAGTAAGTTAGTCTCAAAGGCTTCTATTTTTTCTATTTCTTTTTTTTCGTCTTCGTGTACTTTTTTTTTTTTTTTTTATAATTCCGCAATAATAATAAAATTAAAATTTATACGTGAAACTAAAATTTTTAAATGTGATTCTTTATTATTTTCTCTACATACACATACACATAAAAATTATTTTTATTTTTATGTGAATCAATAAATTGAAAAATCAATATCTACAAATTGTTCGCATCAGTGTATTTTTATAAACTTTTAATATCAATCAAAATAAAATCAAAATATCATAATATTGTACATGTATTTAGAGAAAACAATATATATCATATTTAATAATTTAATATTAAGTTCTCTATGAATTTGATATTATTAAAGTTTTTAAAATGAAGAAATAATAGAGAAATAAAAAAGGAGAGATTCTAAGTTTCAGTAACGCTTCCAGTCTCGTTAAGAAAAACACTTTTCAATCAATCATCGTAGGAATTTACATCCTCTCTTTTACTGCACAAGGGAATCTTTTACAATTATTGAATCCGGACCATTCATTTTAACGAAGCACGAATCTGAAAGCCCAATAAACGGCTGAGATTTAATCTCAAACCGTAAAGTGAAGCCCATTCTATAGTAATAGTCTATAGAGAGGATACGGATCCGTGTAGAGAGAGAAGAAAAGGGAGAGAGATGACACTGGGTCTGATCAACGCAAACCCAGTGGTGCACGAGCGGAGGGAACGCCTATCCCGCTCCGACGATCCGCCGCATCATCCCTTGACCCATCTCCATCCCGACGATGTACTCGACGCGCTCGATGTCTTCGGTCAATTTCACATATTTCTTCACTAAATTCGAAAATTTTGCCCTGGATTAGGCTTTAGCTTGATACCGTTCTGTTTGATTTTTTAGATACTGTGAGAGATATAAGGGATCCGGAGCATCCCTACTCCCTGGAACAGCTTAGCGTTCTTTCAGAAGAATCTATCGCTGTAGATGAGAGGCTTGGTCGGATTCAGTAAGTTTATAATCAATCAATTTTCGTAATTTCATTAATTTCCGTATCTTATTAGTATAATGCAGGCTGATTATGAGAAAAGTAGTAATTTTTTATTAGATTTATCTACAAATGTGATGGAACTTGTACCTGATTTTACTAAAGAATGAACATAAACATTTTTTTTTATTTGTACCAGCAATTAATGGGTCGGAACCAGCTGTAGGATTAGGAACTGCTGCTTAATTAAATTTCTAAAAATATAAAGGAAACTATAGCAAGGATAGTAAAAGGAATTATTGTTTACTTAACGAGTTAATTACAACTTAATTTGTGACCATTTTATTTTATGCAGAATAACATTCACACCTACAGTTCAACACTGTAGTATGGCAGCTGTGATCGGATTGTGCCTGAGAGTTAAACTAATGCAATGCTTCCCTCCTCACTTCAAGGTTTAGACATGTTTTTGAGGATCTACCTAAATTTAAATGGCAAATGCTCCCATGATCCCACCTTTTCTTTTCTGACATTAATTTGAGATTAATCTGATTCATCCGTGCCAGTGAGTGTACTCTCTCCATTTACTAAAATATAATGTTGCTGGGAAATTGAAATGTGGGTTAGTTCTAAAGGTAATTTGCAAAAGTGGGGATCCGTTGATAATGATTTATTAAGGCAATCTTGACAATCCTAAAATAAGTTTCTAATTTTGAAATCCCACATTAAGAATGTGAATTATACTACTTGTTTGTCATGCACATCAAGATGAATTTAATGCAAGTTTTATCTTTCATCAAACGACTTGAAATTTACAATGATCCATATTAAATAGCATTTGCTGGAATATCAAATGACTCCCAAATGGCATAAACAGGCTGTTGAGTTAATTCATTGTCAGTGGATCCACACACATTTGGAAAACTAAATTTGAAGTTTTGCAATTTTCCTTATTCTGGTAGTGCCCTCAGTAGATCAGAGGCTGACATCTGTTTTCTTGGAAGATGAAAAGTAGTGGGAACAAAATGACCAGTGGTGCAAATGCTAATCTTTTTTAAGCTATAGGAATTTCAAATGGAAAGTTTCGGGAGTAATTTGTTCTTTTTTCTCTGAAGGTTGACATTAAGGTATCCCCAGGCTCTCTTACAAATGAAGAAGCAGGTACATATGTACATTGCATCAAATTATCATGTTACATTTTAACATGTTTATTTTACATTTTTGCTGTCGGTGGCACTTATTTAGGCACCTTAAAATTTTGAGAGAACCCGTGTATTATGTCCCAGTCAGTTTGGAATCTGGTTGTACATTCTATAGCTGTATATGCACTGTTACATGCAAAGTGTCACGAGGCTTTGCTTTTACAGCTATTCTCTTTCTGTGAGCCATGTAATGAAGAAATTTTAATTCTTATCCGATACACAGTTATTTTGACAGGTGTATGCTGCACAGTACACACTGAACTACCCTCCCAACCACCCCCCCCCCATACACACACACAACCATCCCGTGCCTTTGTTGCTCAATTAGGCAATTAAGCCCCATAATTTAACACAATTAAACCCTGTGATTAAGGTCTTCAACTGTTGAATCATCTGTTTTGCTTCAATGTGTGCAATTTAAATACAACAGGCCAAAAAATAAATAATGAACTAATGAATGACACAGAAAAAATCGAAGTATTTCTAGTGAGCTGGTATCCCAACCACTAGTAGTACCTCATTGGCAATTACATCTATGAAATTGTTCCATGTGTTTTTAATTGTGTATTGTTCTAAAAGAATAACACTTAATCATTAGGATTCAGCCAAGAACTATTAGATGTTACTAAGTTTTGGTCAGGCCCTGGTCAGATACCTTATGGCATGCCCTGTTTAGCTATTTTAGTCAAAATAATATATAGGAAGTACTGTTATTTAATCTTACCAAAATGCATGTTTGAAAAATTGCAGTGAACAAACAGCTAAATGACAAAGAAAGAGTTGCAGCAGCATTGGAGAACCCAAATCTACGCCAACTAGTCGACGAGTGCCTTTACTCGAATGAACTCTAGTCTTATTAGGCCTCCTTTGTTCCAATTTAACCCCCTTTGTATTGTACATTGTTTATGCTTGCAATTAAGATGTTATATATGGTGGGTTGATGTATTATATGTACACCAGTGGTAGATAAGAACTAGTATCATTCCCGTCATTCAGTATGTCGGTTATTTCATTGATGTGATCTGATCAATGTATTTATTATCTATTAATGTATCCTAGAAGCCTATGCTGATCTAACATAATTGGTTTTATAACAGCCCTTAAATGCCACTCCATTTTTGCTTTTTTCTGTAAGTTCCTTGTTTGTGTTTTTCTATCGTTTGGTGTTTTTGGGAGGTTTAGTATTGGATTTGGAGTAAAACTAGGGTGCTCTTAAGTTCACCGAGAACCCAACTCTAAAATCTATCGGATTGACTTCAAATGAAAAATTCAAACGGTTGAAACTCTTATACTTTACGAGTGATGCATCTACATGTAAAATTTTTTAAATTTTGAATTAATTATGTATAAAGTCAAGTCGTCAAAACTTGTTCAAAAAATGAATGCATTAAAATTAATTTATAAATCTTCTACTTTTGACCTCCCGACTTAATACTAAATTAATTCGAAAGTTTAAATTTTTTTTCATGTAGATGCATCATTTATAAGGTAGAAGAGCTTCAACGGTTGAGATTCGTTATTTGAAATCAATCCGATAGATTTTAGAGTTGAGTTCACAAAGAAACTTGGTGAATTTAAGAACACTCTAGTTCTACTCTTGGATTTGTTATTTTATCAGGGCAGCATTCATATCTAAATGGGCCATATTCATATACGCAAAAAGAAAGACTTGAAACTGAAAATTGAATGTTTGATGATGTTTTTTTTTTTTTTTTTTTTTTTTTTCCGAAATTCCGATATTATTTTGTATTTTAATATAGATATTATTCTAAAACAATTAGTTCACAAAAGTTCTATCCATTCCCATTGCATGGCTTGAGAAGCTATACGTGTGAACTTTACTATTAATAATTGAATACATAGTAAAAGTTAATCTATTAACAATATTTATTTATAGATATTAGTTCAGAAACAATTCATTCACGATAAATCAACGCATTATATTTCTTATATAAATTTTGTTTTATATGTATTTATTTATAGAGGGATCCATCTTACACTCTTTTTTTGGTGACACTAGATTACTCTACATTTTTAAAGTCTAAACATTCGATCCAAACTGTTTAACATGATGATATATTAAAATGTGCTTACAGGTCAATTTTTCTTTTTTTACTATTTATTAACTATTTTACAAAATCGTTATTTTCAGACCATTGAATTTTTGTACACATCTCTATAAATAGTAAATAAATTCAAAAAAAAAATATAAAATTTGATCTGCAAGCATATTTTAATATATTCATCATGTTAAACAGTTTGGATCGTCTGTTTGAACATTAAAAATATAAAATGTAATTCGGTGTTACTCAAAATAGTGTAAAAATAGTGTAAGTGGACCCTCCTCCTATTTATATTCATATTTTGTACAAATTACTGATAAAATCAACGATTTAGAAAATAATAAAAAATTCACGGATTTCGACGGTTCTTATTCGTTCAATGCTCGCGCTATTTGTCGGACATGTTTGTAAATTATCATCTCATTTCAACGTAGCTTTCGTGTAATTTTGGCAATTCAGAAAGTGATGTCCTTTATTTGTAGTTATCAATTGACTTGTCAATTGCTTCAATACTTAATCATAATACAGATTTTGATCCATAATACAATATGGCAGGGATGGAATTAGAAAAATTGAATAGAGAAGGTTAAATTGTAAAATGCATAATATGAAAAGACAAAAATAATGGTCACGTAATAGGAAATCTTTGAGAATTAGTGGATCTAGACTGTTTTTTTTTTTTTTTTTTTTTTAAATCTTGGCATGAATCTCAAAGCCAATTAATACTGCCTCCATACTAGTCCAAATCTCAAAGCGGCTGAGAGTTAATCTCAAACCGTAAAATGAAAAAAAAATCTTTTGCAGTACCTAAAAAGATACTTTTCCTGAGAATTGAACTCATGACCTCTTAAATATAAATGAGAACTTTTACTACTAGACTACAACTACAAGTGAAAATTTGTCATTTTATAAAATGAGTTAAACCATATAAAAAAAATTTAAAAATGAAAAATTAAATTAAATTTTAATACACATCATTAAAAAATTCAAAATTATTGAGGTGACTTAGCACCCCTACACTACACTAAGTGGAGATTAGTCCTTGCAACTTGCAACGATGATTATTTTCATATAAAAATATTGGAGTTTGAGATTGATTTTTTTGACTTGTGAATCTTGGCTTTTTAAGTTACTAAAAAGTGATGTCCTTTTTTTTTTTTTTTTTTAAGATTAAGATATAAAAAAAAGTGATGTCCTTTTTAGTAATATTTATTGCGCGTGCAAAATCTTTATCTCAGTCATAATCCTGAAACAGAAATAGAAACAGTAACTAAAATTAGGTTTAACGCCAGTTGTCTTCAAAGAAAAGTCAACACCAAGTCCAGAAAACAGCCACATTCAAAGGTTACAAACTCAAAAGCCACAGAAAATCCATAATGGGAAAAATCCTAAATTGTTAACTCACCAAACAAAACAAAATCCAATTAAAATGGAAGAAAACACAAAAAAAAAAAAAAAAAAAAAAATTGATTATTACGGATAAGAATAAGACAGAGCAAGCAAAAGCAAAATGACAATAAAAGGCCAATGGTTTTACATTTACTGTCCCCTCCACTACTTCATTTCTTGTTCCCATTAGGTACTTCAATTTTTTCAATACAAAAATATCACAATCCTTCCCTTCCCTCTCTTCCCCTTTCTCCTCTCCGTGTCCCTTTCTCTGTTTCGCGGCTACAATTTCTCCTATTTCACATCTACTTTTTTACAAACTAGTGAAGAGGACGAATTGCTCATAGATACGGAGATTTATATTTGTGGTGAGTGTTTAATTCTGAATTCTATTCGATTTAAATATTTGGTCTATCTTATTTGTGGTGAATTCTCTTACCCAATTTATGCGTTTTTCTTTTTTACCAACATCTCTCGGTTTAATTAGTGGTAGGTTTTTGATTCATGCTCTTTCAATTGAGGTTCAATTGTACTGAACTCAACTAATTTGTTTTCTTTTGGAAAAGAAACTCAACCAATTTGTTGATAAGAAATTTCACTGAAAACTAGGAAACGCGTCTAATTATTTTCTGTTTTGTTTTGATGCATCATGCATGCAGCTGGTTGCCTGGTTCTGATGTTAATTTTAATTTAGTTATCAGATGAAAACCTAACTCGCTTACTGATGCTGGTAATTTGACCTGAAGACTTGGAATATATATTTTCCAGTCAATATTAAAAATATATTTGTAAATTCTGCTTAATTTCTCTGAAATTGCACTATTCCAGAGCATTTGGTACCAGTCTCAATCCAGAGACAAATACTGGTTCGTACTGGTAGCTTACCAACTATGTACATGAATCAAAACAACCATGTACTGGTTTTGGTGCAATCAGTTAATATATAATATTTCTCTTTTCTATTTGACAGTCAAAAGGAAACTCAAAGCCACCTTCTTGGTTCAAACCTTCCTCCTCCTTATGCCTCAAATAATGAAGACAATCGACAGCTCGTTGGATGTGGATCTGAAACCTGAAAACGGGAGAAAAATAATAATGCATCCACTTTACACCCAGCGATCATCTCCATGGCTTGATCTCCGCATTTTCTACATACGTATAAGCAATTGTGAGCTAAATAGCTCCACACCGGACCAGTTAACACTCAACCATATACCGCTCTCTCCTGACACGATTATTGAGGTGAACGGCACTAGAAGCAGCATTTATACTGAGTGGATTTCTTCTTCCCTCAGACGGGACCGGGTTGACAAAAACTCAGAAGAAGCTACTTTTGTCACCACAGATTGCATGAGAATGACAGGAAGTGTGCGCTTTCAGGTTTTTGACAAGGATGATTTGTTGTTAACAGGAGACCTAGAATTGAATAATGACCATGGAAATGGAACTGGAAATGGAATGAAGAAATGGGCAATAAAGTGTCAGTCGACCGTGGCATGCAATGGTTTTCTGAAGGGGCAGGAGGGGCTGCATCCAGTAATAGAGTTATACGTTGCAGGGAGCTTTTCGGGGACACCTATCATTTTGACTAACACCATCCATCTTGGTTTGAGGAAGAAGACCCACAGAAAGATTATGTTGCAAACAATACCGGAATATGAGATGGTCGAAGAAGAACACAAATTTCGCCATGATACTTTGAAGGTACTAACTGCTCTCTCTCTCTATATATATAAAAATATGGTTACCATTTCAGTTAATGATAAGTAAACCTCCATTAAGCAGAATTTAGTTTCCACAATCTCAGTCAATAACTTAATACTATGGACTCGGCTACGGTGCTACGCGTAGCATAGAGACCTCCATGCAACGGCTCAAAATTTGTGTTTTCAAAATTCTAATGGTCGATCCGAACCGTTAGATGTGTTCTCCATATTGAAATGTGCTTGGAGACCAAATTTTACATTTTTTGAAATTTTTTTACTATTTATTAAGCCACTTTGAAAATCGCTGATCCAACGGTGGCTTACCCAAACAGTGAAACCGTTGGATCAGCAATTTTCAAAGTGGCTTAATAAATAGTAAAGAAAATCCAAAAAATGTAAAATTTGGTCTCCAAGCACATTTCAATATGGAGAACACATCTAACGGTTCGGATCGACCATTAGAATTTTAAAAACACAAATTTTGAGCCATTGCACGGAGGTCTTCTATGCTACGCGTAGCATATTAGCAATTTCCTAATACTATATTTTTGGCAACATATACAGCTGAACCTGATAGAATATTAACCAATAAATCAAAATTAATAATCAGAGATTAAACACCAACCTTCCAAATTAACACTCAAGTAATCACAATTATTTTTTTTTCAGGTATCAGAATACGAAGAACACAAGCAGGATAGTGACACTGACACAGAAAATAATAATATATATTATGCCAGAGAAGACAGCGAGTTTTTAGAAGGTGAGGATGAAGAAATTTCTTGGTTCAATGCAGGAGTGCGAGTTGGGGTTGGTATCGGCCTTGGTGTTTGTGTTGGGATTGGAATCGGGGTCGGTTTAATGGTTAGCACCTACCAAAGTACTACAAGAAATTTCAGGCGACGACTTTTGTGAAAATTGTGAAACAATTTTTTGTTTTTGTTTTTGTTTTGTCTTTTGGTTTTGTATGGTGGTATTTAGAGAGTTTAGTTCATTTTACTCTTTCATAAGAAGCTAATTGGATAGTGTACGAGTTCTGTTCATGCTGAGTTGAGAACTACTGACCGTTTTTTTTAATGTAATTACTTATTTAACCTTTTAGCTTTTTTGAAAATTAAAATATCACCTTTTGCTGTGTTTTCTGAGAAAAGATATCTACAATTTATCTGTCTAATTAAGTGTACTTTGCTATTTATGTATTGTGTTTTTTTTTATGACTATCTTAATACTGATCCCATGCAATACCAGGTGAAATTGTCTGATACAGCTTTTTTTCAGGCAAGTTTCTTTTCTTGGCACTAAAATTTGTATTTCCTCAATTATGTCCTCAAGTTTTTGTTTTTTTTATTTATTTATAGTCCTTGAAACTTTCCAAAAAGAATATTCAAGTTCGTCTCTAAACTTACATCTGCATCAAATTGATTCTTAAACTTGCAAAAGAAACTGCGTAGTTGGTTCTTGAACTTTTGTAAAAAGAATCAAATTGGCCCCTGAATTTTCATTTATACGAAGCTAATCCTTTAGATTTTAAAAACAACCAAGTTCTTGAACATCTCTTAAAATCAAGTTAGTCCATTTGAGAGAGTTTAATAACTTGGTGTTTTTTTTTTTTTTTTGACGAATATTCAAACACTTCTTTAGTGCAATGAAAGTTCAAGAACCAATTTACTTTTTTTTTTTTAGAAAGTTTGATTAAAAAAAAACTTGAAAAATAATTCTCTGTTGTTCAATAGACCCAAAATGTTGCACTTGGTTTAAGTGTTGAAATTCGAGACCAATGAACAGTAATCCTGAAATTCTTGCAATCTTGAATCCAGCGTCGAACTGTTTCGAGATAAGTTCTTGAAAAAAGTTCGACATATGAATTCAGATTGTAGGAATTTGAGAGTTGTAGCAGATTTATTTTCGTTATGTTCACTAAGTTTTAAGTGTAATAGGATGGCCTGATTAATCATTGCAATATTTAGTGGCAGAAGCATAATTTTTTTTGTTTTTTGTGAAGCTATTCTGTCTCTTCCTTCTTTCTAGATTTGTTGATATTTCGTTTTGATTAGCTTTTAGAAGAGAACTAGTGCTGATTACTTTGTTAATTTTGATTTTTTTTTTTCTTTCAACTAACTTAAAAGCAATCCGTCACGATGTACTAAATAATTAATCATTACTAAAAGTTGAGATCCAATAAACGTATATCAGGCATGGATTAGGAAATACTTTATTCCCACAAGTGAATATACATAAGATTCATCGATCAACAACTAAAACCAACCAAATTTATACCTTAATAACGAAAGGAAAATGAATAAATTATTTCAGCACTTGATTAGCCTTAACATTAATTGTTTTATAGGAAATAAACTTCTCTACAAAACAGTTGTCGTTTAGCTGCATAAAGTGAGTACACCTTTTATTGGAAGAATTGCAATATACAATCAGACTCGTTTCTTCTTTTGACTTGCGATCGTGATTAGTCGGCAGCCTTTAATTTTATAATTTTATATAATCGCCTAAAGAAAATTCAAATTTAAAGTGCCATGATTAGACATTTGAAATGAAATTAGCCTGTGCTTATTAGCGGTAGATGATACGTCCCGTCTAGGAGAGCAGGCTGTACTGCTGGACTTCTCACTTCTAGGCTCGTCTTGCTCCGAGACAGCAGGACGAGATTATGTGGTGGAGTGTTGTGCTAAGAGAGACGGGGGTTGTGAGAGGTACTTAACTCTATTTTATTATACAGACCAACCCGTAATAAATGAAGTTTAGCACTTTAAATAGGTTCAGCTGTCTGTACGGACGGTGATGACACTGCATTTTTTGTTGGTGGAGACAACAATGGTGATTGTAAATTGGGGCCTTTCTAGGCTGGTGCCAGAGTAGGCCTTGCTCGGGTGTATCTGCCTTCGGGCCTTGTCAGGCCGATTTGGACCGAACTCCTGCTCATTTCATCCAATCCCGGCGCGGGGTCCGACTTGAGCTGGCTTCAGCCTGTTCATGGTGTTTTTAAGGATAATCTTTGGCCCGGATGCTCTTTATGGCTTCGACCTGGTCTGAGTTAGAGGTCCGAAGTCTAGTTTATTCTTAGTCCGAAGTCTGTTCTTGTTATAGGTCTTCGGTACACGACTCTATTTTAATTTTAATGTTAATTCTTTTCTTTTAAAAAGAAACGGACCAATGAAATTGTTGTGCAAGTGAAGTGCAACTCCTCCATTCCGTGGTTGTCTCTCTAGTTTCTATATTCCGAGTCTAGGCCCAAATAATGTATTCTCATTCGGTATTGGGCTTCACCCAGAAACGGTACAGCCCATATCTTACTCATGGCCTGGGTTCTATTTAACCATAACTTACGCATATTTTCTCCAATAATTTTAGTTGCATTTGGAACTTGCCTTAATTCAATTCAAGTAGTTTACGTGGATTTGATTAATGAGGAGGGATCATTTACACTATTTTTTTTTTTGAAACTGAATTACACTCTATATTTTTAAAGTTTAAATAGTCAATCTAATTGAACGATAAATATAAAATTTTACATTTTTTTTAATTTTTTTTACTATTTATTAAGATGTGTACAAAAATTCAAAGGTATGAAAAACAACAATTTTGTAAAAATAGTAAAAAATTCCAAAAAAAATGTAAAATTTGGTCTCCAAGCACATTTTAATATGAAGATCATGTTGAGTGGTTTGGATCGACTGTTTAGACTTTGAAAACTTTAAAAATAAATGGTGTAATTTGGTGTTACCAAAAAATGGTGTAAGTTGATCTCTCTTGATTTTTTTTTTTGCAAAAGTGGAATTCCACCTGTTTTATTACGAAATAATAGTCCATACAAAATTGTGCATAGTACCAAAAATCCAATTATTCCAAACAAGTGGAACAACATCCAGCTAACACCAAAATCCACAAAACAAAGTAATAGAAGAAAATCTACTAATATCAATCACTAATAGCTATCACAGTAGAAGAAGAGAAGGAGCTAGTATCACCTAAAGACCAATCAGGAGATAACAATCCAGCTGCCTCGGCCGGATCCCTCTTGATTGATACAGGAAAATAGGCTTGTGCCAGAAGATTTGTGCACAGACAATGAGACAGAAAGCGCCACAGAATTCCTGAGCACCAGTGAGCGACAACAGTCGACAGATGACTAATGAATATTGTATAGAAAATTAGAAACCTACCCACTTGCATGTAAGTCAACATGCCTGACGCACAGTTAACAGCGACCTGTGGCAACTAACTTTGCAAGGAGGTGGAGGGAGGGAGGTGCTAAAAAAATCGTAAAGCAACGAAGGAAGGAAGACATTCTCTTTCATACTTTGCTTACAATGGGGTGAAGCTTTGATGCAACTCAACCTGACCCAATTTGACGCTAGACCGACCCGACAAGAAAGACAAACCCATTATCGGGCCCATGTACAAAATACCAATAAAATAAACTAATGCAATTTTAATAGTACGATAGTCACCATCTTCTTTCGGATAATCTAATTTTAATTTCGGTTGTTTAGAAGCAATACAAATATAAAATTGTAAGTAGGCCAAGATGGATACCATACCGCGCTTTTTTTAAAGTTATAAAAGTTTCCAGAATCAAATAGTACGTATCATTTATGCACCATTTTCCTTAGCTATGGATCCGAATCCGCTGAAATCTGAGACGGATGAAAAGTGTTGCTAAAATCTCTGCAATCCGGATCTAGGAGTCGAACTGTTCTGATATACATGTGGGGAAAAACAAGCTGTTCCGAGATGCGTGCATAGAAAAAGTTAAACGTTTGGGATCTCAGATTTCACGGATTTCAGGGGATCTCGGATTTCAGCCAATTTAAATTCATTAGCTATACAAAGGAATATATTCCTCTGATGAAGAACAATAAATTATGCGTACCAGTAGGCCAACCAATGTTTTATTGGATCCGGACAGTGAAACCCGATCCAACAGTTACTGGCACACCAAATTAAAGATGGCTTACACTTCAAACTTTAGTGGGATAATGCCCACTAGAGATGACATCTCACCTTACTCACCTCCCTTTCCCTCTCAAGTCTCAACTCTGATCAGTATTCACTGGGACACAAAAAGAAAAGCTAAAAAGTGAGAAATATGCACTGCCAACTTCAATGGAAGGAAACCTTGGATGCCTCTATTTTCTCTAATATCTAGGAAAAATAAACATCCAAATAATTAAAACTATATGTGCTAGAGAGAGACTTTGGACACTTTCTTTTTTAAAATGGCCAGGAGACCTGATTTAAATTCAGATTTTGCACAAAAATTGTTGGGTGATATCCGTACACGAAAAGAACGCCTTGGATACGCATCATCGGGGCAACGATCAAGCAACACTAGCCCTTCATTTAGTAAGTAACTATTATTTTAGACTACATGAATTATGTTTATATGGTCATTCGAAAATCTCGTTCTTCCTGTTTTTACCTTTTCTCTGTTTGTGAAATGAATAATTGTATGAATTTGTTTATGCTAGGATTTCCATGAAACAAATGGAAATGCCATGATTATGTTTTTAAAAGGGCATATGTGAAAGAACTTTTACATAAATTTATTCCAAATTTCCCTTAAAAAATCTAGCTTCCATCACAGAGAATATTTGTACCACTAAAACATGAAAAGGATAATTTCTGTATCAATTCAAGCAACAAGCTCTTTTTGCATTTGTTTTTTTTTATTATAGATACTGTTATCAATTTTCTTGGAATTCTCTTGTTGAGTCATGATATATTATCTTAATTATCCTTGAAAACATGATAAAAGTTTTAGTTCTCAGACTACTTACCATTTGGCATGTAGATGCTGAAGCCAACTCTCGTAGATCTTTGCGAAGTGCACAGGGGACAACCAAGAATAATTTTGTAAGCCCAAAAAAATGTTATTAAATAATCAGATACATAGCATACATCATTGTTATTCCTTCTTTATTTAACATACCTGTACTATTTATGCAGCATCCACAGAGCAGCAACAATAAAGGATTTCCTTCTCCTCAGAGAAAAACTAAACAACCCACATTAAATGCATCATCCCAAGAAATTGTACCATACCGAAAAGCACGAACACCATCAATGGCAAATGCTGACGTGTCCATGGCACTCGCACTAGCATTAAGCAATACTGGTAAGCTACAAAACATAGAGGTCTTGAGCCGTACCAAGGTCGGTACTGAGTTTGTTACGCATCGTGGATCAATCCATTTCTCAAGCCCAAATTCTCCATTCCTGTCAAATGGAAGGGCAAGCAATAGGAACGAATTCCTACTTGTACCAAATTTTGGGTTTAAAAAAAAAATAAGTGAGATGATTAGTGCATATTCTAATGGTAGAAAGCATAAAGGCTCTTTAGCCATGGAACTAGAGGAGTCTCTAAATATGCTTATAATGATACAAGATGCCTCAGATCACATGGGTTCATCCAATAGAAATCAGGTTTTATTGCTTAAAGATGAAGAAGAAAATGAGAAAGATATCAGAAGGAAGTCTCCTAAACGAAGTAAGTTGAATTCGGACAAGAAGAATTTGAATTCTTTCCAAAGGTCCGTGAGCAGTGGTACAAATGCAAATACCAGCAATAGTAATTTCATGAATTCTAATTACAGTAACTCTTCCAGAGGGAATTCTGAGTATAGCAAGCTGAGAATACCAAATGTAATTGCACGATTGATGGGGCTAGAGGATTTGCCAGAACCCGTAAAATCAAAGGTAGAGATCAAAGAAGTGGAGCCTCAAGGAAAAGAGGAGATAAGTGAAGATAGCATTAAGCAATCTAGAAAAAAAGAAAATGATATGTCAGCAAAGTGTCAGGTTGAAGCCAGAGAAGAAACTAGGTTAGAGAGGATAACAAGAACTTATATGGACAGTAAAAAGGGTCTATTTGGAAAATGTGAAATAAATGCGCAAAAATTCCCACCAAAAAGGAATGATGAAAAGGTGCATACAGTACGAAACCAAAAGAAAAAGGAGAAACCAAATCATGAAGTAGTCAAGCAAAAGACTGTTATTGCACCAGAAAAGGTTGTTCAGAAAGTTCAATGTACGGATAAAGCTTTAATGAAGAAACGGTCCATAAGTAATTCTCTTCCTGGTAAAGTAGTAGGTAACTCGATAGACAAAAAGAAGAAAGTTGATGGTAATGTGTGGCAAGCTAAGAATAAGAAAGTGTTAGAGAAAGAATGCAAAATTGGAGAAAAGCATGTGCAGAAAAATAAAGTTTTGATGGGATTGGGGAAGGAAAAGGGAAGAGAAACTGAGATCAAAATTGCAGATTTGGACGAAAGTGATGTGAGAAAAGATTGCATCAATAGTAGCAAAGTGGTACTTGATCAGAGTTCCAGTGAAAAAAATAATGTAAGTGATTTCATTACCATACAGTATGGAAAAATGTAATGCCATACCAGTATTGTACTTGTATAACAGGTTAGTACTGACCGGATACATGCAGTAACTGGGTACCAGTTGGTATGTATAAGGCTTGACAGAAGGGTGGAGAAACTGAAACCAAAAAACTGAAATCAGTACTAGATTTCCTTCTTGTCTGGTCTAGGAAACTTATTTCGTTATACATAATTTTTACAGATTGTACAATGTTTGAGTGTTTTATTTATAACCATACAGTATGAAATAACTGGCACGGATCTTGATGCACAACAAGAACTCCAGACTTCAGTTTCTGGACAAGAACGACTACAAGTACCTGAAGAAGAACAAACCGGTATGAAGTTAATTTCTGTCCAGAATACATGAAATCAATGCACTGACTGTTATTTATCTTTAACCACTGTACCGGGTCCTAACAGCTGGTAATGGTATCTGATATACATTAGTTTATGGCCTGAAATGTACTGAGAAAGTACTTTTTCTTGTATTGACATTTTTCCTGGTACCAGTACAATGTCAGAACCACTGGCCTGTAGGTAATACCGCGGGGCTTAACCAGTACCAGTACTGCTATGATTGGTTGTGTTATTATACCATTACCAGAGCATAATTGTGGTAGTAATTGGGACATTGATTTCTCAATTAATTTACAGCAATGTATTAACAAGAAATAATTTACCCCTTCACAGATTCATGCAATTGTACCGAGGGATCTAGAAATTTATACTATGAAGATTCGCTTACAGATAATCAGATTCTACTCAGAGAAATGTTATTGAGTGATTCTGATTTCCTTGATTTATCCCAATCGTTATTCCTGATTGAAGTATCTACTGTCGAATTTGAAAACATTACGAAAACACCCTCGGCCTCGGGGAAGGAAAATAACACGGCTCTTTTGCACACTGCGCATGAAATTCTGAAAAGGAAGGCCGCAAGACTGAGCATTTGTGAGAATATCAAAATCAAGGGCTTAAATTCTCTGATCAGAGAGTTGGATTCTGATCTTAGAAGTTTGGAATATGGAAAAAAGTCAGAGAAATTTGATTTGCAAAGGATCATTGAGAGAGAAATCAGGGGTGGAAATCCTGATGCCAATTGCATGTGGGAATTTGGTTGGAATGGAGAAACACTTGACAAATGTGAGGTTGCAAAAGAATTGGAGAAACACTTGACCAGTGGTCTCATAACACAACTCACCAGAGATTTGGTTGATGACATAATTCTAGTATAAAACCTTTTTTTTCTTTTTCCTTTTATTTTTTACAGAGTGAATATATATTGTAAATTTTGTTATTTTATCGACTAATTTCTGTATCTCAGATAAAGATTTCTTGTAAAGATAGAAAACTTACTATATACAATAATTAAAGTGCGTTTGTTTGTTTGTTTGTCTGTGGTAAATGAAATATTTCCTAACTTTATTGTATAGTCAAGAGAGCGGATCTAGGATTTTGTTTAAAGTACATTTTAATTTTGAGAATAGGTTGAGCACTTCTCAACAATTTGAACTTTAAAATTGCAAAAAACAATTTGAACTTTAAAATTGCAAAAATAAATTGATAAGGGAAATCATCTTTCAAAAATTTCTTTTCAAATCGTATGTTATTAGTTATAGTTTTTCTAATTCTCAAATTTCAATCAAGTGTTTTGGAGACTATGCCACTTTTTCATGTAGGAATTGCCTTAACAAATTTGTTTAATTTTTTTTTTTTTTTAAATTTCGTGTGATTTTATGTGAGGACTCCATCTAAACCATATTTTATACAATCTCAAACAATTAAGTTCAATCATGCAAAACTCTATTTCTATAACTAAGAAAATATCTTGACAAGCTTGCAATCTCAAACAATTAAGTTCAGTTAAACAGACTCTATTCGTAGTTAGATAAAAACTTAGTTATATCCTAAAAATAAAAAATAAAAAATGACCTAAAAACCTAAAATACAATGGATCATATAACAAAGCTGAGACGAGACCATGCAGCTTCATTTCTTTTCCCCTTTACATTTTCTTATTTTCTTGTGTGTGGTATCAAATTTACCCTGATCAAAAGTTTTAGAAGCGGATCCGGTCCGGTCCATTTATGGCATGCACTAATGGGTTGGGCCCAGTGATGAATTCTTGGGCCTTAATTGATTTGTAAATTAATTACAATTAGATGCGGCCCACAATGGATTTCCCATTCTAGTTAAGAGGTTTGGCATACCGCATACTGATACTGTCGGTATATTAGAATTGCAACGCTGATGAATTATTCTTTGGATTAGTCTAGACTGAGTCTTTGTTCACAATCAGAAACTACCTATTTGTATGAGAAATATCAAAATACATGTTGCAATTATTATATAATTGTTGCCGGGCTGTAATTGTATGAGAAACTACATATTTTTCTTTTTATTGATTGAAAGAGGTCCTAAAAAAATAACCTTAAAATAATGAATTGCTTAAAGAATAGATTTATTGATTATTGGCTTGAGAGTAAATTTAATAATATTACAGATTATAACTTTGGGATAAACACTCAGGAGGAGGTAGGAATTCCAAGGTTCCTGAATTAATTCTAAATCCAACCGTCTAAGTTTTTTTATACACAAATCTCAAAGCAAACAATTTTTTATGCACTATCTAAAATATACAGACGGTTGAATTGAGAATTTCAAGGTACCTTAAATCTTCAAGAATTTCAACAGATTTGTCTCCGATCGAGGAGGTATATACCCTCCTAATAAAAAGTTCAAAATTATTAAAGAAATATTTATATATACTTTATTTGTTTGTTAGGTGAATTAATATTGTACGACAAGAAAAAAAATAAAAATCACACATGCATGGTCCCACATAAGCACATAAAAATTACATTAAAAAAAAGGTACAATCATGATAGCACAGCACAACATCGTGAATTGAATAAAGATAAATCACCAGCACACACACAATTTAAATAGCATTCATGAATCATGATATAATGAAATAAAAGAAAATCAAATAAGGATACAAGATGATGTATAAACATATATAGGACTCCGAACGTCCCTTTCTCCTTCGCCCATGAACCATAAAATAAAAAATAATAATAAAACTAAACGAGTCCACAACTCCACAATCCACATACACTCAATCAGTTAATCTCTCTCTTAATTTCCTCATAAATAAAACTATCCCTACCAAAGAAAAAAATAGTCGCTAAAAACAGTAGATGGAAGACCCACACATTAATTTCAAAGCTCTCCTTTTCTCTCTCTCTCTCTCCAAACCTGACTTAATTGGTGCACATTGATAGAGAAAGCGCAAACAAACAACTCCTAGCTAGCTAGCTACGTTAATTGTTGATCCATGGCGACTGGTCATGTTATGATGTTGCCTTTTCCATGCCAAGGCCATGTAATACCCATGATGGAGCTTTCTCATTCTTTGGTTGAGCATGGAATCAAGGTCACTTTCGTAAACACTGAATTTAACCATGCAAGAGTTCTTCATGCCTTGCCAAATTGTTTGGCAAGCGACCTGAAAGGAATTAATTTGGTCTCAATTCCTGACGGATTGCTTCCAGGTGAAGATAGAAACGACCTCAGCCTTCTGGCTAAGGGATTTACTGAGGTCATGCCTGGTCACCTGGAAGAGCTTATTAGAGAAAATAATGAGAAAGGATCAGAGGAGAAAATTAAGTGGTTGATAGCAGATGGAAACATGGGATGGCCGTGTGCTGTTGCAAAAAAAATGGGTATTCGAATCGCTTGCTTCTGGCCTGCATCGGCTGCTTCCCTGGCAATAAATCTGTTGATCCCGAAATTGATTGACGATGGAGTTATTGATGAAAAAGGTAATTATTTATTAAGTTTTGTTTTAATTTGTTTCAATTACTTTAATTATTTGTTATTTGGGTTTGTTTGTACAAATATGTATATCTATACAGAGTTGGGCTATTATGCATTGCAATGTATAGGTCCCTTTGTCCATCGGACTATAAATCGTCGGATTCAAAATCCAAAAAGCCGATCCAAACGTTCAACTTGTTCTCCATATTAATATGTATTTGGAGACCAAATTTTACATTTTTGAAATTTTTTTACTATTTTTTTAGATTTATTGAAAATCACTGTTTTTTTATGGCTCAGATTTGTCTGAAAACAGTGATTTTCAATAAATCTAAAAAAATAGTAAAAAATTTATAAAAAATATAAAATTTGGTCTCCAAACACATATTAATATGGAAAACAAGTTGAACGATTTGAATCGACTTTTTGGACTTTGAATCCGACGATTTATAGTCCGATGGACAAAGAAGCTTATACATTGCAATGTACCGTAGCCCATCTATATTATATATATATATATATATATATGTGGGTTCGGAATTGATTAGCAAATAGCAACAAAAAGCTACTCTTATTAATTTTATAAATTTACTCATTAATGCTTTGCAGATAGGTTGTATATTTTGACTTTTCCTTTGTAATTTGATAAAATTGTTTGCCGACGGAGAGATTTCTTAATTTTCATAATGAATTTGTCAAGGTTGGCCCACTAGAGATGAGGTGTTGCAAATTGCACCCAAAATGCCTCCCATCCACAGCTCACAATTGTTCTGGAACGAGGCCGGAGATCCGAAAGGCCAACCCACCATTTTCAAGCTTGTTAATGACAACAAGAAGAACATAGAGCTCGCAGAAATTATTGTATGCAATTCATTTTACGAGATCGAATCAGGAGCATACACACTATTTCCCAAGATCCTCCCGATAGGACCGTTACTTCCCGATTTGAATTCATTCAACAAATCGTTAGGTCTCTTCTGGCCCGAAGACACCACCTGCATGAAATGGCTTGACAAACAACCTCCAAAATCAGTTGTCTATGTTGCATTCGGCAGTTTTACTATATTCAGTGAAGCTCAGTTCAAGGAACTGGCACACGGGCTGGAACTAACGGGTCGCCCTTTCCTGTGGGTGGTGCGGCCCGACTTCACGACCGGTACCGGACTGAGCAAAGAATGGGTTGATCAATTTCTGGAGATGAACAAAGAAAAAGGGAGGATCATTAACTGGGCCCCACAGCAGCAGGTGCTGGCTCATGAATCAGTTGCTTGTTTCATGTCGCACTGCGGTTGGAACTCTATTTTAGAAGGGGTGAGAAATGGTTTGCCATTTCTTTGCTGGCCCTACTTCACTGATCAATTCTGTAACCAGAGCTACATTTGTAATGTTTGGAAAAATGGGCTGAAGATTATGGAGGCCGACGAGAGTCGGATTGTATCTAGAGCAAGAGTGCGAGATAAGGTGGAGGAGTTGATTGCCAGTAAGGAGATTGCAAGAAGAGTTCAGGAACTGAAAGAGTTGGCTTGGAACAACTTAAGTGAAAGTGGTACTTCATGCCAGAATTTTAACAAGTTTGTCAATTTGATGAGGGAATGAGAGAAGTTCTGAATGTGTGTTTGTATTAAAGAAAAGACTAATTAAACTCTTTTAATTCTCCAATAAAAAATAATAATTGAACTCTTTCTTGTTGACTTCTTTTGGATTAATTAATTAGATAGCATTATCTGACGATATTTTTGGTTAATTAAGTGGGAGTAATATATATATCATTATTTTTAAATAAAATTACGGTGCTCTTAAGCTCATCAAAGGATTGGTGAGTTTAAATTATAAACATATCGAAATGACTTTAAATAACAAATTCAAACTGTTAAAACTTATTTATTTCATGAGTTATGTATTTACATGTCAAATTTATAAATTTTCTAATTAATTTAGTATAAAATTAAGTTGTCTAAAATAAATTTTTGAATTCGAATGTATAAATTCATTGTTTTTTTAACAGTTTGACTTTATACTAAATTAATAATCAAATTTATAAATTTGACTTGTAAATAAATTACTCGTGACACTAGTGGAAAAAATATTATTAGTGTCGGTTATGAAGGCATATTAGTGTCGGACATAGGGACGACACTGATTCAGGTGACACAAATTTCGGGACTAATCAATGTCGATTATATAACCAATACAGAATCCAACAATTGGTATCGGTTATCAAGTGGAACCGACACAAAGTTAGAATTTCCGATCCAAAAAAAAAATTTATAACTTATTTGTATCGGTTATTAACTCAGAACCGATACTAAATATATTTTTGTATCGGTTATTAAGTCAGAACCGATACTAATTATTATTGTATCGGTTATTAAGTCAGAACCGACACTAAGTTTTCTTTTTTGTATCGGTTATTACGTAAGAACCGACACTAATTTTTATTTTTGTATCGGGTATTGATTAAGAGCCGACACTAAATATTAAATAAGAAAGCCCATTAATCCAAGCCCGTCAATTATAATAGAATTCATCAATTCTAATAGAATTCATACATAACATAGCAATTAATTTATTACAAACACATTTAAATATAAAAATCCATACAAAATAACAAAAATTCACATAATTTCATACAAATTCATACAACCAAATTTACACATAGTTAATATTACAAACATTCTAGCCAACATGCCAACAACCAAACAAACTTTCATAACATAGCAATTAATTTAGAAGTTCATACAAACTTTCAAGTCAACATGCCAAGTTGCCAACAGACCAAACAAAGTTTCATAACATAATAATTAATTAGAATCAACCAACAGGCAACATGCCGAGTTGCCAACATCCAAGCCCAAAAAGAACCCCAACAGCTAAGGAAAAAAAAAAACAGAAGTACCTCTATGTAAAAGCTAGCTTAGATAGTAGACACTAGACACAATATGCCATGAGAACCACCAAAACAACAAAAACATCTGCAGAAAATCATGAATTGCTGACAGTAGTTACAAATCAGTTTCACAAGTAATCAAAAGTGATAAAGACCTAAGAATTGCAATTTTAGTCTATATATCACCCATATAGTAATCAACTGCATGAACTACTGATGGCTGTCATATACTCTAGTACATTAGATCATATTAAAACAAATGTATCTTAACATATAATTGTGTTCTGACAAGTATGAGCATGAACTACTAATGGCTGTCATATACTCATATGAGCATACTTATGATAAAATAATACGATATATATATCAAACCCATGCTCATAATACTTACAAATCTACTTTATCTGACAAGTATTTCTCATCTTCTATAAATAAAAAAAATTAAAAGTATTCAACTCACTTGTAAATTGTAAGGGTCGAGAACTCGAGATCAATTAATACTAAGATTATTCATTGCCATTGGAAACTGAATTTCCAAACTCTCCTCCACATTTGCAGCTTGCTGAAATTTAAAAATTCAATATGTTATATATTGATTAAGTAGAAACTGAAATTAAAAAAAGTAGAACTCACTTGTAAAGTCTGCAATTCGGCTTTTGTGCCTGCTCTAATCCAATCGCCCCCACAAACTAACATCTCAACCGTATCCTTTGTAAGGGAACTTCTATAATCATCTAAAACACAACCACCAGCACTAAAGGCTGACTCGGATGCGACCGTTGAGATTGGAAACCATCATTGATATGAGTTTCAAAATTATTGTCCTTACACCAGTTGCACTAGGAATTTAAATAAGATAGAAGATATGAAACAATTTTGAAACAGATTTTTCACTTTTGAAACAAATTATCTTTAATACTTCATATCCCTGTATAGATGCCGCTGTAAGTATTTCAAACCGACCTAAATCCAAGCTGAAACCCGACCTGAGCCGTGATGACCCAAATTCGACAATCACTTGAGGTCAAACCATCCTAAACCTAAAGGTTTTGAAATATTAAAAAACAGAAATTCGACAATCACTTAAAATCCTCATGTCACATATTAAAAATAGGTTTCGAAAGATTTTTTGGCCCACCTTTAGATATACTGAAATTAAAACAGAAATTAAAACAAGTTATGCAAATTAACACATAAATTAAAACAGGTTCAACCAACTCTTTACAAACTAAAAGGTTTGCTTTAACCTTAAAAAAAAAACAAAGTTTGCTTTCTGAAATTAGCTAAATAATGAGTCCGATTTTACCTAAAGTAGTCAGTGGTGCGACTGGAACTGGGGCGCGCGAGGTGGGTCTCTAACTCTTGCCATTTGGAACTGGGGTGCGCGAGTGGCGAGTCGGAGGGTGTAGGCTATGTAACGCTAGAATGGCGAGTCGATCGGAGGGTGTAGCGCTAGAGGAGAGAAGAGGAGGTCTGCTCAGTTACTAGAGAAGAGAAGAGAGCCAAAGAGGAAGGACCGAATCACCGAAGAGAGCCAAAGAGAAGAGCTAGAAGAGAGCCATTGAGCCAAAGAGGAAGGAGGAGAGATGCGCTGGAGAGAGAGCCAAAGAGGAAGAGAGATTTCAGATTTTAGATTTAGCGTTGGAGGAAGAGAGCCAAAGAGGAAAGAGGAAGAGAGAGATTTTAGATTTGGAAATTAGAAGGGATCGAGATGCGTCGCTGGAGGAGAGAAAAGGAGAGTCCAACGCTGAACCCTAAATTACAACCGACACAAAAAGGTAGTATTTGTGTCGGTTCTGTATTAGGAACTGACACAAAAAATCTGTATCGGTTAAGTAGCGGGGAACTGATACAAATTTGTCCATTTTTGTGTTGCAATTTTATTAGAACCGATACTAAATTTATTTTGTATCGTTTTTTTATTATTAATCGATACAGAATGTATTGTGTATCGCTTGTTTCAAAGAACCGATACTATTAGGGCGACACTGAAAGTGTATTTTCCACTAGTGAAGTAGATTGATTTCATCATTCAAAATTAATTCAATAAGTTTTAGAGTTAATTAATTAAGCTCATAAAAAAACTTGTGAGCTTATATAAGAACACCCTAGTTCTACTTTTATTGTTATATAGATTGTGAAAACTACGAATTTTTATATATATTATATTTAGTCGGTTTTGTGCATAAATTCATAGTATAGTCGATTTAAACTTGACTGTATCCGACTGTTTATAACTATTGTCTTTGTAGTACTAACTATTTAGATCAGAAAACGGATTACTTGATAATTTTGGCAATATTTTAAATTAATATTAAAAAATAAATTTATTGATGCATTTTTGGACATACATATGATAGTATACTCACTCACAAAATTTCATACGATTTGAATATTATTTCGTAATATTAATACATCATGGATTATTAATTTCAATTTTCAAACCATCAAAAAATCAAATTACCTGCAAAGAAATAGCACATGCAACGACTTTTCTTATTTTTACAAACATAATATTTGTACTTTTAAATCATGTATATAATATATTTAAAATTTAAATATTATTTTTAATTATTTTCAAAATTATTTTTAAATATTTTTACAAACATACAATTTGTTATATGCAGATGACTCTTTATTTTTTGTGAAGCCGGAAATCAGAAAAATGTAGGCTCTTAAAATATTACTCAACACTTTCAAGGACATTTCAGGCTTGTCAGTAAGTGTCACATTCCAAACCAGAATTTCTGGATTATAGGGTATAACAATAAGTATGAAAAAATCGGAGCTCATATTGTCTGCTGATGTCTTAATTTGACAATGCTCAACAACTGGTGCAAGTACTTGGCTGCAAAAGGAATACATTACCCTTCAATTATTTGGGTCTACCCTTGTCAGATAAAAAATTGCCCAAGAATGCTTATATTTCGTTAATTCAGAAGATAAATAAAATACTAGTAGGGTGGGCAGCCAAGCAATTATCAATTACTGGGAGGTTGGTGGTAATCGGTGTTATTTTCAATTCCGACATACTTTATGTCGGTTTTCAAGTTACCGGTATGGGTGGTTTGTGAAATTGACAAAATAAGGAGGAGTTTTCTTTGGAAAAAAATTTACAAAAGATGGAAAATGTATTTGCTCGGCAAACTGGGAGTTGGTTTGCAAACCAAAAAAATATGGAGGATTAGGGATTATTAATATCCAAGTTTTTTTAATGATGCTCTGTTAGCTAAGTGGTATTGGTATTGGATAAGACCAGACAATAGATTGTGGAAGTTGGTTTTAGGGTGGCTTTTGATTTTTCAGACAATAGTGAACTACCTGACTGTAAGTTTTTCAGAGAGAACTTGCATGGAGTAGTGAATTTCTGTGAAAATTATACACAAAGAATAGTGGGGAGTGGAATGACAATTAAGTTTTGAATGCATAATTGGGGTCTGGGGCATCTAAAGTTTGAATTACAAGATTTGTTTAAAGAACTAAGGAACAAGGGAATAACGGTCAATCAGGTGTTTCAAATACAGAATATTGAGGAACTGTTTCATAACATGGGTCACATTTTAAGTGACAGGAAAGGTATACAACAATTTAACAAATTGAGACAGATTCTTCAATTCAGACACTCAACAATTCATTGGATGATGATGCAAGGTGGTTGTTGAAATCTTCAGGATCATTCACAGTTAAATCAGCATATCAGGGTATGATCAACTTTCCGACTTTGGTGACAAACATTCACAGGATCTGGAAATCAAGGTTGCTCCTAGATTCAGGGCGTTTGCTTGGCTGTCATACTACAATAGAATACTTACATAAAACAGCAAAAAGAGGATGGCATCTTCTCAGTATGTGTTTTCTATGTAGAAATGCAGATGAGATAGTGCAACATATGTTTTCAAAGTGCTCTTTTATGTTGGAGCTATATGAATTAGTGGAAGGAGGGATGTTTGCAAATACTCATAATTGGAGGACTGAATTGAAAAAATTAGAAGCACAACAATGGATAGTGAAGAAAGGAGGAGATAGAAAGATCAAGGAACTGTTGCTTATAATGATGTTTGTTGGATGGAGGGAGGGATGTACAAGGATATTTAGAGATCAAAGTAAATCAAAGTTGGAGTTAAGGCAAGAAATTCAGGATATGTGGATGATTCATTATTGAAGGAAGGTTCTTACAACGAAGAAGTTCATGGGCTGAGCAAGAAATAAGAGTTTTAATATTTCTATTTTATTTTTCTTTAAAAAAAATTATCAATCTTTTTTTTAAAAGAGAGAGAGAGAATTCAACAATATTGAATTAAAAGATAAAATGAGTATTTTATGAATTTAGAATTAGTTTTAATATAAAATACAATAAAATGGATAAATTTGTGAGTTTTTTAAGTTTTGAGGGGAAACACATAATTTTAAATTTTAGAGAGAGAAATATATAATTTTGAAGTTTTTGAGGGATACACATGAAATTCTCCTATAAAATAAAATATGCTAAAAGAATAAAGTTTAAACCTACATACCAATAGACCACAGCAATTCGCAGGACTAGTTTACTAGTTAGTACTTTTATTTAATGCACAACAGTATGAAAATTTGAACTTTGCATATTGAACCGTTTAAAGCTGATATTTCTTTAAATTTGAGCTATCGGTTTTTGAAAAACCGGTCCATTAAACCAGATCTAACTGGTTCAACTGCACAATCATTTTGATAACACTGCAGAATAATGACTAATAAATACGGCTATATAGGGGTGAAAATGGGTCGAATATTATCCTGCAGTGTTATCAAAATATCCGGATCTGTATAGCCGATATCCGGATAGTAGATATATGCTATATAATTAAATATCCAGATAACACTGCAATTTATTCTGATTTGTATTCGAAAATTAAATATAAATATCCGTGCAGATACGGATACGAATATGGTTTTAAATTTTAATTATCCGTATCCGAATAGTAGATATATACTATATAATTTAATATATATTATGAAAAAATTATGTTATTCACGATTATAATTTGATAAATATTATGAATTTTGATATTTTTAATAATATTTATATATTTTTTAATAAATATCCAATCCGTATCCATATTCGTCTAATATCTGATCCGTATCCGTATCCAGAAAAAAAAATACAAATATAATTTTACCACTATCCGAATCGTATCCGATCCGTTTTCATCTCGGTCTATAGCCCCTCAACCTCGAGTCATGTCTACGGGTTTTTCCCCAAAAAAAAAAAAATTCCTAGAGTCCAACAATTAATTATGGCCGTCCGATCAAGAACAGATGACACAATAAGATCAACCGACAAATAATAATACGTGGCGTGACAGGAACGCATGTTATTTTTTAATTTTATTTTTATGACATAAACGCATGTTACATGCATCTACCGAACCGACCGCCACCAAAGTCACCGCATAGACCTGCCACCATAATACGCAATCATTGTCAAATAAATAAACAATTAGTCTAAGAATAAAATTTGTGAACTTGTCAGTTGTTAAAATATTCTTTCAACTTGTAGTTTACTTTCACATTACATAATTTTTTTTTTTAATCTGGAATAATTGGACAGGTCTAGAATAACTTCTTAATGCGATTCGATGTGCGCTACAAGATGGGAGTAGGTCCGATGGGCATCGGACGTACTTTTAGGTTCAATTAGCTCTAATCTCGTACGATTAGCATTAAAATTAGTACGCACGAAAATTGAAACATATTTGCACGGATTTTAATTAGTTAGTACGTATTTTGATACAATCAAATGGTCATTTCACCAATCGAACCAAAGTAGTGTCAATGCGCATCGGACCTACTGTGAATTCGTGCGGTCCAGTTGCCGAGTGCATATCCTCTGAGATATCTCATATTTTGCGTGGCCGACGTTTCCGGTGCCTATTCGAGGATAGACTGGATAGTGCAGAGGGCCAGTATTTTCGAGCTTTGAGATTCGTGTATAATGTTTTTGAACGGTTGAGATTTTCTAATTAGTCATTTAAAATATGAGATATCTCAGAGGTTGCGATTCACAGTTGCCGATGTTATAACGCAAAATTCATTAGTAGACAAAAGGCAGGCCCATCGGACCTATTTTAAGTCCAATTAGCTCTATCACCGTACGATTGACATTAAGATTTGTGCGCACGGAAATTAAAACAGACTTGGACGGATTTTAATTAGTTGACACGAATCTTGATGCAGATCGAATGGTCGTTACATCCATCGAACCGAAGTAGGTCCGATGGCTCTGAATTCAATAAAATATGATATGGACTCGTACTTCTAGGAGCGGTCGTCGTTTATTTTTTTGTTTCGGCCGACGCATACAAAACCGCTGGAATTATCAGCGGCATATCCAATTCGAGGGGCAGGAAACGGGGACTAGAAGAGAAATAAAGAAAGATTGAGATTTGAGGGCAGTCTTCTGAAATATTTTCTCCCATTTTCTTCCCCAATTCAATGTTATGTACTCTGAAATATTGCAAGCATTTCATCTTCTGCAATATTCTTTTTTTCCCTTTTATTTGCTCCATTCTTTTTTAATCCCTAAATTCCACCGATATAAGAGGAAAAAAAACTGTGTATTTCGTTTACTTGTGAGAACGTTTCTTTTTGTAATTTACCAGAATTATATTTTCAATTATATAACAATAATTATGTTATTAAATATGTAACAAATTATATTGAGAGAGAATAAATAACTGAACGTGTTATTTTACTTGTAAAAAAAAAGTTAACCGCAACAAATCTATGTACTTTTAGAAAAAAAAAAAAATTGTGTTTGTGCTTCCAACGCATATATCAGGTGTCTCTATTATTGTTGTAGTCCAATAAATGGTGAAAATAATAAAGTAAGTTAGAAATAAAAAAAAAAAACTCACTTATTGATTTCTCTGCAAAATAAAGGTTAATATAATTGTTTTCATTTTTAATACATGATATTGTGCTGGCATAAATAGTGAACTTGTAGTCCATATTAGTTCTTACAAGTGCAAAAAATATAAACAATGTTTGACAAAAGACATTCTCTTATATAATTAAATGTGCATGATTTATTCTGGCAATTTTCAGTTCAATTATGTTTTCTTTAAAAATATTTTCATAGTTTTTATGTGAAAATAAGTGTAAAATTGTATATATTTTATGTCCATATCGTCATGTTTTTTTTTTTTTTTGGCTTCTTTTAAATTTTAGACTTCAAATAAATTTCCATAGTTTACGAGGGAAAGATTCTCTTGATTATCAAAATATGTAAACTTTTGAAATAAAAATCTCACTTCTTGTTGTTCAATAATTGAATTAATTTGAAATAAGGAAAGTTTTGCAGAATTAAGAAAATATTTTACTTCCTTATTTTTCAGAAGATTGTTATCCAATTCTATCCATAATTAATCAAATTCTATCCATAATTGCTGAGAACTTCTTAATATATATATTTTGTCATATTAATGATATCTACTAAATATTTTAACGTGTTAATTCGTTAATTCTTGCATTGAAAAATGAAAATATATTGCTTTCTATTAAATTTGAATTATGAGATTAAACAAACTTAAACATAAGGTATTATTTTGTTTCAGCAAGGAATCTTTATTTCTTTTAAGCTGATTAATCAAATGTGAATAAGTAAAATGTATATAACAATTTAGTTCAAAAAAAATGTAATAAAAATAGCAGTCTTACTTTTTCATATTCATCGAACGGTCCTTCAAAGATTTTACATATATGTATGTATGTATATATTAATATATTGAAATGAAAAAAAAAATGCAGTTAAATTCAATCTAATATATGTTCTTAAAAAAATGGTAGATCACATTTGTTGCTTTGTACCTAAAGTATTTTTATGATATATTTATAGTATCTGATTCTCACCAAAATTTACAAAACTTTATCTGTCAAATTTTTTAAAAATATATAATTACAAGACAAAAGCGAACGCAAGACGTATACAATTTCATGAGTGAGTCTATGGTACTATGCATATCAAGATTTAGTTCATAATACAAATCAATATTTTCATTTTCAAAATTGTAACAGTCCATCCGAACTGTTCAAAATGATTTTCATATGAATATGTACTTGCTGACCAAAATTTATATCTTTTAGAATTTGTTTTCTACCTTTTAAAATAAATAGAAAATCACTGATTTTGAATGGTCCATAACTTTTAGATCAAGTGATTTTCTACCTATCTTAAAAAACAGTAAAAAAATTCTAAAAAATATAAAATTCAATTTACAAGTAGATATTTAAATAAGATCATATCGAACGTTTCGGATCCACCATTAAAATTATAAAAACGGAAACAACAACAGACTCACTCTAATTTCATTGCAACAAGGCAAAAAAGGTATTTGATCCGATGAAATAGTTATAAGATTTCAGGGAAGTTAACAAGTGGACCCAAATATAGGTCCGGGGAAGAGATTAAAGGTTCCGACCATCCATCCCATGATCCTCCCATTCCACCTTTAAAAAGTCGGTTAATAGAAAATCAAATTTGAATGATCGGTTAGCCACAAGAAGAAACAATCGGCGTCGCTCGTACGGTGAGTTTCTTCCAATTCATGCCTTCTTAATCGGATCATGGAATCTTCGAATTCCAACTTATGGTAGCAATTATGGAATATAATTGAATTGCCATGGTAGAAGCTCCGAATTTGAATTTTGAAAGGGGAGGACGCGGGGGATGGCTCGCTGCTGAGCCATTGCCTCGCTCCGTGTCTGAGCAAGTCAAATTTGAAATTTTTTAGGGAATTATGGCTTTTATTTATACTAATGCCCAAGTAATCGTAATTTGAGTTTTCTTTGATAATTCACAGAATTATGGCATCATCAGCTCTCATTTCTGAGACGGAACAATGGATGAATCTCAAGGCACAAAATTATTTTTTCTGTATATTTTGAATCAACTAAAAACTAACTTGAATGTCTTATATGCAATTATACTCGTGATGTTTTATTTTTTCTCTTCAGCAACATGTCAGTGAAATCCAGAAAACACACTTGCGAGATTTGATGAATGATGTAGACCGGTGCAAGTCAATGATGGTGTATGTGTTTATTTTGCACATCTGTCAGTACTAAAGTCCTGTTAGCAATATTTGGCTAATGGTTTATTCTGAATTTTAGAGAATACGATGGGATTTTTCTGGATTATTCAAGGCAGCGTGTTACCCAGGACACCATGGGGAAGCTTTTCAAACTTGCTGAGGTCTGGACAAATTTTGCTTTAAAACGATAAATTTAAAACGTTGAAATATTTATTCATTTTCATTTTCATTTTGTGTAGGCTGCACATTTGAAAGAGAAGATAGAGAAGATGTACAGTGGTCACAAGGTTTGTATTGCTATAATTTATATGAAAAAATACCTGAAATTACTCCAAATTATATTATCAGTGCTTGGGTTCATGGTCAACTGCAACTATCTTAGGATCAATACTGGTACAGTATTCAATAGTCACTGGTTCTTACCAGTAAGACCTACTGGTAAGGTATCTCAACCAAATCTTTATGTACTTTTTGTCAACATCTTCTAGTTTGAAGCTTGTTATATGGAGGTGTGTGACATTATGTTACTTAAAAATGCAGGTTTCTTTCTAGTACATATATTCTTAGTAGCATATGTTGTCTTTCCCCTGATGAATCACGTTAGAAATATATTAAACTCAAAATAACAAAAGTCAAAATCCCCAAAAGGCTTTGTTAAGTCAGGCTTGTTTTTGATACCTGTTCGTAGACCTTACCAGTCAGATCCAGTGCTATACTGTGACAATACTTGATGGCGCTGAAACAAACTATCCATATTACCAATTCCATTTCTTACCAATACCAAACTTAATGTACCATCATTAAAGCATGTTTTCTGATTTTGTTACCATTATATACTTCTGTCAGATAAATAGCACAGAGAACAGGTCGGTGTTGCATGTAGCCTTGCGGGCTGCCCGTGAAAAGGAGATTTACAGTGATGGTAAGAATGCAGTGCCTGAGGTGTGGGAAGTGCTAGACAAAATCAAGGACTTCTCTGAAAAAGTTCGAAGTGGTGCTTGGGTAAGAATTGGTTGATTTGAAGCATTTCTTCTTTGCCTGATAATATTGTTTACAGGCCGTATGGTAAACCCTTTATTGTGCAACTGACCCCACTGAATTGAATCATACTTGTGATATGAAGCTCCAGTGCGATCCACTTTTCCCTTAAGCATCCTCTTCTCAACTCAAAAGTACCTCGTGAGTTGTGCAAAAAAACTAAATTGGACCCATCTATAATATAATGCCAAGAACCAAAAAAATAAATAATAAATAAATTATATAATGCCAGCCATGTAATTGATATAGCAAACAATCAGATTAAACTACTACCAATTGCTTATAGTGATAAAGTTAGTCTAAGTGGATACAAATTACTTAAACCATACTACTGGGCAATATCACAGAATCTGACTGGACAATAAGAAATTGGTTAGGACTTAATTTTTGAAGTTTTATAATTGCAATATATCTGGACTATATATTAGGCAGAACTTGGATTGCACAATTGCCATCTCCAAAGATATTTTTGCTAACATTATATTGGGAAATTTTGGTTAGACAATTAAAGAGTTCCATTACATTTTCTTTTTCGTTTTTATCTTTTCTTATAGATTGGTGCAACAGGGAAGCCTTTGCAAGATGTTGTCTCAGTTGGAATTGGTGGCAGTTTTCTCGGTCCCCTATTTGTGCATACTGCACTTCAAACTGGTAAGAACATAACACCAAACTTTTTGTTTGCTTTCTTCCTTTATCTTTTCTTCTGGACATGGGAAATGACCCATTTAAACTAAAATTTACCAAGAAAAAAGGCAAAGAAGCAACCTATAGAGCTCTATGGATATCTGTGATGTTTGGTGTACAATTACTGCACTGGCTCTGGAACTTCATTGTTAAAATGCTCTCCATTTTTTGTTTTCAGATCCAGAGGCTGCTGAATATGCCAAAGGGCGCCAGCTTCGATTGTTAGCAAATCTAGCTCTTTTTTTTTCTTTTCTTTTTGCTAATATGATAGTTGGGTGCATCAAACCATTGACTATAATTTAATTAGGAAATATGCACCATCTGAGTTTTTTTCTTTTTCATAACTCAGCCTCGCAAATGTTGATCCGGTTGATGTTGCTAGAAGCATCAAGGATTTGGATCCTGAAACTACTCTAGGTTCTCTTTCTCGTGAACATTTGTTCACTTTGTTATTTTTAATTGAATAATTTATTGATGAGTAAATTGCTTATTTCTCCATTAATTATTTTGGATTATTACAGTGGTGGTAGTGTCAAAGACCTTTACGACAGCTGAGACAATGCTTAATGCTAGAACTCTAAGAGAATGGATTTCTTCTTCCCTTGGGTTGAATTGTCTTCTTTGTTTTTCATAATTTGTTGTTAGGATTTAGCTCTTTGTTGTTACTAATCAATGTGCATTTATTTTTCAGAGCTGAAGCTGTTGCAAAGCACATGGTTGCTGTGAGCACTAATCTCCCGGTACTTAATTTTTTTTTTCCTAATTTGTCCCCTTATTATTTAAATGTTTATTCATTTTTGTGTACTTGCTACTATTATGTTTAGATCTATCTTTTTTCTTGTATAGCTTGTGAAGGATTTCGGGATCGATCCTGCTAATGCGTTTGCATTTTGGGATTGGGTTGGTGGTCGCTACAGTGGTAAGTTGTTTACATGAGTTTTTTTCTTTTTCTTTTTTTTAAATTAGCAAAGCTACCAGCTTCATCAACAAAACTAACAGTCTAATATGTACCTCCCATTGGAATAAAAGCACGAACAACTAAGGTGGACTCTGGTCTCAGTTCTTTTTTGTCCCAAAAATGATCTTATTGACAATTCTCAACCTTGTTTACCAGAGTTTCTGTACCAGCAGAGCTGTGCTTGAAAAATAAGCAAAAGAAGATATCTGGTACCATCCTGTACTTACCACCAACTTTTAACCTCAGCTCAGAATGCGATTTAAAACTTAACCCCAAACCCAGAATCGGAGGAGAGGAGTTTCTTGCAATGTAAGGGGAACTCAAATATTTAATTGGCAGAGAGGAAACGGAAGAATTAAGAATATTAACTAACCTAAGGCCCTCTTCTTTAGAAATATTCACAAGGAATCAATTCGGTCTTATTAAAATTAATTTTAACACCAGAGAGCGCCTAGTTGTTTATTTTGCTGGTACCAGATATGTCTTGTCCATGTTAAGGCCGAATAGATCCTGTAACCTAATTTGACAGATTAAATAAATAAATCTGTGCAAAAATACTTAAAGAAAATTTGTGAAGTTGGGACTGATACCAGTATTTGTAAGTATGGGTGCCATCTTGCATTTTATAGCAGTATTTGAGCTTGGGTCTGCCATAGACATAATTACAATCCTTCTGTGTTGTGATGGTTACATCTCTTTGCAGTTTGCAGTGCAGTTGGGGTTTTGCCTCTCTCTCTGCAATATGGGTTTTCAGTAGTTGAGAAGTATGATTTCATTTTATTTCTTTTTAACTGCTATTTATTGAAGTACTTGGCACAACAAGACCTTCTGCTCTTTTTTCTTTTATGAAAATTGCCCACAAAATGATAAATGTTGATATCGAAATAGTTGCATCATGATCTGTGAAATATGTCTTTTATAATCTGTTTCAATTGATGAAGGTTTTTAGAAGGAGCGCGTAGCATTGACAACCACTTTTTTTCGGCTCCGTTTGAGAGCAATATCCCAGTAAGAAAATTTATTCCATTCCAGAGAAATTAATTTCACAATCCCTCTTTTGACCATCTGTATATACCTTAATTCTTTTATTTAAATTTAATTTTGAATTTTATCTAGGTTCTTGTTGGCTTGTTGAGTGTATGGAATGTTACTTTCCTTGGATACCCAGCTAGGGTAAGTTATGTTGACTTTATTTCCTAAGTTCTCTTCCTCTATTATTCTTATATTTTGGGTTCCCTTTTAAATAGTCCTTTGGTTGTTATCTTGGATTTCTCTGATAAAATTGTAATTTCAGATGCTTCTTAATTTTCTAACAAAGAGGATACTTCTAATTCCAGGCTATACTACCTTATGCCCAAGCATTAGAGAAGTTTGCCCCACATATCCAGCAGGTAATTCCACTAATATACATTACTCCGCCACACATTTTGAATTGCATATGTTCCTTGTTGCTGCAGATTGTTTTTTCTTGATTTAAATGTACTTTAATTTTATTGTGGTCTTATAGCTGAGCATGGAGAGTAATGGAAAGGGGGTTTCAATTGATGGGACCCCACTTCCATTTGAGGCCGGTGAGATTGATTTTGGAGAGCCTGGTACCAATGGCCAACATAGCTTTTATCAATTAATTCATCAGGTATTCTTTTACTCTTTTTGAAGTAGGTAGTAGTATTTGAGATGGACAAAGCCCCAAAAAGAACAGCAGACTAGAGTTTGACCCGGTACCAGACTTCTATGGTTCAGGTGCTTTCTGGTAAGATCGTGGTGGTACAGTATTCGTAATAAAACTTATTCCTCACCTGAAGCCATCTGTTACAAACCAGTGGTATCAAGTACTAAAATGAATTGACTGGTGTCAAGATGACTGGTTGATACTGTAATCCTGAGCATGCATTTCTACTCGATCATATTCTTTGGTTTGTTTCAGGGAAGGGTTATTCCTTGTGATTTTATTGGCACTATCAGAAGCCAACAACCAACTTATCTGAAAGGTATATTATATGTGTAATTAGTATGAACATATTAAATCTGAAGTGTTTTTGTTGGTTAAGTTACAAATATTTCTTCTTCTTGTATTCATCTAACAGGAGAGGTGGTGAGCAACCATGACGAACTTATGTCAAATTTCTTTGCTCAACCTGATGCTCTTGCTTATGGAAAGGTAAGATTACAAGCTGATTTTCTTATTTAAGGGAGGCGATAATGGTCCTAATCCTTATCCCCACTCTCGTATCTCCACAACAGTGCTTCACTATTGTAAATTTGTTGTTTTTAATTACTCAAAATTTTGAAATATATAGTTCTGTTTGTCTTGAATATTTATTCCTATTCCCTCTTAAATTGCACACCTTCTGTCAGAAAAGAAGTTAATGTAGAATTAAAATAATAGAATGTTGCAAACTTTAAATAAGTGTAGGCTGTTAATTTTAAAATCGAAAAATAATTTGCTACAATGGAGCCCGAAAATCTCTGATTTGAACGATGAAAATGGGAATACATGTCAAGGAGCATTTTTTTTAATTCAAAGTACTTTTGTTGTTGTAAAAATAATAAAACAAGTCAAAATAAGAAAAAGATCACGGACTTAAATTGCTGTTTCTTATGCCAGACTCCAGCTGAGCTTCTCCAGGACAAGGTGCCTGACCATTTGGTCCCTCATAAGGTGTGTTCATCTATTTCAATCTAGTATTTTCGGTTAACTTTTCTACTACATGTTTTCCCTTCTGTTATGTATAGCTGATAGCTCAATTTCACAATTGTTCTTTTTGTAGACCTTCACTGGCAATCGGCCTTCTCTGAGTATATTGCTTCCCTCTCTGTCTGCTTATAACATTGGCCAGGTTTGCTCCTCTGCAATTAAAAGTTTTTCTAAAATAAAAAATATTTAAACTAAAATGTTAAATATTTTGAGTTTGAAATTTGTTTATTTTACCGTGAAGATGTCTTATCTTTGTCCTGTATATAATGCTCAATAAATCAGTTATCAGTTGACAAAGCTGAACGCCTCATTTTCACTATTTATAGTATGCAATTGGATTATTTGGACTTGTGTTTGAGGGGCATATTTGGGATATGAAATGATTAAATAAATCAATTATATGTTGGCAGTTGTTGGCAATATATGAGCATAGAATAGCAGTTCAAGGTTTTGTATGGGGAATCAACTCCTTTGATCAGTGGGGAGTTGAACTTGGCAAGGTATGTGTTATTACATTAGTACCCTTTGATAGTCTTGCTCAACATCCTTAACCTTTTTATTTATTCTTTTTATTTATCTGTTAATTAATGGTTATGCAGTCGCTTGCAACTCAAGTGAGGAAGCAATTGCATGCATCTCGTGTGGATAAAAAACCAGTTCAGGGTTTCAACTTCAGCACTGCTACTCTCATGTCCCGGTTCCTTGAGGTCTTTTGCTTTCTCTCTCTCTCTCCCTCTCTCTCTCACACACACACACACACACTCTCTCGTGACTTCTACTATCGTATTTATCACATATGATGTACAATACCTGCATGGACAATTGAACAGCTTATAAGATGCAAGATGTATATAATACAAATGAAAATAACATATAGAAAAAATGGCGGAAATTTATTTAAATGGTCCATAATATGCAAAATTTGGATTCTGTTAGAGAATTTAATACGAATTTATGTATACTTGAACAATGTTTAAATAAGTTGCCTATATCTAGTTTACTTTTATTTATTTTTCTCTTGCTTATAAAGTCAAGTTTCCACTCTTCAGGTAAATACTTCTTACGATGAAACCGTGCTGCCAAAAAATGTGATATGAATAATGTCTCTTTGCGAGTTGTAAAATGTCGGCTATAAAGAGAATTTGTTCGAGTCTTTTTTTCTTCTAATATTTTTGTTTCATTGGAATAATTTAAGATACTCAGTAACTTTTATGTATATTGAGGTATGTGTGTTTTTTTTGTTTATATCTAATATAAAATCGTTTAACTAATCTGCTTCATGGAAGCTATTATAGCACGACCATATTTTCTTTTGAAGTATTTCAACTGGTAGTTTTTCCTGACAGTGAGTGAATATTACTTGCGTTATCAATAGTTAATTTGGGGAGTACTAAATTAATTCCTTGTGCACCGAGGCACATGTTTTTAATAACGAATTTATTTTGTCATGCTTTAATGTACAAGCTCAGAGGCAGAGCTGGTACCTAATTAGGTGTGAACCAAACCAAATCTAAAAATAAGCCTCAGCACCTGATTATCTGTATCTGGTACTCAGAGCCGGTCCTGAAGATTTTGGGGCTGGGGTGGAAGAAAAATTTAAACTCTTTATATATACAATTTTTTTATGAGACCGGTTAATACGCTTCTATAAGTACTTTAATACTATATGTTTATAAGTTATTTTTATATTTTTAAAGTCTAAACAGTTGATCTGAACCATTCAACGTGATATCTATATTAAAATGTGTTTGGAGATCAAATTTTAAATTTTTTGAAATTTTTTAAGATCAGTAGAAAATCTATTGATTCAAAAGATTCTTGACCATAAAAAAGAATAATTTTCTACTTACCTTAAAAAAATAGTAACAAAATTCAAATAAATGTAAAATTTGGTCTCCAAGCACGTTTTAATATGGATATCATGTCGAACGGTTTGGATCGACTATTTGGACTTTTAAAAGGCAAAGACAACTTATAAGCATATGGTGTTGAAGTATTTATGGAAACGTATTAGCCAGTCTCATTTTTTATTGATACGCCAATAGATCATACCTATTTATATAAAAAGTTTGTGCCCTTTACGTGATCAAGTCAGATTTTTACGTATCATGTTGTGTCATGATCAAATTTAGAAGGATGGTCAGAGCACGTTCGTCAAGTTTTGATTACACGTGACCGGTTTGTCATGTTTGGTCATATTTAACTAATTTTTTTTCATAATTTATATTAGTTTATTCAAGATTCACCATTCGATCAAGATTTAACGGTCCTAATTACACGTGACTCACGTGACCATGTGCCGTGCCATGATTAAATCTTTCGCATGACGTGTCGTGCCAAAATTTTGAAAGATAGTCACGTTACGCGAATGGTTACGGCACGGGACATGTGAGTCATGACGCGTGCCCAGCAAACATGTCGTGCTGTGACCAAAACGTACTGTGTCGTGACGTATCCAGTCAAGCCATGGCTTTTTTTAAATTCCTGTCCGCTCTTATTTGCCAAAAAAATAAAAATTCCACTATTGTTAGTAGTTGGCGCCTATTCGGACTGAAATTTCGAATCCGTCCCTGTAACTTCAACTTAGACAGCCACTGTCCAGATTTTAAAAAAAAAAAAAAAAAAAAAAAAAAACAGAAAAAGTATTCAAAGGACCGCAAGTAAAGAATAAAACTGACTTATATCTGTTTACAAGGCCAACACATACATAAGTTGATGAGCATGGCATATAAGTTCTGATAATTGAAATATGAGAAGCTTATACATAGTAATTAACATCACATACACAGAACAAACACTTGCATACAAGGAGGCACACTGCACACAAATCTCATTTTCATTCATCATTTTGAACACGATTGCGAGGGTTTTTCCTTAATAAACCTTTATCAGATACATTTAGAATTGCATTCAGAATGAAGTTCCAACATTTTTCCGAATATCATCAAGGGATATTGACTGGTAATGACCACCAAGTGCCAAGCTTTCTTATTGTTTTTTCTTTGTCCTTTATTTATCCCTCTTTGCTCCATGAGTATTGTATAGAAAGAAGAATATCTAAGTTCCAATCCATAACTATTTTTTTTTTTTTTTTTTACACTTTTCATGTACAATGTTAGATCAAAGGGAGACATAAGAAAAAAGAGTAACAATTAGTGTTTGAAACAAGCTCTCTTAAAGGTCCTCCTATATACACTTTGAGATAAACAAAATGAGCAAAAAATATACAATTGAATAAAAAAAAAATCAATTGAGCATCATTTCTTTTAATCAAATTAGAACATAAGCATCCCAAACAAGGAAGTACCCATGGGTTTACAAAGTTGGATCAAATTAATGTCATGGGGTTAAAAATTAAGCTAAGAAACCACATTTTTTGTTCATTAATTTCCTTTTTCAAAGATCAGGGTGCATTCTGTGTCTAGGGTTTAGGTCATCAGAAAACCCTCCATCACTGCTTGAGGCTGAGTGGCGGGGTTCATAATCATTGACAGTCCCACTATAATCACCACTATACTCGGGACTTGCCAAAGCCATTTTGCGGATGCGGCGCATGTTGTTGTTGTAAGAGCTCGATTCATAGTCAGAGCTTGAACTAAACATCATGCTCTGGCCTGGTCTCATCCCTTCATTTAAGTCTTCCAGCGATACGTCTCCCTCCAGTGCACGCACAATCTGCATATATATTATAATTGGGTTACACAGAAAGATGATTCCATTGATGAGCTTTGATTGCATATTGGGGTTATTCGAGACTCGATTGGACTCAACATGTACGTACGTACCTGGCTCATCTTTGGACGTCTTCGAGCAGAGTGGCGAACACAAGCAGCGGCAGCTGCAACCATGCGGGCCATCTCCATGGGATCATAGTTGCTTTCCAAGCGCGGATCTGCCAACTCATCGTAGTTTCCATCTGCCAATGCATGAGACAGAACCGGCCTTGCCTACGTACATATATATTCACGCATATATAAAAATAAATCAAAAACCAATTTATTAACATTTGTTTCATTTTTTGTGTTTTTTGCTTAATTAGCTTACGTACCCAATCGACCAAGCTATCGTCCATGAAATGATGATTGCTATCAACTGGCCTTCGTCCGGTTATCATTTCAAGAAGCATAACACCATATGAAAAGACATCAGATTTCTCTGTAAGTTTGCCACTTGATGCATATTCTGGAGCCAGATACCTAAAATTAAGTTTGATATTGCAATATTGTTAATCTACAAGCATGCATGCTACAAGTTATTCAAAAAAATTCTTTCTTTTTTCCTGTTAATATATAATTAGTTGTATGCCTTACCCGAAGGTACCCATGACGCGTGTTGAGACATGAGTGTGATTTTCAGTTGTTAGTTTTGCCAATCCAAAGTCAGCAACCTTCACATACATACAATTAACACAAGAATTAAGGGTCAAGGATGATGGAGGAAACTTAATTAAGAGCTAATTGAATCTAGCTACTACACATTACCATGGCTTCAAATTTTTCATCTAGAAGGATGTTGGATGACTTTATATCCCGGTGAATAATGCGGGGATGACCTATGGATCGAAGGTGAAAATATTACAATGAGGCAAAATATGTACTAACTTAGAAATTGAAAATTAGAAAGTATATAATGATATGATATGATATGTTATGTCTTACAATCTTCGTGCAAATAAGCAAGTCCTTTGGCAGATCCCAGAGCAATTTTAAGCCTTACCGGCCATATCATCACCGGCAATCCTTTCGATGCCCCTAAAATCCAAATATACTGGTCATACTTTTTATATATGAACCTTAGTTATTACTAAAAACTTGGTATAATATCAGATATAATTAATTTTCGAAAGAAAAAAATGAAGAAGACAAGAAAATATTAGTTGATAGCCTGATATATATATGTTTTAAGAATCTTACCATGCAAGTGATACTCAAGAGTCTTGTTCGCCACAAACTCATACACCAACATTCTCTGTGCACCAGCAATGCAATAGCCGACAAGCGACACAAGATGTCTATGGTGAACCCGGCTAATGATATCGACCTCCGCTTGGAACTCTCTCTCCCCTTGTCCGCTTCCTGATTTAAGTTGCTTGACAGCAATCTCTTTCCCATTTGGCAATACACCCTTGTGCACATAGCCAAACCCTCCTTGTCCCAACAAATTCGCCTGAGAGAAATTGTTTGTTGCTGATGCCAACTCTTCATAAGTGAAGGTGCTTTTGTTGTTGTAACCCATGGCAACAGTAGGAGAGGGAGGGGGCATAGGGGGCACGTGGGGCCCGGAGTAGGCAGCTGAACTCATATCACTGCTTGCACCCATTGGAGGCGGTGGTGGTGGAGGCCATCCACCGCCACCTCCAGTGCTGCTGCCACTCATCGGTAGTGGTGGCCTACCAATATTTGATGAGTCCATCTGCCACTGTGAGTCAGGGCCACTCATAAAGTAGTTGTTCCCTATTGTTTGAGATTACAATTTGAAATAGTTAATTAGTAGGATATTTGGTTTCATTTCTTGTTTATTTGTGACCATATATACATATACATGATTATATTTATGCATGCAATCATATCAAACATGACATGCACTTGTTAAATCATAGATACCTTGGAAGCCGGATGTGTCATTGTAGTACTGCATGGCATTGTGTGGCTTGTCAATCTTCTTCTTCTTTTTCCTGCAGCACAAGTTCACCAGCCAAGATAGGATCAACATCAATACAATGCCACCTGCTAGTCCAAGAACAACAGGTAAGATAACACTTGTGCTGTTGTTGCTTATTGTTGACTCAGACGACTTGTTAGAATCGTTAGATGTTGAAGACTGCAATGCACCGGGAGGAGGAGGCGGGGGTGGAGGTGGAGGTGGAGGTGGAGGTGGAGGTGGAGATGAAGATGAAGACGATGATTGTGAGGAGCTGGATTTTGGTGGGGGTGGTGAAGGAGAGGATTGTGCATTCCCCGGAGACGATGTAGGAGGAGAAGGGGGAGAAGATGAAGGGGGCGGGGAGATGTTATTGGTCGGAGGGGCGGTGGAAGGGGAGGATGGAGGCGGTGCTGAGGCAGTGGAGTTTGATGAGTTGGGAGGCAGTGGAGAAGAGATTGGAGAGGATGTATTTGTTGAATTTGAAGACATTTTTTGTATCAACTTTTCTCTATATTTGTTGAAACTTATTCATAAACTCCTCCCTTTTTTTCAATTTGAAGGAGTTTTCTTTTGGTCGTCGAACCTGTTAGAATCCTGCAAAAAGATGCAGATGTTATTAAAACTGAAATTTTCTTTTTTTGGGGAAGAACTAAAAATTCATAGATAATTAAGGTTTTCAGTTACTGGTAAAGATAATGATTGAGTGTTGCTAAAATTTAAAATTTTCAAGAAAGTTTGGGTTGGCTGATTAACAACACTTCCGATAAAGGTTTATGTAATGAATTAGACTAAGTTTGCAACCTTATTCAGTATTATAAACATTCAAATATTTAGTAGAAATGTTGTATTACTAAGGAAAGATATAATAAAGATAAGTGTAATCAGAATTTGATGTTATGAACTATTCAAATTTTTGGAAGATTGTTTTCTGAGAGAGAACTCAAACAATGCTGACTATAACTGGTTCAAAAAACAGAATAATTGATGAAAAACAGGAAAATTAATATGCAATTTAATAACTGAGAAGATACAAGTTTACCAGCATGATTGAATACATATGCTTACAAATAAATTCCATAGGAAAAATACTCAAGAACCATACAATTTGTTAGAATATATACAGCTCTAGAGATTTCAAAAATTACAAGAAAAACAATCACCACATTTCATTAGTTGGCTCTTTTTTATTTTCATTTCTTTTCTTATTTGGGTGCACAATCTGAGATCAAGATAAACCCTCCATGCATGATCTCCTTTCTTAGCAAAAGAAAAGAAATAATTTGGAAAGAAATTGAGAAATCTAACCTCAAAAAAAGAAAAAAAAAGAACAAAACTTCTTCAGAGAAGGGCGAAAGCGGAAAAGATTCGGCATTTAGACACAACTTTTTTTCATCCTTCTCTGCTGACATGCTCCTCCTCAGAGAAGAGACATGGTTGGTTTGTGATTTACTATATTTATCTCCATAATATCTCCAGTCCGAAATGTCGAAACCGGCTTTTCTGAGTAAAAAAGATTAACGGATTCAGACTAGGAAAAATAGAAAAGGAGAGAGGGAGAGCAATAGAGGCTTCTAATTGTTAGTTGTGTCTGGTGGTTTTCCCGCGTTACCATTCAACACAAGCTGTCTCATATGTGGGCCTTGTCCTCTCCGGTTTGTTTAATACTGGACGCCTCCATACAGTGATTTAAATATGGGTCGGATCTTATTTGGAGGAAATAGCAAATTAGCAACTAGTAAGTGGTAGGAGTTCTTGGGGAAAAATGATAAGGACAGAGCAGTTTTGTCTTCATTTTTGGGTGAAACTGAAAAGTATATGGATAGAGCAGCTTTGGCTCGTGCTGTGCATAATACATATATAGTGTTGTTTTGATTCTTTGTTTGTGCGCTGTATGAAGGTAAGACTACATTATCAATATCTTTAGCTGATTTCTTCCTTACTAGTAAACTTCTAAAAGTATTTAACGGAATTTAGTGATTAAGCATGACAAAGAGGTAAACAAATTATGATGTTGGCATTTTCTATAAAAATATATCCAGTTTGAAATGTCGCATGGAATGAGTTTAATTGATCTCCATTTTTCTTCATAAAACTGACAATAAAACTTTTAGTATTTTAGAAACTTTTTTAATAAAAAAAAAAGAGCTCACATGTAAACACTTCTTATTTTATATTATATATATCTCTCTCTCTCTCTCTCATTTTTATTGAAAAAAATTTAGCACTGTATTTGACTCGTTACTTCTATTTTGAACCCCATTCAATAACTGGCTAGCTACCTCTGCTCTGCCTTAAAAAAATATGAGTTTCAACGTACCAACATAAAGTTCGTCAATCATCAAATTCATTGGATATGTTTTTTTGGGGCCACAAATATATTCTTTTTGTACTTAATCTGCTTAATTATCATAATTCATTATTTTTTATAATGTAACATTAAATAATCCAAAAATAATTTAATCGGTTTAATGGTCGTTTTATTTACATCTTTGAAAGAATGTTTAGTGGAGGCGCAACCGGATTGGATAGTGGTAAAACCATATATGTATCCGTTTTTTTATTTTTCAGATACAGATACAAATTAGATAAATACAAATATGAATCATATATCAGATATCCACAAATGATATCCAACCCGTTTGCATTGTTTAGTGCTTAACAGGAATCAGTTTAATAAGTGCAGTGTTCACCTTAACACCTTGTTTGGATGGAGAGTTGAGGAAGGGAGGCAATGGAAAGAAAAGTAAAATTTTCATCGAATCGTGTTTCGTTGATAAAATTATATCAAAGGTGAATGATACAAGAGAGAAAATGTTTAACCATGTATCATTGTAAACAATAAAATTGGTTTCTCTTTCAATTTGGAGTGTAACAGATTTAAAAAATGAATGTTAATATTTTCAAAGAAAATGACACAAATGTTCAACTCTATATCTTACTTGTATAATTCTCATCTAAATTTATTTGTTACAAAACCTATTGCATCTATCAAATTTTCCATTAATATTTTAAATTTTAATTAATCAAACAAGAAATAAGACGGAAAAAAAGTTCAATTTATTTTCTCTCATTAGTCATCCAAACACGAAGATATTAAATATGCTAATCTTTCATTCTATTCCATTCCATATTTTCATTCCCTTCTATTCTTCACCTCCCCTCCCTTCCTCTTCTCTCCATCCAGACAAAGTATAAAAAAAAAGTACAGTAATCCCCAATAGTCTTGTGTTTTTTTTAGTAAAGGTTAGGTCAAACTATCAAACTATTTAATATCCACAAATATTTTTTTTTTTTCAGATTTCGAACATGCGATATTCCACACTGAAAGTATTATTTTTACCATTATACCGAAGACTGATTCTCCTACTAGAAACTCGCCATGTTTTGCAATTCAAATCCAGTGAAGTAACCCAACTTTTGGGTTTTAAATTGGGATTGTCCAATTCGATCTGAGACAATCCATTCGGATCTGGAGCGCACACATTCTGAGAACGAATTTAAATCCCAAGGTGATTCAAAATGAAGAATTCAAATCGGACGGTCTTGATCCAACACTAAAAAATTGGGTTACTTTAGGGGATCCGGACCCCCACGTTTTGTCCCTGCTACAACAGCGTACTGATTTAATGCAATAGCAAACAATTTACGGAACAAATTACTGAAAACACGTACACATTCATCTTTCATCTATCTAAATTCAAAATTCAGAGAACGAAATATCATCTCAAAATGATCAATCAAAATAAAGAAATAACTAAGAAACTAACTTCGTAGCTAATTCTCAAACTATAAGATAATGTTTATTTTCAGAACTAATTTTTAATATAGTGATAAAGACAATCATCTATATATAAAAAGTCGCATATTTAAAATTCAAATAGAAAATTATAAATATTAAATAGTTGAATAGTTTGAAAAAAATATATACAGAAAAATATAATATCTATCTTAAAAAAAATATTGAGGTCCAACTTTTACTTAAAAAAAGAAGAAGAAGATAATGTCTTATCTTAAAATATACAAGTAATACTCAACCTTTGGCGTTGATTCGAAATACCGGATTGAAATTTTTTATAGACTTCAATTTATAATTAAAGGCTTGACTTTAAGTCTTTTTACAAAAATATACAGAAAACAATATGAATTAAGAGATGTAATAGCACATTAGCACGACGTAAGTTTAATTTTATAAAACACAATGAAAGTTGGCCTTTCAGAAACATAAAAGTAGACCCAATCGTACTCGGTCCGGTTTGAAAAAAATATTATACATATGAACTCAGTCACCACAATTTAGACCTAGTTATAATGTTGTAAACTAGTTTATTGATAGTTATAATGTTGTAAACTAGTTTATTGAAAAAATCTGTCCGGTTCAGAATCGATCTGTAAAATCCGTGGTACCGGACCAGAGAAGATCGGGTCGGGGCAGTCCGGATGGTTTTCGAGATGGATCTAGAGTGAGTTTTACTTGAGTTTCTCTAACCGGACCGTGTCAATCCGAGGGGGTCAAGAGCTGTGGACCGAGTTAGCCTGAACTGTACAGAACCTGAACCGAACCAAACTAAATCCAGATCAGACCGCCTCTTGGATTGGACCGTATAGGCCCGTGGGGGTTGGGACTATGAGTTCAATCAAAAGTTTGGACCATTTCCTTCTAAATCGGACCGAGTGGGTCGGAAAGTGGAAGTTTAGACTGGACCGGCATATAGGGTTAGATTAGACCGAACCATTTTCAATACACTATTATAAACCAACCAGATTCAAACGAGCTAACTCTTAAGTCTTAACTCAAACAAGAAGACTCTGTCTTATTGGAGATTAGGTGGAGAGAAAGGTCAGGAAGAGGTAGCGGAGTTAAAGAAAGCGGAAATTTTTAGACAATGAAGGCGGAGGGTTTGAAGCAAGACAAAGGGTTTCAAGAGAGACGAAAAAGGAAATTATTTATTCAATGTAAGGAGTTTTGACACGCGTCAATGAAAAAAAAAATCTATTAATATCTGTTGGATATCAATTCAATGGTTGAGAATAGCAAAAGAGATAGAATTAGAAATGTAAGTAGTTTTGACACGCGTCAATGTAAATGAATGAAATCTATTAATATCAGTTGGATACTAATCCAACGGCTGAGAATACGACAACACTGAATGAACAATGCAAATTCCTTCTAGCATTATATATATATATAATTGATTTGATTTGACTGTTGGTCGAGCCGAATCAAGCTCGACCCGAAAACTAACAAAGTTTTTGAACTCGAGCTAATTCAAACTCGAGTCCTACACGAGTTCTAATTGTAAAGACTTCTTTATATTTATCTTTATATTACTGTGAACTAGTTAATGTAAAATAATTAATATGAATTATGTTATAGTCTTCTAGACTTTATATATTTATTAATTTTTTTTGTTGATTTTACAATGAAGTTTGAAAATCATACATTTATAATTAAAAAAAAAAATTGAAAATACTATGTTGTATTACAGTTAAATATTTCAAATTCATAATATAATTATAAACTTTCAATGTTTATTCCTAAATTGCTCTTTTGCGTACTGTTTTTTTAATAATAGAATAAGCATGTATGAATATTTTCTCTAGATAATTAAGGTAGCAAGCAAGCAGTTGGTATAACTCTGCTGCTTATTATGCTGCTCTGCTAAATATGCTTAGTTTCTCTGGATCTGAATCTGTTGAAATTCGAGACGAATGAACAGTGTTTCTAAAATCCTGCAATCCGGATCCAGCGTTTCAAGATACGTGTGCGTAAAAACCAGCTGTTCTGAGATGCGTACACAGAAAAAGTTGAACGGCGGAGAGTTATCACTTACCAAAGTAGAATTTTCATTATGTTATAAAATTATATTGGAGTTTGAGAGCTGAGGAGTTGTCACTTTTGGTAAAGTAGAATTTAAGTCCAAGCACCGCGTCTACCTGGGAACTTCCACTAGGGTTGCGCTTTTTTATGAGGATAAATCACTGAACGGTCCGATCTGCTAATCCTGTCAAAATCAACGGTGGATTTCTATGTGAGGCCCTTTCCTACACGCGGCGCCTATCCACCTTCCCAGCTCCCAGGTCAAAATTCCCAGTAGTCACGCTAACGTGCTCTGTGGCTGTGGACCTGTGGGCACCCACCCTTGATCAATCCTTGAATGCACTCGATCTACCTGCTCCCAGGTCAAGATTTATCTATTCCATTTTTAAAAAAAAAAAAATTCTTTCTAAATTCTTATCAATAAAAAATAGGTTTTTATGAATTATGAATTATGATTTACGAGTGTAGGTTTTGCATTATTAGCTATATGAACCCTTTTCTACTCTCAAGTCTTCAATAGACCATTTTGAAACGTTGACTCTTCTTCTGACTAGTGGGCCCCGCATGGTTTTCATCCTTACGGACCGGGAGTGGCCATCAAATCGCTGGTCCGTAAGCCCTTTTAATACACGCCTCAATTTTCGCTTATTCTTCTCCTGCGCACAAGACAACTGAGAGGTAAAGAGAGATTCTGCTAGGGTTTTTTGTGAATCGCCATGGCTGACCGTACTAACGACACCACAACCAATGCCACCGAGCAGCGTCGTCACCTCGCCGTGGATCCGCCGCTGCACGTCAATAAAGGTGAAAGAAAGAGCATCCCTTTCACTAGTTTTCGTAGATTTCAAATTTGAGCTAAAATCTTCTAGTTTGGCGACGGTATTGTAGAGTTAGTTAATCTTGCTGAACTTGAGTGCGAAATTTGTGTAACATTGGGTTCAGGGCTCAGGGTCTGTATTGTTGATTGGGTTAGATGTAACCTAGGATTAATTGTGGAGTGGAGATAGCTTTATTGTCGTTCTTGAGTAACTTTTAAGAAGTTTTAATTCTCAATAAAGGTCTAGGTTGTATTAGCTTGTGCTGTGCTCCTTGGTCTCTACAGGTGATTGCAACCAAAAGTGAACTGTGTAGGAATGAAAAATAAAACTTTATTAATTTATAATTGTAGCTTCCAAATGAGGTTGGAACATGAGTATATGGCAAATGAAAAATCTTTTGATAGTTGATTTAAATTTCTAATTGAACTCAATTTTTTTGGTAGTTTCAAGAGGGTAGTTCTTATGTGTTTCTTTTCTGATCTTGTAGAGAAGCTAGGACCTGAGAATGAGGTTCCCCTTTCTCCTCAGTGGCTCCTGTCTAAGCATGGTGACAAGATTGGGAACAGGGTAAATTTATAATTCCACAATATTTTTAGAATTCCCCTGACTCTCATGTATTTGGAGGAGAAGTACTTACTCAAAACAAGTAAAAGTTTGAAGAATGTAAAAGTTTAGTGCATCCATTGGCTGATTTGATACTTGAAGCACTTGTGTTGACAGAACTGCTTGATTGCAATACTGTGTCACGATTTCTATGTAACTGACCAAAATGATGAATTTCTTTTATTATTTTTTCTCCATATCTTCTAGTTTTATTGTCCTCATTTTTCCAGGATTTGAGCCACCATGATACCAACCCTGATGAACCTGCAAAAAAACGGGAGCCTTTTAGGCCATCAATCCAACATCACTCTCACCCTGACAGTGGGTCTCGTTGGCGCGACGATGAGCGTGAGACAAACACGGTTGGCCGTCGAGCCCCTACCCGCTGGAGGGACGCTAACTCAAACCTCGTTGAAGCCAAGGACCGTGAGGGCAAATGGACCAACCGTTGGGGCCCGTCAGATGATAGAGGACGTGAGCGCAATGAGCCTCGTGAGCCGCGTGATAAGTGGGCTGATCCTGTCAGAGACACTGACCATGAAAAAGATCCAGAGAAAGAGGAGTATCGCGAGACGCGAGCTTGGAAGCCTAGTGTACGTGGCAGGGGTGAGGCAATGGATCCTCCATTACCCGCACGCACCCCGCACAACAAACCAACAGGTACTGGTATGTTTGGGCATGGAAGGGGTGGTGGTAGGGGTGACGTACGTGAAAATGGAGGTCCGCCTGGTGCATTTTCTGCTTCGCGGGGAAGGTTTGGCTCTAGGCCGTACCAGAGAGGGGTGCTATCTGATAAATCTGATGGTGGGCCTGGTGGGGAGGCTGGAGCAACGAGATACAGTAGGATGAAATTACTGGATGTGTATAGAACGACTGATGTGAAGAATTTTAAGTTAACTGCGACTGAATTTACTGAAGTGGCATCGCTGACTGAGGGGCCGTTTGAGCCATTTGCGCTTTCAGCCCCTACTACTGAAGAAGTGGTAAATTTGCATTCACCACTGTAGAAATGTTGTTTTTTGTTGTTCGGCTGATATGCTTTATAAGCAGGCTTGCAATTCAATCCCTTTATCATCTTTAGTTAGTGTTTTACCTATCATGAAGTCCATATAAAGCTAAAATCACCCTGTGGGAATATGTTATCATGCAGTTTTCTCTAAGCTTCTTGTGAGGATTAGTTGAGCATGGTCATACACCCAAATTTAATATGTTTTGTTCAAAAGGAAAAAGAAAGAATAATGCACACAGTGACTAACTTCAGTATTGTTGGTGTTCAATAGATGGTGTTAAAAGGAATTGACAAGGGGGACATCACTGGCTTGCATCAACCGAAAGATACATCCCTTGGAAGAAGTTCTGACAAAGCCAAGACAGGTCTGGGAATCCAGCTTCTATTAGTGGGGTATTGGTTTGTTATTATTTTATGTTTTTAACTTTATTATTTTTCTGCAGAGGAACTGCCGCTTTGGATGGATGACGACTACGATAAGAGTACCAATCGTAGGCCCGAGCAAAAGACAGGACCTCATCTAAGGCATCAATTCTCTTTCCATGACAACACACCAAATTCAGAAGGCAAGACCTCGTTCTCTTTCTAAACTTGTTATATGGTTTTTATATACCATTTTTCATGGAGCTAGTACAAGTATAGTCTTAAAAAATTGATAAGAAGATTTTGATTGTCATTGTTTCATCCCACAATGAACCTTCAGTATATTTCCCAAAATGATTCATTGAAATCCCCTCAACTTTTGCTTTCATACTTAGGTGGAATTGAAAGCACCATGGAGGCATCAACTGGGGATCCACATACTTTTGGCCACCAAAGGTCTAATTCTATTGGGCACCAGAGGCATGGCTTGGTGGATCACTCCAATGAACCTGGTCTAGCTGGCATGCTGAGGAGCCCTGGAAGTTCAAATAAGCCAGTATTCTCACGAAATATGCAACAAATGGCCCTTACCTCCCCAGAAGATCTTTCATTGCTCTACAAAGACCCGCAAGGCCAGATACAGGGTCCTTTTTCAGGAGCTGATATCATAGGTTGGTTTGAGGCATCATTCTTTGGTATTGATCTCCTGGTGCGGCCTGTGGATGCACCGGATAATGCTCCTTTTGTTCAACTTGGGGATGTGATGCCGCATTTAAAGGCCAAGGCACGCCCTCCACCAGGGTTTGGTGGGGCCAAGCCAAGTGATGAAGGTGCTGTAGCTGTTGGTATGGTTGGGGGGGCACAGATCGGTGCGCCTAGCCAAACTCATGCTGTAGAGGAGCAAAACCGGTTCATGGAATCACTTATGGCTGGTAAATTAGGTGGGCTTGGAAGTGATAATGTGTCCATCATTCGAGGTGATTGTTGTTTTTTCTGTGATTTTCCCTTCAGTGCTATTATTTTAATCTTTAAGGCCATGTTTGGTGGTGACATAAGTCATGGAATAAGTACCTTATTCTGTACTTGTGCTGTCAAACATGGATAAAGTGTAATGGAATAGTATAGCATAAGAAATCACTTATGCCGTCATAAATTAACCAACCTATTTAGGTTGCATAACTTATGCCGTGTCTCTGCTCTTAAATTAACCCACCTATTCAGATTTAATCCATGACTTAACTTTAACCCACAACCAAACAAGAATACCTTATGCCGTCATAACTTGGAATAAGCAACTTAAGCCATCATAACTTTAACCCACAACCAAACATGGCCTAAAGATGGGGATGAGACTGAATTGTTTAGCTTTATGTCGGTTTTATTTGCACTCCTGATCAGGATTTAAAAATGTTATTTGACCTTGCAAAATGGGCCTATCCTATTTTGTAAATTTTGCGAAACTGGATGTACCCTTGTAAAATAATAAATGTTCCCAAGGTTCCCTTCTATATTTTGCAGGGTTACCCATGAGAATGTTCCTTTTTAAAATCTTGCTAAGTAGAGTTTCCTTGAAAATAGGTATTAGAGAATATGGCGGCAATAGCTTTGGCGGAGTGCCTGTACCATCTGCGGGAGATGCTGAGACAGATATAAACTACCTGCTAGCACAGAAGCTGTCATTGGAGCAACAAAAGTCTGTACCAAATTCAGGTCAGCACTGGCCTGGGGGTGATCATTTACCAATACTATCCCCCTCTCAAAAGCATGGCACAGTACCTGGTACCACTGGCATGTTCTCGAATCTTCTTCCCCCCATGGATGATTCATCCCGGCAAGTGCTACCGCAGAAGGTTGACTTGCTTTCTATGCTAAAATCATCTGATAAACCACCGCAATCACCCATGCAAAAACCAGTCACAGCAGCAGCACCAGGTCCTACACCAGGTTTCCCTCTGTGGTCAAACCAACATGAAGGTCAAAACCCTCAAGGTGCAATTCCCATGCAACCAAATCTGCATGCAAGTCCTCAGATGTCAAGGTTGTTACCGCCACAAAATCAGCAACTGCAATTGCCACAACTGGGTACTCATCTTTTTTCGGAGTCACCACAGGACCCACAGCTGCTGGGTTTGCTCCAACAACACTACTTGCAGGCCCAAATGCAGTTGCAACAAACTCCAGTTGCCCCACCTGCACAACTCTCGTTGATGGATAAATTCCTGTTGCTTAAGCAGCAGCAGCAGCAGCAACTGGAGCAACAGCAACTAATTTTGCAGCAGCAGCAGCATCAGCAGCTGGGGCAACAGCAACTAATTTTGCAGCAGCAGCAGCAGCAGCATTTGCAGCAACAGCAGCAGCAGCAGCAGTTATTCTCGCAGGTCAGCCTGCAGCAGCAACAGCAGCAACAGCAGCTGCTCTCGCATGTGGGTTTGCCTAAGCACACAACTGTTCCTATGACAGATCCACAGTTACATGGAGCTGGCTTTTCTGGGATTCAAGTTCCGCAAGTTGCAGCCCAGATGCAAAAGGAGGTGCCAGCTTCACCTTCGACTTTAAGCCTGCCTCATCAGATTTTTGATCCTGTAGCTGTCACCAACAGTTGGAATGTGCCTCCTGTTGCTGCAGATAAACCTACAGATGAAGCTAAAGCCTTTGAAGCTCCAGTAGATGCTATCCAACAGTCTGCTGATGATGATTTCTGGGGGCCAAGTGACAGCACTGCCCATGTTGATAAAATGAAGATCTCTGACGAAAATGCTGATTATGATCCCGAGCAAACCGAGCCTGACTTGCACAATGACAGTGGTTTAACAAAGGAGATGAAAACTGACACAAAAAAAGCTTCAGAGAAGAAGTCCAGAAAGCAAAAGAGCTCAAAGAAAGGTGCATCAGCTAAACAGAGCACGGAAGCTGAGAGTTCAGGCTTGGATTCTACCTGGTCCAAGCCTGTTGCTCAAAATGATGAAACTGATTTACAAAAGTTTGAGTCGGTACCAGCAACAAAGGCCTCAGAGACAGACTCTGAGCTGTACAGGGCTGAACTCAAACCAGAGGTAAGTGAGCTCCCTGCCTTTTCTGATACACATCAGGCTATTTCTTCAGGCCGGGTCTGGAAACCCACACCCGGGTTGAGACCCAAATCGCTGAAGGAAATACAGGCTGAGGAGGCATTACGTGCGAAAAGGGAGGCCCTGTTGGTGTCTGAAAATGCCACTGCTGCTGCTGTGACATCTGCACTTCCTTGGGCCAATACTACTTCAGAGTTTCCACCAATTGCGGCGACAGCACATACTGTGCCTACGTCGGATTTTCCCCCAATTGTGAAGGGCAAGAAGGGTGCAGTGAATGACGTGTTGGTTGAGGAGGTGCGTACTAAGTTGTTGGATGTTAAAAAAGATCCTGGCAACAGTAATGAATTTACAACTCCGCCCTCCCCCTCTCCCATATCGCAACCCTTACTTGCACCAGCACAAGTAGTGGTTGATGATGATGATTTCATAGAAGCCAAGGAGTCGAAAAAGAACCGCAAGAAATCAAAAGTGAAAAATATGAATGCAAAAGCAACTCCTGTCTCTTTGGATGCATCTACTAATGAAAAGAACAAGGGTGGTGCTAATGGTACCTCTTTTACTGGTACGACCCGTCAGACAACACAGCAAGAAGAGTTACTACCTGCCCCACCTCCAGGCCCATCGCTTGGTGACTTCTTGCCTTTCAAGGGTGATTCGTCCATCGCAGCACCAGCATGGTCCAGTGACTCTGGCAAGCTTCAAAAGAAGCTTTCCTTCAAGCAAATACAGAAGGAACAGGAAAAGGTTCCTGTATCAATGCCAGTAAGCCCAGTACAGGCTGTGGCTCCTACTAAGGTGCAGCAAAGCCGTGGGACTGCAGGTGGTTCTACTTGGAGTGTTTATGGATCGTCTCCGTCTAAGGTGGCACCTCTACCAGTGCCATCCCCAGGGAAGACCAGTGTAGGGACTTCTGCTCAGACTAAGGCCAAGACTGAGGAAGATTTCTTCTGGGGTCCAGTTGACCACCCTAAGCAAGATTCTTCGAAGCAGTATGTTTTGTGAGCTTCTTTACAAAAATAGTCATTTTTCTCATATTTGTGTATATATTTATTTCCATTTCTGATTAGGTTGGAGTTCCCAAGCCTGACAACTCAGACTGGGAGAGGCCCCAAGGGAAGCTCTGCAAGAGATGAATCAGTTCTTCCTGCTCCAAGTCGTCAGAAGGCCAGCGGGAAGGTTCCTGTCTCTGTTCCACAATCTGTTTCTAAAGGAGGAAGAGTTGATGAAGCTGCTAAGAGATCAGGTAAAAGACCCTAAAAAATGTGATATCATTCTTCACCTATACTGGATCTATGCTACATAGTTGTGAAAACGTATCGGATACGGAGCGGATAGTGGTAAAACCATATCCATATCCTTTTTTATTTTACGGATACGGATCGGATATTATATGGATACATATTGGATATTATATGGATACAGATCGGATCGGATATTTATTAAAAAATGTATAAATATTATAAAAAAAATAGCGAAGTTCATAAAATTTATCTAATAATAATGGTTAATGACATAATTTTTTTTGTTATAATATATAGTAAACTATTTTATTTATCTACTATTGGTTACGGATAATTAGAACTTAAAACTGTATCCGTATCCACATGGATATTCGGATATTGCATATTCATATCTAATTTTTCGAATACGGATCGGATATTATCCACTCTGTTTTCACCCCTATCTATGCATGATGGATCATCAGCAATTTTTTTGATAATCGTATGACATCGTATTGATTAAAATTATTGAGGCAGGATACTAAATGTTTTATTCACGATGGTAAGTTTATTTCAGGCTAGTATATCTTCGATGACATTTTTTATCCCGTTTATTACTTGTGCAGAGGCAATTGACTTCAGGAGCTGGTGTGATAGTGAGTGGACTCGGCTTACTGGTACCACTGGTAAGAATTCAATTCATTTTTTTCCTCGTTGACCTTTTTTTTTTCCCACCGGGTGAGGGGGTGTTCTATATATGCAAGGAGCTTAACACAATAGGCTTGTCATTATCTGCATTTAGATTCAGACAGTACAAAAGTTAATGTCTCTTATGGAATACTTTGTTATCTGGGACAGAGAGGGATATTTTTTTGTTTTTAGTGTTGAACTGAACTTCTTAACTCATGCATGATTATTACTTTTCTGCGCATTCAGATATGAGTTTTTTGGAGTTCTGTGTAAAACAATCTTCTAGTGAGGCTGAGATGCTCCTAAGAGAAAACATTGGTTCCCTTGACCCGAAGCAAGAGTTTATCGACAAATTTTTAAACTACAAATCCTTTCTCTCATCGGATGTGCTAGAAATGGCATTTCAAGCCAATCTCGCACGTACCAGTGCTGCTGGTATGAGTTCTAGTGCCGGAGCGGCACGCGTCAGTGGTACAAATTTTAGTGGGACTGCTGCAAGGGAGTCTGATGCTGCCAGTAAGAAGAAGACGAAGAAAGGGAAGAAGGTAAGCCCATCAGTGCTAGGCTTTAGTGTGGTAAGTAACCGTATTATGATGGGTGACATCCAAAATGTAGAGTGAAAGTTGACATCATCAATTAAGGTCTTGGTGTACATATAACTGTGTTTCTGTTTTTTTTTTTTTTTCTCTTCAAGAAACATCATTGTACATGCTCTTTTCTTTTATTGCTGTTGCATTGGGCCATGTTGTTATCGGCCTGGGGCTATTCTATAGAGCAGTAGTTGAGCTAGTCTTTGGTCGGTTTTTTGGCGCAACTGACAGTTTGGAGCACTAGACTTAGTTTTGTTTGTAGAAAATTTAAATTAAGGATCAATCTTTAATCTTTCTCATGTTCTGTGTTGTGTTGCTTTTCCTATAAATTGGTATATTAATGATTCTTTCATGATGAAGCGCGTTGACAATAAATGAAACTGATACCTTGGATGGTATTTTACAGTAAAAAAATTGAAATGTCTCTTTTCAGTTTGCAGGAAAAGAAAGAAGGCTTTCATTGTGTAGGTTAATTATTTTAAATACATCAAAATAATACCCGATTTTTTATTCTGTAGCATTAAAAAAAAATGAATCCATAACAACGAAATTTTCATATTCATCTAAATAGTACAAATGCTGCAGTCGGGCCAATATTTTATTTATTTGTTTAGCAAATGGAAGCTTGTTTGCTTGTCCACTTGGAACAAAAAAAGTTTAATTAATGATTTTGTCGATAGTTTTACGCTATTATTACAAATTGATTCAATTATTATATTGAACACCTTGTTTTGATATATATATATATATATATATATTTTGTAAAAATAATGACAAATTTGATTTGTGTCATGTCATGTATAAAATGTTCAGCAATTGATGTCATAACGAAATTTTAACATTTCTTGTAGAGGACGCTGTGACTGCATCATATATCTGTGATATGAATTTCAACGTAATGATTCTGTTTTTTTGTAAATGCTAAAAGTAAAAAAAAAATCGGCAAGAGATCCTACAACACTTGCTATCATGCTATGAGAGGGAACTGTTTTATTACAAGTTCCATTCTGTATTAAGATGGGTGCAACCAGGAAAAAAAAATATTTTAATTTGTTAACGAGCATTTTTATAATTCAGGCCACGGCATTTATCAATCTTCTTTATTAAAGCTCTCGTCCCCATTCATACAAAAAAAGGAAAAGGAAAATGGTACTAGTTAGCTAGCCTACTAGAGAGAAATGATATGCTGCACCACTTTGGTGACCATGTCTTGTATTGACACTCCTACTGCCGTGGTGTCAATGACAACCCTCTCCACCATATCCCCTACATCATACTCATCACAACCATTATACCCTTCAATCAACCTCCTCAGCTCCTCCCATGTCCCCGGTTTATGCCCCTGAGTTCCTCCTTCCTCTCTCCCTCTCTCCTCCAATCTACGTCTCCATTCTGTTTCATCCCCCGGTCGACACTCCACTACAATCACTCTCTTCGCACCCAATGCAACAACCTCATCCAACCGAGATTTATTAGACAAGGGGGAATCAAGTATCACCGACAGACCAAGGCGGACCTGAGTTTGGGCGACAGCAAACAGTGTGCAGTAGGAGAGATTGTTCAACTGGGATTGCAGGAGGAGGTGCTGGAGAGGGATGGTGCAGTTGCGGATGTCGTCTTTATCGAGGAGAGGGAGACCGAGAGCCTTTGCCAAGGCACAGGCCAAGGTGGATTTGCCTGTGCCCGGGTGGCCCTTCATGGCAATTATGAAGGGGTGATGAGATTGGGAGATGAGAGATTTTGAGGAATCTGCCATTAATGTTTTTGTTGTGTTTTAATTTGTGATAAGGGTCGATGGAGTGTTGAGCCCAAGAACCAAGATTCAGTGATTGGTGGGGGAGCAGCTTGGGTCCCATGCCCATCGGACTCTAAAGCGTCCGATCTGTTTTAAGACCTGTACATATTGCTTTAATATCCGTGCTTACGGATCTTAAAGAAGATCGGACGGTTATGGAACCCATCGGACTCAAGCTGCTCCCGATTGGGGGTGCTTTAATTGGTATGTTGTCTTAGTGCGTCCAAAAGACTGTGCACTTATGTAGCAAGTATTTTGGTGGTGCTTTAATTGGTATTTTGATATTTGTCCAAGGCTGCTGACGAATCAAATCAAATTCAACTTATTCCAATTTGAGTTTATGTTTGAATAAGATTCGAACCGAACTGATTTGATTTGTTTCAGAATGAACTTCAATTGAACGAGTTATTGAGTTAATTGTAAACTATAATTTTTTTCTGAATCAAAGTCAATTGAATCACGAACTACGAATTTTTTGGCAGTCCTAGTTATACCGGTAGTTTATGCATTAGTTTTCTTCACACGAAACAAAATTCACACAGTTTCCTTTTATCTTTCATGAATTCACACTGATGAATTATGAGATAGCCCAAAATTTTCTTACCTTTCACGCTGCTAGATTGACTAAAATCACATCATGGACCTAGTCAAATGGAACTTATTCCATTATTAATTTGTTACACTGCTGAATTATTTTTTTATTATAAGTTATCATTATATTAATAATTTTGAGCTCTTATATAAGTTTGATTCATGCATTATTAAATATTGATGATTAAAGCCATTAATTGTATTATTTGAAATTCAAACTTAAATAGTTCATGAATCAATTTCGAACTAATTATATCCAGTTTGAGTTTGAATTTGAATTTGAGTTTGAATAAGATTCTAGCCGAACTAATTTGATTTGTTTCAAAATGAATTTCAATCGAACGAGTTAATTGCAATTTTGTTTTCAAATCACAAACTACGAATTATTTTGGCAGCCTTGTGTGTCCATATAAATATTCCCATACAACTGAACCAATCATAGATGATATTCATTTAATGTATCTGCGGACTAAGCACGCAGACAGTGACATATAGATGTAATTTGTTCTTTGTTGAAAATAATAAATTGATTTCAGTCGTTGATCATTGATCATTGATCATCGTTCATCTTTGTTTAAAATTTATTACTTCAATATTTTACATTATTCTCCAAAAAATGTTTACGTTAACTTATTATTATAATACAATTTTTTTTGAGAAAAATCGAGTTTCCAATCTAATTCGGCCAATTTCTACCAATTCTTCCTATTTTGATTTGACGATCAATTAACCGATTTTGATACAGATGAAAATTAATAAAAATATTTTAATAACAAATATTTAATTAAAAAATAAAAATAATATTTTTTTTTGTCTACCTCTGATAAAATAACAAAAAATCTACATCGACAAACTCATAATTTTTAAAATTTTAATTAAAAATAAAAAATATATATTTAAAAATATGCCTATTAATAAGGCATGCTTATCCCTGAACTTAAAAAATGAACTAGTTGTTATGACAATGACAGTGAAATAAGAATTCCAAAACCTCGCTGATCTGAAAAATGCTCTACATCGACAAACTGATAAATTTTAAAATTAATCGTGCATATAAATTATATTCTTATTTTCTTGATAGAATGGTATAATTATATTTGAATGGGATGAAAATTTAATATTTGCGTCTAAGTTTTAAAGTGTATTCAACCAAAAATAACATTTTTTTTTAATTTATACACTATTTGAAACCTTTTAACACCAAAATGATCCAAGCCCATGAGTGATTCTGAAACAAGTATTTTCTAAAACTATAAAATCTCTAAACTGATAATTATTTGACTTCAAATCAATCAAAATAATAAATGACCTAATTACACCAAACAATAGTATATGCATGTTTTTTAATTCAACAAACTTGTCAAATTTACTTGAGATCTACCTAATGCATGGTTAAATAATAAAATATATCACCGTAAACTAACTTCGACGATTAGATAATCCGACTTGAATCCAAGTAAAACTAGGGGCGGAGCTATGGTGTATGAATGGAAGTCAGTTGACCTTTATTTTATTTTTCAAATTTTTTTATTTGAATTTATTTTTCATATAATTTATAGTAAAATGTTACAAATAGTGCAAAATGACCCCTATTATTAGGAAAAAAAAATTATGTCATTGACCCTCATAACTTGAATGTCTGGCTTTGCTTCTCTGTAAAACTGAATTATTAAATATAATACAATCTTGAATGGTATATTTGGAAAAAAAATCTGAATCCGAAAGCACTCCGAATTTGGAACTACTCTATCTAAATTATTCACAAATAGTTTGTTAACTATGGACTACTAGAGAAAAGAAGGTAGCACATTTGATTAGAAAAAAAATTAGATAATTACTGATTATACGAAGATTGAGAGTTCGATTCTCCCTCATGACTTATAAAAAAAAATATTACATAGAACTAGTCTTTCTTCTAATGACAAAAATTACTTTTTATATAAGAAGTCGAAGGTTCGAAATTCAGATAAAAATCTTTATTAAAAACCAACCAGAAGCACTCATGGAATATTCAAAGTTGAACTTTGATTTAATTGGATCGCCTCCTATCAAATAAGTTTTTGCTTAGTCGTATGTAATAAGGCTCCATTATTAGCAATGAAGTTATTTACTTGAACCAGAAGTAATTGTGATGCTTTACCTATTTTAAGTACAAAATAATGTACAATATTTTATCCTATTAAAACAAGTTCGTTATTTTTTTTTTTGGGAAAAGAGAGAGAGAGAGAGTTTAAATGTTTTTCATTTTTACGTAATTATGCATTCTTTTTTAAAACACTACTAATTTTAAATTTTAAATTTAATTATCAAAATAAGAAGTTAGATGTGATTTATATGATTTTTTCAACGCATACGTCAAAAATTATGGCATTTCGACTGTGTTAAAACATCAGAAACTTGGAAAGATACATTAACATGATAATTTTTGAACGTTAATTGATTGATTCATACAAAAATAATATAAAAAATGTTAATATTTTATGTGCGTAGAATAAATAATAGAGATTGTGTCTAGTAATTTTATATTGACATTTGAGTTTTAGAATTTTTGTTATTAAAAAATCAATAAGTAAAGATATGTTGGAGGCATAAAATAAAGACATAATTTTTTACTTCAATATTTTTAATCTTTTAATATAATAAAATTATACTAAATTTAAATTTTCAGCCACCTTAACCTCAGTTTTCTAATTTTTCTGTGAGATGGAAACCAGTTTTGGAATATTATCCTCTGTATTAACTCACTTTACCAATCCGGTCTGATGTGAAAAACACACGAAGTTCCTTTAATAGTCGTGTCAACACAGATCAGAAAAATTCAAATAGAAAAAATCTCATATCATTTTCTGAAAGGTTAAAACATTATTTTGTCCCCTTGAAATTACTTTATGCAAACAATAACTACAATTTTAATAGTGTTTCACTAATAAAGGAGATTTAGAGGAGATTTAGAGGAGATTTAGAGGAGATTTTAATAGTGTTTCACTAATAACTACAATAACTACAATTTTAATAGTGTTTCACTAATAAAGGAGATTTAGAACAGAAATGGAGAAATGTTGTACTGTCCTCATAAATAAACAAATAATGCTTTCTGGTTTTGATAAGTTATGTATTTTAATTATCCATTTTTTTCATCTATAATTTTATCCTTATTTGTAAAAAGACAATTGATCCGAATTGTTTCTGTTATCTTTTCTCTTTCACCTAATGACACATTACGTGTATCACGAAAATACCACCTCTATTATATTGTAAAACTACATATTTCTTTGATCTTGAACTACATATATATAATGTGTATCAGTAAAATGCAATAACACCATTAAGTAGATCTTCACGAGTCTCGTGCTTAAAATTGAGTCATTCAAAATTTTCAACCTCATTTTTGGATAATTGTCAAATAATCGATATCCATCTAGTAAACAAAAAGAACATATAAAATAATTAAAATTTTATTTTAATTGAAAGCTAATATTGTAATTATATTTTTACCAATGTAATTTTGTATTTGTGAAAATATAATCAACAATATTAATTAAATTTGTCTACAAAAATTTAATGAAAATAAAACTTCCATACACAATAAATATATTTTTTTAAGAATAAAAGATAAAACACTTTTAATTACCTTTGTTGAGTTGGAACTTGAGAATTTGAAATGATATGGAGAATGTTGGAAATAAAAAATAATTTAAAAGATGAAAGTAAAGAAAATGACCATACTTATCTACAATCTACTAAAAAATGTAACAACAATAAATGACATATCTACTTATTGAGATGGGCATCGGATCCAAACTGAGTTCGATGAGTTTCATAGCAGTCCGATCCGCTTTAAAATATATACATAGCTCTTTAATATCCGTGTGCATCCATTTTAATAACCATGTGCACAAATTTTAAAGCTGATCGGACAATTATGGAACCCATCTCCATGGACATCGGATCCAAATTTAAGTCCTACTTATTAGTTTCATCATTTATATTCTTTATTTTCACCAATTAGTCATAGTGCAACAAAAAAAAAAAAATTCTCTCACCGTTGCCATGAATAAATTAAAACTTGACCGCTTAAAATCTGCACCCTTCATTCTGCATTAACTTGTGAATTAATGCAGTCCAGTTTTGACGAGTGATATAGGTCATGGTTGGTTGTAGAGTAAGTAGTAGAGTAAACTCTTTAATTCATTTTTAAGGAGCCAAACGAGAAGTAAATTTGAAGTAAGGTGGAGTAGCATTTGAGTTAATCTGGATTAAGTTACTCCACCTGTGGGTCCCGCAATTAGAGTAATATCATTATATAATTTCTCTCTCTTCATTAGCTTACTTCACCAAATTCTAACCAAACTCCAAGCTAAGGTGAACCAAACTCCAACCAAATATGATTATTTTAATCCACCTTAGCTTGAAGTAAGAAATTTAATCCGTACTAACTTTACTCCACAACCAAAACCATACTAATATGGGACTATGGGACCGACTATATATATTCATGTTATATATACCTTAGTTTAGGACTGCTCCGCATAAATACCAATAGTTAAATGAATACAAGCTACTTTGGATTCTCTCCATTTGTTCAAGCCGGAAATGTCCTTCCTACGTAGTGACAAATATATATTTTTTATTCTGTTTGACGAGCTTAAAAATTCGGAAAAAAATCATAAAACTCACAAATAGTTAAGTCAAAATTTGGTCAACCGTATAATTCAACGTTATGTTCGACAATCACAAAAAAAAAAAAAAAATTATTCGTGAATAATTCACGAATCTTGTGACTATGCTTCCTGCACATTTGTACTAACCGGATATCATTTTAGAGTCTATAGAAAATAATATAAAAAGGAGAAAAATAAAATAAAAAATAGTACCTATAATTTTTTATTGGTAGAAATATCAGTACTAATCTTACAGATCTTAAGTTACTTTTTTTTTTAATTTTATTTATTAAAATATAAAAAATATTTAATAAAATAGATATAGTCATTCTATTATATCTAAAATTTAAGATACTCTATCTATTTTTTTATATAAAAAATATATCTTAACAGAGAAAATAAAAAAAGAACTTTGTTAGGACCGATGGGATTAATAACCCGATCATAACTTTTAGATCGGTAAAACTCCTATCGATCTTTCTATCTATGAAAAATCATTGACACTCTTTCTGTTTCTCTCTCTTCTTTTTTAATATTTTCTATAGACAAAAATTTCTCATCATTTTATCTGATAAGTAACCAAATTAATAAAAAATTATGTATATTATACTAACCAAATTATAAAACCAATAAATAAAATATAAATTATGCTTCGGTAGCTATCACATGTAAATGTCAACATGTCACACTCTAGTTAAGAATATATATCAAGTTTCCTAAAAAGGAAATATATATTATATATATATATTAAGATCTTCAATGGAAAAAATATATATATAATGATGTACTGGTATATTGATTATCGAATCAAAACTTTATAAAGAAAAAATTACAATAAATTTAAGAATAATTATTTTCATCCCCGCGCTACAGTACTCGCACTGTACATTAAAGGCATGATGTACTATGGTCCCCACTAATTACTTAGTTCCCCCTTTTCAGTCCCCACACTCGTCCAGTGTCAGCCTTTATAAATATAAATACTTGCAAGATAAGAAATTAATACTTACAAAATAAGATATTAATACTTGTGGCGTCACTTGATATGATCACTCCATTTTTCAGTCCTTAATGGTTCCCGCGTCAACCTTCCTCAAATGAAGTAATGGGAACTCCACATTCTTGCATCAACCTTCTCTAATCGTCCATGCGTCAATCTTCTTCTAACAAACATAGTTGACCACATAGATGTAAATACTTCAGTGCATAAATATAAATCTTTGTATTACTTGACATTAATATTTTCATATATTATATAGTGTAATATATTCATATGTAAAAAACACTTGCAACATTTCTCTAACAAAAATAGTTGACCACATAGGTATAAATACTGCAATACATAAGTATAAATACTTGGAATACTTGATATTAATACTTTCAGATATCATTCAGTGTCATGTGTAAAAAATACTACAAGTGTAGGTATAAATACTTGTTTGACGACGAGCTCGAAAGTACGTCATCATGGATCTCATTTGAAAGAGAAAATTGTGTAGAAGACGTTAGTGGTTTTAAATTTGTAAAATTCCTCACAGATTGTCAGAAATATGGACAAAAATGAACGAAGAAAAAAAACCCACCTCTAAAATCGTGTATGATCCCCCATCTAGTTTGAGTGGTCCCCACCATACATTTATGGCGCGGATATGTTTGAGAAATATAGATGGAAAAATAATTATTTACGTAAAAGTTGTTCTTCTCATAGATATAAATACTTCAGTTCATAGGTATAAATACTTCCGTGTATAGATATTAATACTTTGGAAAAAAAATTCAGTCTTGCAGATTTTACCGTCCCCCCCAGTTGTTATGACAGTTATAGAAGTTACGGTGCGGGTACGGTGCAGGTACTGTAGCGCGGGTACTGATATCAGCTTCCTAAATTTAAACAATGCATTTGCATTCAATTGGTAGATTCATTATTTATGGCAACAAATATATTTACAGGGAAAAAAATATGAGTAAGGGTGTCAATATAATTAGCTTACTTATTTTAACAGGGGGATGCTATTCTCAGTGCAAAAAATCTAATAATGAGATCTAAGAGATTTTTTACTCATTTTAGCCTTGTCATTAAAATCTCTAATACTATTTCCTCTTTTTATTTTTAATTCCATTTGTGTTTAAGTTTATTAATGACGCACTGTATATGCAAGAATATAATTAAATTCAATTACGTGTTAAAAAAGAATGATTAGATCATTGCCTATTCTATATAATATGAGAAGTAATGAGAACGAGTGTATTATAACATTTCTAATTTGTGAATTTTTAATGATCATTGTGTTCTGAACACTTAATTTTCTACCATTCTATATTTTATTCTTATTTTTTTCTACAGTAGCATGCTTCCACTCGACCCTTGCCGTACCCGTTGACACTCCTACCTTTGTTTAATTTGGTAATCACTTAAGGTAGAATTCTCTCCCACTTCTTTTATTAGCTCCATTTCTTAATTAGTTAATATGAGAGATAAAAGGGTAAATTAGGTATTTATTGATAAAGTTTTCTCTCAGCACTCAAAACCTCAATAAAAACCATTTTGTATATGTATCTTATTAAAAATATAATCAATAATAATAATATTTTTGTTGAAGCTAACATTATTTTATACATATTTTGTAAAATAATATTTGATTAGTAATTCAAAATATCTTTGTTTGTTATATGCTAACGTTAACAAATAATTTCGCAAAATGTTATACACATTCTATCACTGATATTCAATATTTATTATTAAATACCGGTTATTTATAAGATTTTGATAAATAAAAATACAGTTAATATCATTTTAGGTAACGTAATATTTCCGATCAAAATTCAAACCAATTCGATTTAAGGTAGAATGTACAGATTCCTTTAATATTCGTGTAGATTATGATCGGAGGATCTGGATCTAAACATAAATATTACATTACCTTTTTAGATGGAGAGCAGATTGGGTCCGATGTCCATCAGACATAAATTTCAATCCGATGAGTTCTATAACTGTCCGATCTGCTTTAAAATATGTGCACACCGATATTAAAACGGACACATACATATATTAAAGCACCGCGCTCATATCTTAAAGCGGATCAAATGCCCATCTAAGTCTGTTTGAGTCTGATATGAGTTCCCAATTTATGAGATATAAAATAAAAAGGGGCAGTTCCATCCTTTTCAGCACTGGAGAGAAATAAAGCCAAGTTACACTGACACTGTGGGCTCTACCAATGAAAAGCCTAGAAGAGAGTTCTTCTTCTTCTTTATTTATTTTCTTTTTCCCTTTTTCTTTTGACCTTGTTCGATTATTATAAATTCCAAAAGAAAAAAGAAAAACGCAACAGAAATATATTCTACTTTTTTTTTTTTTTTTCAATTACAAAATTTCATTTTTCGCAATTACAAAATTTCCAAAAGAAAAAAGAAAACCATTTTGAGGTTCTTTTCTTTCCTTCTAGTTTTCTCCTTTCTTTCTTTCCTTCTTTTCTTTTCTCCCCTTAACATTTGTCTTTTAATCCATTGATCGAGAGAGGTTGAGGTTGCGTCGATAATAATCCTTTGGGTTTTCCATCTTGGCTGAATTGAAGGTACAAAACACATTTAACCATCTATTCTCTGCGTTATTTTGTGCTATTCGCGGCGAAAAATTGAAATTATTTTCTTTTTTATTCTATTCAATTCCGGTCTCGCGTGATCAGATAAGTGATCTCAGGTTTATAATTATTCTCTTACTTTTCTTAGGTTATCTTTGCTTTTAGCCACTGGGCATGTTTTATTATTAGGCTTTCGATTGTAATATTGGGTTTTTTTTTATGTTGTTTAAGCCACAAATGACACTGCTTTGACAAAAACATTTTTCTTTGCTTGACAATAAATTGGGTTAATTTTGGTTAAGTTGAGTGCAAAAATCTCCATTTAAATATGATAATTATCAAAGCCTAATGAGACTTAATTGCCCAATTGCACATTTGGTGCTACTAATACTATATGCCAGTTAACAGTTCTGGTATTTGTTATGATGTAGGTACTGAATTATGGCCTCAATTATGGATGTTAAGTCATATAAGCACCAAGCTGAGGTACTTGTTAAAGATTATTTTCTAGCAGATGGACTCATGGAATACACTTCTGTTCTATGTGGAATGTTTATGTGTAAATTGGTACGTTTTTCATTTCTGAAACTCTTTACTAGAAGCTTATGTCAGATCAGTAGTTAGTTGTATAAAGGTCTATCTTGCAGGATACTAATATTTGTATAGATCATCCTGGTGCTTAGTTAAGATGTTAATGGCTTCTTCAGGGGCTGAGGGATGTATAAGCATAGCTAGGGGTGCCTAGTCCTTAAAAAAATCTATTTTTTACAAAAATTAATACTATTTGCCCTCCTTATAAAATGAAATTACATGACACTTATTCAGCCTCCATAATCTCAATTTTCTGGTTCTGCCCGCCCCTGGCTTCTTGTGCTGGTACCAACCAGTCCAGCCAGTATAGACTAATGCACGAGATTATTAGTCTGAGCTCTAGTTTCTTTTTATTTCCTGATAAAAATGAACCTCTTTTTTTCCTAATATATGAACTCTCTTATTATTTCTATAAATTCTGAAAATTAGAGTGTACCAGCTTCTGTGCTACGCATTTTGATCATATCTGCTTAAAAGTTTAAGAGATGCTAGGGTTATTATTTAGTATTTGTTACCATATCTTTGACTTGTTTGGTCACTTTTCAGGCCTATGATATTACACATCTACTCAGCTCCTTTTTCTTCAAGCGCTATGCTTCTCTCACTAAGTTGCAAAAAACTGAGTGGAATAATAGGTAAGTGTGTGGAGGGGGAGTGCAATTACCTTATTTATTAATACTCTTTTCCCTTCTCTCAGGACTTTCATTTCATCTGTTATTTGAATCTGGCTTGTTTTTCACCTGCCGTTTGGTTCAATTTTTGATGCTTTGACCTTTTTAGTTTCTCAAGTCTTTCATTTAAACTGAATAATTAACAAGCCTTGATTTTTAATTTCTCAGAGGAATGTCAACCATCCATGCAGTGTTTATTACAAATATGGCGTTATACATGGTTTTCATCTCCGACCTATTTTCTGACCAGCTTGTGGGACCCATTACTACCAGGAACTCAAACCTCTCCACTTTTGCACTAGGGGTAATACTTCTTTTTTGTTTCTTAATTTTAGATACCTTTCTTTTTTTTACAAAAGAATAACACATTTTCCAGTCGTATGGATAACACATCACCTACGTAAAATGATCGCTCTATGTAATAATTGAAAATATTGCAGTTCCGTGAAGCTCATTTTTGGCATTTGATTATTTGGGGGTAATTACACCTTTATCAATTTTTATATGCTGACCTTGTTTTTGATACTATTGAATTTGCTTGTCATGATTTCAGGAAAATATGAGGTATTTTTCATAGAAATCTCTACCTTGTTTTAAGCTTTATAGGCTTATTTAAGTTCTTTTCTCACTTTTTTTGTATGATGAATTAGCTTACTTTTTTATTATATGACAGGTGTCTACAGGATACTTTCTCACTGACCTGGTGATGATACTTTGGTTATATCCCTCAATTGGTGGAATGGAATACGTTAGTACACTCAGTTTTTCTATTTATTCAATTATTCTGGAATCAACTTTTAATGCTGCACAAAAGTAATACACATTTTGCTATGGATGAACAAAAATAAGATTGCAAAATTTTCAAAACAAGCTAAGAGAAGTAACTGAAACTCAGAATTACAAAAATGTTACCTATTGACCAGAGCACATGTAATTCAATAATGTGAAATTTCTTATATTTTCACTACTGATTTCATTTCTATGTTCTTATCAGGTCTTACATCACTTGCTTTCGTTGTTAGCATTAGCATATTCAGTGTTGTCAAGAGAAGCCCAGTTTTATTTATACATGACTCTCCTCTGTGAGACAACCACGCCTGCCGTCAACTTGCGATGGTAATTTTTTATTTTGTTGGACTAAAATGCAAAACATAGGGCGATATGTAATATATAATTTGTGTATAGGGAAGAGGTATATACATTGATTGTGTGCTGAGGATCCGAACATTCACTTTTGATCATAATTTCCACACCTGCCTTTACTGGTTTCAGATTTGGTCTACTCATCTTTTATTTTTCTCTTTTTATGAAGTATTATAAGATTTTGTGAAATTAACAGTGTGCTTCATTTAAATTATTGTTTATAAAGGTACTTGGATACAGCTGGAATGAAGAGGTCAAAGGCCTATGTTCTTAATGGTATTGCCATGTTTGTTGCTTGGCTGGTACGCCCTTTTACTGTGGAAAAAGTGAAAACGAAGAAAGTTAATTTTGAAATTGATTTCGCACTGTTCTAGATTCCGAAGATATAGTGTATTAACTATTCTTGATTAAATGTAGGTTGCAAGGATACTTTTGTTCATCTACCTATTCTACCATATCTATATGCACCATGATCAGGTACTTTATGTAAACATTTGTTTGAAAGGTGGCGCTAGCACCATGAATTTTCTGTTGAACTCTTTTAGAGATGAACCCTGCATTTGTATTATTGTCAAAAGAACTGCAAACTTTATATTGTTAGTATGAACTGTAATAATTAGTTCTATTTCTGTCTGGGTGTTGTTGTTAGTATCAACTGTAATAATTAGTGGGGCTGTTCGGCAACAACGGATTAAGCCTCCTTAAGGCTTAATCCTCTTTCTTTAGCTTCCTTAGCTGCTTAATCACAAATTAAGATCACCTCCTTTAGTCTCCTTTTGCCCGGATTTTAATTCTCTGCCTGGACCTTTAGCTTCCTTAGTTTTCATCCACGGATTAAGACAACTGAACATCGGCTCCTTAGCACTCCTTAAGCTCTTAATCCTCCACTCTAAATCTCTTGTTGCCGAACAAACTGCAAATTTTTCTAGCAACTGTTGGGTGTTATTAGAAACTTGACCTATTTCTGTCTGGCATTTATTGTAAAAAGGTAGGTATATTAAATTTTTTATATAGCTTCAATACTCTCTGACATTTACAATTGAGTACCAGAAAAAAAGAACAAAAAGGGCAGATAAGGGTAAGAAAAATGGTCACTGTTGTACTGGTACCATAAATATGGTATTTTAATTTCCAGCCTGCTCTATTATTTCTCATTTTCTTAACATACAAACTTGTGACAGATCCGCATGATGCACCAATTTGGCTACTTCATTACATTTACAATACCTGTTATCCTATTTGCCATGAACTTGACATGGTTTATGAAGATTGTGAGAGGTCTTAAGAAAACACTCAGAAGACAAACACCCACAAAACAGCAATGAAGAAGCAGATGAAGATGTGTTTCCAGGTTTGAGTGAGTGTTATTAATATTGCTTTGTAATTGAAACTTTTTCTCCTTCCTTCCTCTTTTGATTAATCAATGTAAAAGTCAACAGAAGAAGCTGTGTAGATTAGTGATCATGTAAATTAATATATAATAATAAATATATCATAGATTGTCTCTCTGTAATTTATGATGACAAAGTGTGGAAACCTAATTCTAAAGTTTAATCTGATCATCATAACTCTACTGAAAGCTGAATGGCAGATGGAGATCAGAAATGAGGCGATCGATCGATCGATATCTTATATAATATTTCACAGCAAGGAGATTCCTCTGAGGTGACGCCACTGAGAAACTATAATTGGCGTTAGAAGATATTGCTAAAGATTGTGAAATATATATTGACAGTTGACGACCTTTTTCTCAGGTAGATGATGGAAAATGGTTAATTTTTCCTAAATATCAATGGAGATCAATAGCTGTTGCTGTTGGTATTTAAAAAAAATGATTTTTTTTTTATTTAACTATCCGACCATTTAAATCTTTAATAAAAAAGTTATTAGTTTAAAATGTTTGACAACTTCAGCTACTTTTTTTTTAACAAACACATATTTTAAATAATTTAACGTTTAAACTTTCTCAGTAAATTTTTTTTACTTTCACCCTTGCTTGTGTTGTGTGTATATTTTTTAATTGTTTCAATGTATTAGCTTATTATAATTTGTCAACATATATGTTCGAAAGTAGATATAAAATATCAAACTTTTTAAATCAGGAATGCTGTGTTAAATATATAAAAAAAATCCTTAAGGGAGAAAAGCTTCAATGATCCTTTAAAAAGTTTGGATTACCAACTAATTGGCAGGGGTGTTAAACTAGTCGGTTTGGTTCAAATCGAACTAATAAACAAACTAATTTTTTTTTTTCGGTTTTTGAAAAGCCATCCGAACTATAATAGCAAATTGAATTAAAATCGAACCAATTAAACTGATTAAATCGATTTAAACTTCGGTTTGTTTGGTTAAATTGAATAGAAAAATTCAATATCAAAAAAATCAAAACTCAATACACCAATACATTCAGAATTTCATAGAAATAAAAATCAAGATACCATTACATATATTCAATTTCATAAAAATACCATTACACAGGTTCAATTTCATACAACACGTAGATTCAAAACCGAAAATGACCCAAAATAATACACGGAGTCTCGAACTATTAATAAAATCGGTCGGTTTGATTTATTCGGTTTTGAGTATTCAAAATCAAACCGAACCATTTAAACCGAAATATTTAATAAAATCAACTGAACCAAACCATTTAAACTGAAATTTTCCAATTTAGTTTAAAACCAAATAAACCGAACCATTTTAACACCCCTAATTCACATCCTCTCTCTTACTGCACAAGGGAATCTTTTATAATTATTGAATCTAGACCATTCATTTTAACTTGGCATGAATCTCACAGCCCAATAATACAGCCCCCTATTTCTCCCGAATCTCAAACCGGCTGAGATTTAATCTGAAACCGTGCGAATCCTGTAGTAATAGAGAAGAAACGGATCCACTAATGGGTCCGGTTTGGATTTTTACCGGGTCGGGTAATATTTTTACTTCACGTCGGTTTTTCTGAACCCATTACCCAACTACCAGACTCGAGATCTACACAACACAACACAACACAACAGCTCAAACGAACACAGAGCTAAACCTCTCTGATCAGACACCACCGATCTCCTTTCAATTTTCTTTTTGTAATGGATACCAACGGAAGCAGCACAGTAAGTGATCTCTCTTCATCGTTTCTTTCTCGCATCGGAAAATTAGGGTTGTTGGTACTAAATTTGATTTGATAATGGTGAATTTTTAAAGGGGGCAGGTGAGATGGAGAGTAGCTTGGAAAAGATAAAGAAGCAGCTGACGTCAGCATCAGGGAGACACCTCCTTCAAGGCCCTCTTCTTAAACGATCTGAAACAGTTTGTATTTCTAATCCTCTCTATATATGTCAAAGTAATTATAATTGATACAATTATCCAAGTTCAGTTTATCTTACTTCTGTGTGCATTGTGTTACCGGACCTCACTGGCACAGTATTTTATGATAGGGTTCCAATGTTGGTTCATGTAGTTATTTGCCATGTTCTGACCCGTAAGCATCAGTAAAGCTTTCAAAATAAATTCTCATGTAGTGTAATGGATGTACAGGAGAAATTGTGGCCTTTCCTCAGTCACATGCTTTGATATTTTACTCAGAATTTGCAAATTTCAGCTGCTAATTTTCCAAAAAATTGATTATATTTATTTATTTCATCTAACAGCTGAGAAAATGGAATGAGCGGTGGGTAATTTTAGACCCAACTACTGGAAAAATGGAATACAAGTATGCCACTGTAGGATCTTTTATTTTTGTCATTTGTAGTTTTTTAATTTATTTAACTTTTGCAATTAATATGCTATTATGCTTACATGTATGAACTTGTTCGCATATAGGATTAAGAGAGCTGATGTAGCTGTAAAGGGCACAATAATATTTGATTCTGCTAGCACAATCTCATTGTCACCTCTTAATTTTCAGTAAGATCATTTGAAATTTACGGAAATATAAGAAAATAATTAGTTGGAATCAAATATCGCGGCAACATTTCTAAATTGTTTATTAATTATACTCTTTTGGCTTGCAGTGGGCTGCCAAAGTACAATGGTTGCTGTTTCTGTATCCTCAATGATGAAATTTTTTATATTCGTTACTTTCGATAGGTTTGAGAGAGGGAGAGGAGTAGGGATTGGGATGTGAGGATGGGCGGTGCGGGAGGGAGGAGAACACAACTAATACCCAAAGAGATCCTTTTCCTGAAATAATGTGAGGATGGGCTGCTCAAATTGAGAACTTGCTTATTTTAGAAAATTTTAACTTTTCCTGAAATAATGACAAAGAGATCCTTCCTATCTTGTCAGAACAAATTTTATGGCAATTTCATCAGTTTTTCCAGAACAGTGACAGCTTGATAAAACCTTTTAAGTTTCCAAGTGTGGCCCACTTTAACAATTAATTTTTGGTTTTCTCTTGTACATGCTTGACATATATGTCCAAGTGCAAAAAGAAATAGGAAAAAAAATTGTCCCTTTGAGATCTCAGCCCCTGAAGTTTTACTGTCTTATCTCAAACCAAGTTGTTTCATGGAATCACTCCTTTTTTCCAAAGAAAACATCTGTATCATTTTATAGATAGATAATATCAAGTAACAAAAAAAAAAGCTTGTCCTTAACTAATTATGTCAGATATTGGAACTCCAGCAAAGCAAGAATACTTCCTTTGTGCTGAAACACCAGGTGCAGCTAGAGCTTGGGTATCTACTTTAAAGTAAGTTATTTTATAATATGGTTAACCTGACACTTTTTGATGACTTTTACAAAGTTGCATCAATTAAAGTTGCCACTGATTGTTGTCTGCCTTATAAGAAGTAAATAGACAATAAATAGAAAGAAATTAAGCATAACTATATCCTATATCAGAGCAATAAAAAGGTTGCTTAATTTTAAATTCTACAACTACCTGTTGAAACTTAATATCTATGCCGTTGTCAGTCCTGGGACCTTGCACAATTAAGCCTTAACCGGACTTCATCGAGTGCTCAAGTAAAACTGAATATATATAAATAAATAATAAATTTGGAAACAACATAGACTAGGTTTTTTCATCGAGATTTCTAGCACAATAAATTTGGACTTCATCTGTATTTTTAACCAGGGCGGCACAGCTAGTGTTGCGTGCCCACAAAGAGGCAGTCAATAACATAGGTGGGACCGGGTCAGCCAAACTAGGCACGGTCTCGATGGCAGTTGCTGCTGCAAATGCAGCTGCAGTGGAGGCATCAAAAGAGATTGAGGCAGCTTTGAGAATCTCGATGCAAGCTGCTCTGGGATTGGCATCATCTTCAAATAATAATAACAAATCCATGGATGCCCCCTTGGACAGTCTAACTATCATGAAGGTACATCAATAGCTAAACCCTAGGTCTGATTTAGGTGTTTTCTACAGTTACAATTGTGTAGCAGTAAGTTGACTAGAACTTTTGTCTTTGTAATTTGCAAATTAGAAATAGACATGTACCAGTGGTTAACTAGAACTTCTTGGGTTCATCTCTTGACCTCTTCTGAGGTCTAGGACAGGACACCTACCCTAAATATTTTGTTGTTCGTTATTGAATCTCCTTATTCCCAGTTCATGAAACTAACAAATTTGCATGTATTGTTTATACACACACACACACGCACATGGAGAGAGAAAGAGAGAGAGGTTGGCTAATATCGAAACGTTTGTTTCGGAGCTGTGGTGCAACCAATTGGTTTTCCGTTTTTCAAAGTTCAAGCTGTCGATCCAAACCGTTATATGTGATCTCTATATTAAAATGTGCATAGAGACTAAATTTTACATTTTTTGGAATTTTTTTGCTATTTAATAAGCCAGTTTTAAATCCGCTGATTTTAATAAACAGTGAAAATTTTCTAGATCATTCAAAACAGCGATTTTAAAACTGACTTAATAAATAGTAAAAAAATTCCAAAAAATGTAAAATTTGGTCTCCAAGCATATTTTATTACAGATTGAATGTTGAACAGTTTGGATCGACTATTTGGACTTTCAAAATGTAAAAACCGAAGCGTTTGTTTCATGGCCTAGGAACAAATGTTTTGATATTAGCCAACCTCTTCCTCTCTCTCTCTCTCTCTCTCTCTCTCTCTCTCTCTCTATCTATCTATATATATATATAGATATAAGCCCATAAATGAACATTTAAGCATTGGTTATATACCACATTACCACCCTGTCTGTTCAGGTCCAAAGGTCATGCAGGTACAGTACACAAAAGGCATCCAAATCAATGCAAAGGTGCTTATTAGAAGCTGTATCCTTCTAAATGATTAATGTGGAATTAAAGTTAGCATTGCCTTGAGAATCATGCCATCCAAACCCCTCCAGGGAATCGAGGGAGGGTCACCTGCTGAAAGACAATCCTGTGTTGTCTAGGATGCAGACCCTGCTTATTATATAGTATAATTATTTAAGTTTGTCGCTTATGCAGTTAATAATTATTTTGGTAGGAAACACTTCGAGTGAAAGATGAGGAGATCCAGAACCTGTCGAAGGATGTTCGAGCCCGTGATTCAACAATAAAGCAGATTGCCGAGAAGCTAACTGAGACGGCTTCAGCTGCTGAAGCAGCTGCCAAAGCTGCTCTTTCAATTGATGAAGAAAGAAAAAAACTATGCTCTGAAATTGAACTCCTTAAAAAACATTTGTCCAGCAAAATAGAATCATCTCTGTTGAAGGTTAAAAAAATTACTTTCATTTGACTAATTTAAGAAGTACATTCCATTTTTTGGTAGGTTTGACACAGATCAGCTGAAAATTTAGGTCTTAGTAGAGTCCATACAATACCTTTTCCAATGCTGTCCTTTTTTTTTAATTGCTCTAAGGGGTTGTGTTGAGGTTAGATGCACAATTTAGATAAAGTTTTGGTTTGTTTTACATAATTTAGGTCTTGATCTGGCTTGATTTCTTGTAGTTGCCAAACTAAAGCTTTTTTGGCCTAATTTTGTATAAAGTTGCCAAATCAGATTCCAAGCATTCATTATTTCATCATTAATGTTCTAGTTAAAAGAAGCAGAAGAGAAAGTGGTGCAGCTAGGCAAAGACAAAGAGCTCCTGCTGAAACAGAGGGATGCTGCACTCCATGAGGCACAGATGTGGCGGTCTGAGTTGGCTAAGGCTAGAGAACAAGCAGTGCTTTTGGAAGCAGCTATTATGCGGGCTGAAGAGAAGGCTAGGGTTTCAGCTGCTAGTGCTGAGGCACGAATCAGAGAAGCCGAAGAGAAAGTTGAAGCCGCTTCCAAGGAGAGACAAGAGTTGCTTGCTCTTGTCAGTTCTTTGCAATCTCAGTTGCCTAGGTTTCCTCCACCCTCCCTCCCCCTCTCTTTCTCTGTCTGAAAGCTTCAGCAGCAGCTGCCATGTGCTTCTATGATTCTGTGTGTGTGTGTGCGTGTGCGTGTGTGTGCGGTGTTCTATTTGTGGTCTTCATATATAAATACAAGTTAGAATAAATTAGGATAATAACAACCAAGAACCATACATAATCCCAGTAATGGTACCACTTTCCCATCCATACACCAGCCACACAGAGAGAAACATATACAGTAAAGCAAGGCATACAAAACTGATGACACAGCCTCCACCCCCACTCTTTTTCTCACAAACACAAATACCCCGACCTGGGAACCGTTACAGTGACACATAGATCGTAAGGTACCTTAATGATATTTACTGTATCACTATGGTGCTGTATCATTACCATTCAGAACTGTTGCACTGAGCTAGCAAAGATAGGAACAAGTAATACTTGTGAAATGCACCTTTGTAAGGTGAGAAGAATAGGTAAGGGTTTAAGCCAGTAGCAGAGAAGAACACGTCAAATAATGGGGGCTTAAACTTTTTCTTTAGCATTATGAACTGAAAATTGTACTTATTTTATTAGTAATCTTACAAAGTACAAAACCTTTCGCAGGAAAGAAAGTGACACAAAACAGGTCTGTGAAGAGATGGCGGAATCATGCTCAGGCACGGTCGAATCCCCTCTGACAAAGCAGGTTGACTTATCAGAAGAGGACAAGGCTTGTGTGAGTGATTCTAGACCCAATCCAGTTAGCGAAGATACCATTGTTCAGTTGACCGTTGACAGAGTTGATATCCATTCAATTGGTGATGCTGAGTGGGGAGGTTTTGGATCGGATGTGAGAGAGGTATCGCCTGAATCCAGTTTGGATATACCCGTTGTCAGCCAACCCACCAATGACCACTAATATTATAAAGTATACTGTATTATTTTCTTATTTTATGAACTTTTTAATGTTCATGGTTTATTCTGTTTTGTGTTGCCATTTGGGCAAGTTTTTACTATATAGAGCAAATGATAATATATCAGGGTGTAATCTAAATGGTTTTTGTTCCTTATTTAGCTAACTTTTGTTGCTTGCTTTGAATGGAGATTGGAGAGATTTTTGGTTGCATAATTAAAAATTGGACTAACATCTCATGAAGCATATTTGTGCAATCACAATAGTGCACATATTTTAATCACTAGTAATCACAATAGGTCCAGTTCAATTACTGTCTGATTTGTTTTAAGATGTATGCGCTCTGATTTAAAATTTATGCGTGTCTTGTTTTAATTTTTGTGAACATATTTTAAAGCAGATCGGATGGTCTTGTAACTCATTGGACACAATAGTGGATCAGATGTCTATCGGACCTACTCTGTTCTCCTCGTGGAGATAGGAGTAGGTCCGATGGGCATCGGACCTACTTTTGGGTTCAATTAGCTCTAACACTGTACGATTATCATTGAGATTTGTGCGCACGGAAACTGAAATATACTTGCACGGATTTTAATGAGTTCGCACGAATCTTGATGCAGATATGATGGTCATTTCACCCATCGAAAAAGGTAGGTCCGATGGGCATTGGAACTACTCTCAGTTCCTCCTCATGAAGGCACAACTTGTTGCTTATCAAATATCAATGGATTCACCTTTCTAACAAATCTATGAGGTCCAATGTTGATTCAACGTATTGCTAATCAAGAAAGATATGACTTGCCCGATAATGTTCAATTTCAGTATTTCACTCTCTAAATCTGTGAAGTGTATAGCTATCATCTGCAATGCCACTGCCCTGTCACTTGTCAGGTGTCAGCTGTCACGGATTCGCGGCTTATGAAGTTAGCAATTCTTAGAAAGAACTGTTAATGATTACCTACAGACCAATATTTGTTTACGCAGGTCTGATGAGGCCCAATATAGTTGCAAGCCCAAATTAATCTTTCTTCTAGAAAAGAAGTGTGATTTGAATGGCGGCTGGGGGGACGCTTTCCCTTTCTTGAAGCCCAAGCCAGAAAACCTTCCTTGTATAAAACCCCCGGTGGCTCCGTCTCGGTCTCTCTCGATCTTTCCAGCTGAAGGAAGAGGAGCTTGCGAATTGGTTTAAGGTAACCCCCGTAGGCACTGTAGCTATTCACTCTCTCAATGTTAAACATTTTGCCTATTTTTTTCTTCTTCTTTTCTTTACGTAATTGGTTGTTTCACTTCAGGGGCGATTTCGTGGAATTGTGTAATCATTTTGGAGCTCAAATTCGGTTTTTCATCTACTGACAGATTGGACTTGATTAATGGTATGGCACTGCAAATTTTGGTTCCTTAAATAAAGCATTTCATTTCTTTTTGTGTAAAACTGACTGCTGCAGCCTGGAGCCACTGATTTCATTTTATATCCATAGGATAGTCATACATCAACCAATTTGAGATATTACTAACAAAGCAAACCAAACATCGGTACCATACTACCATGCGTATCGAACCAAACACATTCCCCTAATCATATATAAAAGCCCCTCTAATTCTCACCACCCCTGCACCTTAAAAATGAGAAAAAGAGAAACAAATTTAGTATCAGTTCATACAGACCAGCATAAACCTGCATCAAATAAAATATGAAACATAAAAATTTCATTTTAGTTTTGTAATATTTTTTTTTTTTTTGGTTAGGCATGGCACATTTGTGAATTAGTGTGATTTTCTTATTTATATTTTAAATTCCATACATACTGGTCTGGTAAATTTTGGTGTGTATGAATTGAGGCCTCAAAAGTCTTATATACATAGTAAATATTCCCTAACTAGTTCATGCTATGTAATAATTCGGTTAAAAACTAAGAAACAAAATGCTCAGAATCTGAAATTTAGTTTTAATTTCTGGGCAATTTGGCTGCATAGTATGTACACACTCAATTTTGTCGCATAGATCAGAGCTGTCAAAACTCTATTTTAATTGAACTATCAATCTCCGTGCAATGCTTTTACTAAAAGCAGTGTTTCATGTCTCTCTTTATGAAAACTAAATTCAGGCAACACCTTTAATTGCGGGACTGACAGTAGCAGCAGCAGCAATGGGTGGAAGGTACATGGTACTGGCATGGAATAACTTAAGTCGTATGGCCGGACCCCGCATGCGCCGGTTTTATCCTGGCGGGTTTGAACACCAGATGACCCGCCGAGAGGCTGCTTTAATCCTCGGTATTAGGTATGAAAATAAATAAATCTTATTACTTAAAATTGTAGTTCAGTAATGAGTCGGTGTTGCTACCAGACCATATCTTCCAATTTTCTTTTATCGTTTTGGGTTATGTATTATTCTGGATTATGTTGTATTATATGAGTGAGACTATGGTACTATGCATAGTACATATTGGTTGTGCTATGGATCAATGTCTCCATTTTCAAAATCCAAACAATCAATCTGAACCGCTCAATATGATCTATATGAAAATGTACTTGTACATCAAATTTTACATTTTTTATAATTTTTTTAGATAGGTAGAAAAATCACTTGATTTAAAGATTCTAGACCATTCAAAAGTAGTGATTTTATACCTATCTAAAAAAATTCTACAATTTTTATGATTTAGCCTGTGAGTACATTTTCATATGAATATCATGTTGAACATTTTAGATCGACTATTTGAACTATGAAATTGCAGATATGGATCTGTAGTACATACCAATCCGCACTAGCCTCACTCTAGTATTATTAGGTGTTTTTAATCCTTCGGAATTCAACAATAACCTGAATTGCGAGAAACCTTCTACTGCCAGTATATATTGTGTAATGAGTACGAGAGACAGGGACATACACTAAATTAGTATTCAATAAGAATATTTAATCTTTAGTCATTTATTTGTTATTATTCCTTTTTTTTTTATTTTGAGACCCTTCTAATCATAGAAAGTATCTTGTATTGAAGCAGAGAACATGTGGCGCTAGAGAAGATAAAAGCTGCACATAGAAAAGTTATGGTAGCAAACCACCCCGATGCAGGAGGAAGTCATTATCTCGCCTCGAAAATTAACGAGGCCAAGGATATGCTTCTTGGAAAAAGCAAGACTGGAGGCGCGTTCTAATTTAGCAGATGCTAATCATCTCTCTCTCTCTGGAGCGAGCGAGTGCAATTTAATGTGGGGAAAACGTAATATAATGGTGATTTTTGGATGTATAGTTCTAATACAAGATTGGATAATTGACATGATAGAGGAAAAATATGGAAAAGAAAAAAAAAATGAAACCAAAAGACTTGAAGCACTTGCAGTGAGATTCTGTTGGTTGTTTAGGTTTGGATAAATTGAGCGTGCTTCCCTTTGTCAATGCAGAGATACTATCAGAATATACATGGCAGAATATTTTATAATAGAATGTCATGATACAAATCTATAAATTTTATATCAAGATTTCAACTTTAATCTACTAAATTTTAGCCATCACTTAATAAGTAACTATAACTAGTTAAAACGTAAGAAGCTACCTGTCAGAAAGAACTAAGTGTTTACAACATATCACAACTTGATAAATATTTGTATGAACACAGTTTTCCTTAATATCAGAGGAAATAGTAAAAAATGATGAACTTTAATCACCACATAATCAAATTTTCAATGACCAAGTATGAAAAGTGATCAGCTTAATGTCGAAGATAACTACTTTATCTTTTTAGTTTTCACACACCGTGAAAATCCTTATGAAAACTTCATTTTCTCAACCCCATTGTGAATTATCTTTATGTTTAAAATTAATTAATTAGATCACTTTGAAAAATTCTGCCTTCCTACTCAGTATTCTATAAGCGCTGACTCTACGAACAGGCTGATAGCTTTACAAAATTTTAAAAGCTAAAACCAGTTGGTGCATATATTATGCAATTGTATCTAAAGCTGTATAAACAAAATTTATGTTTAAAAATCTTAACTTTGTAAATAACCCGTATGAAACGAAGGTCAAATACTACAAAATACAAAAGACCATTATTTCAATGTAGCTTTTAAAATTCCGTGCTTTTGAAAAAAAAAAAAATACAAGTTCTTGTGTTTGCAATTTTTTAAATTCAGGTTTTTTTATTTTTTTTAAAAGAAACTGAATTTATAAAAAACCAGCTCTTTTGTCTCAAATATTTGTGTATATTAAGAATATCTTGATATAGAGATTAAGATAATGCCATGTTAGATATTACATTTCCAAAATTCAATTAAAGGTTAAGGTCTTGACCCGTATTTTATCTAAAAAAAATATTTTTAAATATATATATATGAGGAGGTTCCAATGCACCAAAAATTTCATGTTCCCATTTGCATTCATTTTTTTTTATCTCTTTTATCTTCATTTTCAAAGTTCGAATAGTCGATCCGAACCGTTCAACACGATCATCATAATAAAATATGCTTGGAGACCAAATTTTATATTTTTTGGAATTTTTTTACTATTTTTTAAGATATGTACAAAATCACTTTATCGAATGGTCTAGAATCTCCTTAAAACAATAATTTTGTACCTATCTTAAAAAATAGTAAAAAAATTCCAAAAAATATAATATTTTATCTCCAAGCATATTTTATTATGATGATCGTGTTGAACGGTTCGGATCGACTATTTGGACTTTCAAAATGAAGATAAAGGAAATAAAAAAATAAGTGCAAATGAGAGCATGAAATTTTGAGTGCATTAAACCCTCCTCTATATATATATATATTTTTTAAATAATTTAGGATAGCCATAACAATGAATTCAGATTCAGCTCGACACATGACAGAGACACCACTAGAAAAGGTTATTTTTTCTAAGGCCAGGAAAAGACTTGTTTCATGGACTCTTGGAAAAAGGTTCGAAATCATCATTTTCATGCGCCGTCTTTGGAAAAAAATCCGCGGCAAAAGTCTTCGACGGAAATAGAAAGTATTTCCGTGGCCGTGATTGGAAATATTATTTTCTGTGCGTTTGCCCTTGGAAAAAGTGTGCTTGGAAATGCATCCACAGCCAGCCCATGGGCTATTATTTTCAAAGACAGCATCAGTGGGTCCCATCTTAGTTATTCCAAAACCAGCAAATATGAGCGCCACAGAGCATTTCTATAAATGTATACAAAGGCTTATCCGAGTATATAAAATATTTTATATATTGAATATATCTGATGAATAAAAATATTATATAAATTATGTTAGCGTCATTAATATTTTTAATTTTAATTTTTACCGCCTTTACACATCATGAAATTCTTCAGTCAAGATCGCTTCTTAGCGTGTCTTTCTATAAATTATACCTAATGAGAAAGATAGTTGAGGTGAAACTGGTGAGTCCTTACAACAAGTGGAAAGTCAACACAACCCAAGAAGATCGAGCACACATGGCTCAAGAAGATCGAGCACACACGGCTCTAAGTTCAACACACACCAAGAATCACTACGCTCACTCTAATTTCAAACTTGACCAATTTAGGTGAAGTAGATTTGAAGTTGTTGAAAGAATATTGAAATTAAAGCAAACACAACAATAACAAATGCTAAACCTCACAAAGGATTCGAAAATAGCTGCTCAAAGGCTGCTGGTTACAGAAGGGAAACAATCAAACCTTATTTATATAGAGAGATGACAGAAAAGGAAGCAAAATCAGGGTTTTTCCATTAACCATTACAACGGTTAGCACAGATTTGAAAATCTGCGAATTAGGATTTAACTCGTGCTTTAATCAAACATTCAGAACGGTTGGCCACTAGTTGAGTTTTGCTAAGTTTGCCTGGAAAAATAATTTTGGAATTTGGAAATTTTATTTTTGCCATTGTTAACAGTTGGACTCAGACATCACAACCTCAAATTTCCTTTACCATATATTCAAATATAAAAATGATAAAATCAAATGGTAAAATATCTTGTTCTTCATGATTCAGCCAATCCATCTAGCACGTGTTCACCATGAATCATGTCTTGATATTGTTCTTGATTACTCAAAGCGATATACCAATTAAACCTGCAAATATCTTAAACATAGAAATTGTAAAATTTAATATTTATACAAATTAGTCAAATAATACATTAGATTGCTCACAACAACTTGTCACTCCCTAGCTAGCTAGTCCAAAAATTCAATTGTTGTTATTATTATTACTACTACTATTATTTATTAAAGAAATTACAAAAAAAAAAAAATACTTTTTGTTCTGAATAATTATAAAATTATAGTTCATTCTTAAATATATTTTGTCCCACTTTATTATCTTTATTACATTTTCTAACTCAGAATCTGAGTATATCATCGCTTTGGTACAAGGCTACTAGCTCATGCTGGCTGAACAATAAAAAGGTACAGCAAGCTGGAGAACATTATCCTGTACCCACTTAATTGATTAAATAATACATTCTGTTGAATCTCTGTTCCTAGTGCAGTACTAAAGAGTAACAAATTTTGAATTCCATATGTTTGGCTTGAAAAAAATATGAACAAAAATTCCTGCATGACTTGGCAATGTCATGTTAAATTCAAACTCTTATCCCTTAACAAAAGAAATTGAAGTACAAAATAACAAAAATGTTGCGCTCATAGTCTCATATACACATGTACTAGAATAATATTCAATTTTTCAAATAACCAAATTGTGTGGTTGAAAGACCTTTTTTTTATAAAAGAAAATGGAAAATGAATTTTGGCATTCATAAAGATATATCAGAACTTTGATAACCAACTCTTGATGTACTTAATATGCAAACATGCATTTTTCAGCAACGCAAGGCTCTACCAAGACAGACTTATTGGAAATTTGGCGCCACCCATCTCCAACGCATATATGGCTCATTGACAAATAGTCTCCTTGATACATAAAACAGTGGAAAACTCGTCGTGACTGTTACATGTTATGACTATTATTTAGAATGTTATGACTATTATTTAGAAAAAAGAAAAGAAAGAAGCTGATAACTTCTCTGCATCTCTGTTTCTGTATTGTTTATGTACATTACTTCGATAACTATAATATGGGGAGACCGTCCCCGCACCTTATCTACACAATTTGTAAAATATTAATACCTATGAACAAAGTATTTATATCTATGTACGGAATTATTTATACTTATGCACGAATGTATTTTATTGTAAATAATTGTCTTCCCAACCAAATCTCCTAAACTGTCCCTGCACCATAAATACATGTGAAGAACCACTCAAACTAAATGGGAAAACCATACACGTTTCTAAAAATATCAATATTGCCATAACTATATGGGGGACCACAATACTTAATATTATTTTCATATGGCACTAGATGATATTTGAAAATATTAATACCTATGCACTGAAGTATTATATGTATGTACATTATACAAAGTTTAATCTTCAGGTGTTTGATCATATTAAGTTACACATTAAAATATTAATATCTTATTTTGTAAGTATTGATACTGATGCACTAAAGTATTATACCTACCAGGTCAACTATTTTTGTTATTAAAATGTTGATGCGGGGATACTAGATCCCCACTACTTCATTAGAGGAAGGTTGATGCGTGAACTATTGAGGGACTGGAAAAATAGAATCATCATATTAAGTTACGCATGCAAGTCGTCATCTCTAGGAAAAAACAAACGAAAAAAACCAAATTAATGCTAGTTTTAGTATGTTATTTCTCAAGTATTTATACCTATGAAAGTTGACGCGGGAACAAGTGTAGGGACTGAAAAAGAATGGACTATATAATTAGTAGGGATGAATAAAATTATTTTAAAAAAAAGGCACCAATAAGTCTGTCTTAGTGGAGGCACAACACAGAATGTCGTGACTACACATGATCAAAATTATATAATATTAAGTCATTATTTATGTCAAAAAAACAATCTAAATTCCAACAATAAATGGTTTCTATACACAATTCTTTTATAATATTGGGTCTTTATTTTATAATATTTTCATATTTTTTACATCTTATTTATTATTTTCTTTTTTAAACAAACTTAAAGATTGAAAAAAGAGAGTTAAATATAACTTAATGGCCGGGGCTACACGTGATCAAATGTAACCAATTACGTTATGTTACATTTTTATCATTGTGTGATTAACACAGCGTGATTATTTGTGTGCCGTGAACATTTGTTGTGATTTTAATCACAGACGCATAGAAAATCAACTTGATAATAACCCAATATGTGAGATCACAATGTGACTAATTGCCGCACAACACAAATTTAAATCTCAATTAGTGTACTCTTAGCGAGCAGTTTACTGATTCAAATCTTTATTTAAAAAAAAAAATGTATCTCCAACCGAAACAGGTTTAAAAGTCAGATAAAAAAAATCTACTCAGCCTCTCCATTCAAAATTAAAGTAAAACCGAAAAGCATTTTGATATTGAAGTCCCTTAAGATATTATTTTCTAATTAAGTCCAACAATCCTTGCCTCCTTGATTGGGAGTTTTTTTGTCTGCCTCTGAATTTTTTTCTTCCAACTAGAACTAGTTGCTTTGAATAATAGCTAGTTGTTTTTTAACAGATGATGACATTTCTATATACCGCCACAGGTCTTCATTCAACAAATGTCACATATTGTTAGAACGAAAAGTCGGACCTTTCCAAAATAACATTTTTTTTTTGCTAAAAACGATGTAGAAAAATTATAAATAAATGGTATGTTTAATTTTTGTTAAGAAAAATATTACATTAAAATAATTAACTAATATGAAACAATGAATGCATACAAAACTAAACATAGAGCGCTTGAAAAATTATCATATAATTTTTATTTCTGTTTTTTAGAATTTGTGTTGTGAGCCAAAAAGTTCATTGAAAAAGCCTTAAGATTAAATTAGTTTTTTCACTAAACAACCCTCAGCCATTATAATACCCAAAGTAATTAATTAATATTCCATGCTCCCCAATATATTAATTGAGAGAATAGTGTAGCAAATTTTTATATGACTTATCTTTTTTCACCCACAATACCTTTCAAAGAGAGTACGTATGATATGAGAAAATTCAGATTTCGAGATTGCTCAAAATCAAATTGGTTTAAGAATTCCAATTTGATCAAAAAAATTTTGGACAAGTCAAAAAAGGAGCGGACATCTTTATTAAACTTTAATTTTTTTCTGTAACGAACGGTCTATATTCAAACTTAAAATATATAAGTTGCCTCATGGCATGTGGGCTCTTTGGAAGAGAAATAAATAATTAATAATCTGAAAATAATTGGCACTTGACAATTGATGTGGTTTGAGCACTACAAGTAATAATTCCTAAATTGCGCTCAATACTGTTGCAAGTATACAATCTTATCGAGTAGTACTTAGGGATCGTCTCCACAGGAACAAGTTGGAATATATCAATTTTAATCTTGCAATTTAATTTAGTAAAAATGAGTAAAAAGTTTTTTGTTTGTTCAAAAGTTGGGTTGATTACGATGAAATTGAATTATACTAAAGTCTTCGAGTGAATTCTAGGATTTTTGTAACAAGAATGAGAAAGTAGGGTTTCTTAGGGATCCTATCCACTAGTTTTATGATCAATTGATTTGTTAAATTTGTTCTTATATTTATGAAGGCATAGTTGGATGTTGTAAGTACAAAGTGATATCTCTATATTAATACCATCTTCAAATTAGAGTAAACGTCACCTCTCGGTATTTGGCCACGCTAATCTAAAGTCATTAAGTTCTTGACTGTCCTAATTGATTTAGAAATTATCTTTCACCTCTCGGTACTTGGCACAATTTTCTTAAGCAATTAGGTAAAACCCGTATAAGACAAGCGTCACCTCTCGGTACTTAGCCTATCAAATACCCAATTCTTTTTGGTCTGGACTTAATATTCAATTTCTCAATTAAAAATACCAAATCCTAAGATTTCATGCAATTTCGATTAAGTCTTCACAATCAAATAGAATAAATGATTGATCATAACAAAGAACATAAAAATATGAGATAAAATCAACTAAATCATAACAAAGGTTTCAAGTACATCCCTAATTAACCCTAGAAATGCCTTTAGCCGTTCATGGCTAAGGCACAAATCAAATAAAAGAGTCAAACAGTTCCAAAGGAAAGAAAGTAATAAAACCCGATCAATGTTCTCTTCTTCCTTCTTCTCTCCTCTCTTTCTCTTCTTTTAAAAACCTAGAAAATTCTGTCTAAAAACCGTCCTTGTTCTATTCTACAGGTCTCTATGTATATAGCCCATCAAAAACCAGTCTAAATCCCTGAAAATAACCAACTCGCGCTTTGTAACCGCCTTATTACGGGCCGCAATAAGTGCAGCTACAAGTTTGTCAGCAGGAAAATATTGTCATTGCGGACCGCAAGAAGTTTGGTTGTGGGCCGCAATGAGAGGAGTCAGAAAAATATGGCATTGCGGGCCGCAATGAATTTGGTTGCGGGCCGCAATGAGAGGAGTCTAGAAGTTCTGCAGACTGCTGGATTGGTTGCGGGCCACAATGGATTTGATTGTGGGCCGCAATGAAGGTGAGAATGCTCCAAATTTTGTGCTGACTTGCTACGAATCACCTATTTTGCTCTGTTAATCTCCAAATGCTTGATTACCTGCAAAATAAACATAACTAGGGTAGTAACTTGAACTTCTTGGATATTTCTAACCTAATTAAACCTAATTTCAACAGAACTTGGCTTAAATTACATATCAAACCGCCGATTTCAATAGATACCATTTTGGCTTATCAACAACTAATCCAGATACACCAAGAGCCAGCATTGATCACATTTTAATACAAATTAAGGATGATATACTAATTAATTCTGAACAGAATAGCAGCCCCTTCCTTTGGACGCCACATTATTTTTTCCTTCCAAAAGTCAACTAGATTAATTCTTCTTTTAGATTAAGAATAAAAAAAACAATTCAATTAGCAGCCTCAATAAAATGAAAGTAACCCTTTTAAATGTTCTTATTTAACCTATTAATGAATGTAAGTATCTCCATAAATGAAAAAGTATTTTAAGTTACAGAAAACAAGAAGTATATCATATATATATTGGGGAGCTCATAACAGTACTCGCATTATAGTATCTGTACTGTATCTGTACCATAACTACTTGGGAGACCGCATAAATTCCAGTAATTTTTTTCTTTCTTTCTAAAGTATTAATATCTATGAAAGAAAGTATGTATACATATACACCGAAATATTTATACCTATGAAGGGAATAATTTTACGTAAATAATTGTCTCTCTAACTAAATCTCTCAAACGTATTTGCACTATAAATACCTGTTTATGTGTGTGTGTGTGTGGGGGGGGGGCGCACAAACTACATGGCGGTCCATGCACATTTTTAGAGATGATTTGTTTTCTTCGTTCAATATTGTCTATATTTCTAATGAACTGTGAGAAATTTTGCAAATCTAAAAATCACAAATGTCTTCTATGCAATTTTCTCTTTCAAATGAGATCCATAATTATGTACTTCTTGAACTCGTTGTTACACAAGTATTTATACCTCGTTGTGCAAATATTTATACCTATACTAGCAAGTATTTTTTACATATGATACTAGATGACATATGAAAGTATTAATATCATGTACTGCAAGTATTTATACTTATGTGGTCAATTATTTATGTTAGAGGAAGGTTGATGCGGTGATACGGGGTCCTCGCTACTTCATTAAAGGAAGATTTGTTGATTGTATGCAATCTTTTGAGTACTTTGTTTGACATAATTTGCAAAACATACATTAGTGGAATTTAACCATTTACATGATTGAGTGAGTTTGTAAATTGAAGACCTTAATTGCAAGATTAATCTAATGAAGAACCAAGGTTCATGAAAATCTTAATTGCAAGACTTATTTGAAGAACCGAATAAATCAACAAGACTTTACGTAACTATAAATTTGTAATAATCAAGTAGTTAGTAAGGTATATTTGAAAAATTGTACTAATTGTACAATCCGTTCGGAACGGATCACTTCTATCTGAATGGATCTGGCAAATCTAGAGCTCCCACTATAAAAGGAATACCTACTTCAGATTTGACAAAGCTAGATATAGTTTAGTGTTAGAATTTAGTTATATAGTCTTTCTATTCTAGCTAGTGCTTCCTGCTTGTAGGGCGTTGAAGGGATTCACTAGCTCGAGCGTTTATGCTCACATATATTCATAGTTGTGTGACGATTCCGTTGGGACTCTCCAGCTCGAGCTTCTAGGCTCACCTTATACACAAGTTAGGATGTGACTTTCTACTTTTGTTGGGCTCATGTGTCACGAGTTATATCCTTTCTTTTTGGATAATAGGAAAGAAACGCCAACGAGGTTGCTCTACTCCGGAGACATAAGCATTTTACATGTAACTCTGTTTTCATCTTGTGTGTCAAATTTCTCTAACTCTACTAAATTTACTTGTATACACTTGCTTATTGTTGGTTTGACTTATTAGTTTAGAGGGTATAACCTACTAAGAGTCTTTAAGACTCCCTATTCACTCCCTCTAGGTGTCGTTGGGGACTACAAGGTTGACGTGGGGACGATTGGGAACTGGAAAAAGGAATAATTGCAACAAGTTACGCATCAAAATATGAATATATTATTTTTAAGTGTTAATATCTTATCTTCTAAGTATTTATATTTATACATGTTGACGCGGGGACGAGTGCGAAAACTGGAAAATAAGAGCTATATAATTAGTGGGACCATAGAAAAAGACTATTGTATGTATTTTAGAATAATAATTAGTGGAGGTCATATAATATCTTTTTAAAATAATAATGAATGGGAAGTATATAATTAGTGGGGATGATAGTATATAATTTTTTTAAATATAGTGCGGAAATTTGAGAGTACTGAAGTAGGGTAGTATTTTAAAATTCGGTCTATTCGGTCGAATATTCGTATTCGGTTAGAATTCGCATAGAAAATAAGTATTTGGTCCAATATTTGGTATTCGGCCGCATATCTGCATTTTTGGCCTCTGATGTAAAATATTAGATACTTTATTAATTTACATACAAATTAATATGAATTCTCATTTTAAAATCTGCATATATAAATCCGAATAAAAATCCGCATATACGGTATGCGGTGGCCTTCCGAATACCGAATGAGAACTGAATTTCAAAACACTGAGCAAGATTACTCCAATAATTATTCTATATATTGAAAATTTGATTGTTGAATAAAAGTATGAAATGCCCTATAAAAATTATTGAAAATAAAATTATAATATTTATAACTTGCGTATAAATCTATGTAGTATAGTAGACTTAAACAATTGCAAAGTAGTTCCATATTTGTACATAGTATGCGTCGTGTTCATAACTGACAAAATATGATATTCTTCGACTTTGGCTACCGAGCATTTGAAAAAAAAAAAAAAAGACAAATGATATTCGTGTTTCATAAAAAAAAAATTAAATCGACAATGCATGCATATCATCATTTTCATATCTCAACTACATGGACTTTAATAAAAGACCACTCAATTAGTTAACTATGTAGGTAGGTTTTCCACAAGTAAAGAATGAATCTTGAGATTCTTCAAGAGTACGTTCAAATAATGTTTAAATTGCACAGTATATTAATTGTAGGGATCTGAAAATTGCATGCACCTCCTCTCGTCCGTCCTGTTGGACGTCGTTATGACAATTAATCGGCACTCATGACAGCATTGATTACTTTTCTTTCTTTCTTTTTGTGTCATTAATTTCTGTCAAACCTTATGATTTCATAGTATAAATTTTCCTTATTTGAACTGGACCATCATTTCCATGGAGGTTCCTTCTCCTTCTCGTTGGAAACTATGTTAACTTCGACTTTTCGTTCATTTGTCCCCTTCACCTTTTCTCAATCTTACTTTCTTTTTCGTAGGATATATGCATAATAAAACAAAAAACAAAAAAAAGGGGATAGATATTCTCTCGAAACCAATAATATTCCTTATCCTCCAAAGTATATATGTGACTGAGAACAATTAGTTTTTATTAAATCTCAACCGAATGATTCATTGGAATCCAGTTCTAATTTAAATATTATGTTTTGATATTCATGCCAAGTTAAACTTGACAATTCAGATCTGATTGTACTCAGGTATTGCACATGATCATTTTTGTTTTCAACCTGAGTTGGATTTGAATCTAGATATCCGAAATTTTTTAAGTATATTTCACCGAAATTTTAGATCTGAATTATTGATTCCGGTTCAAAAGTTACTTCCAGATAAATAAATAAATTATTGTGATTCTTGTAATACATTCAAATTGTAAGATACTCCATCTATTTTCAAAAAAAAATTGATTTGATATTTCATAATAATGACAAATTATTTTTTTTCAAAATAGATGGAGTACCTTAGAATTTGAATATACAAGAAAGGCCATGATAATTTATTTATTTATTTATTAGAAGTGACTTTTGAACCGGGATCAATAAATCAGATTCAAAATATTTATATTTTTTTTCCACTAATACACCAATAAATAATTTAATTTTTTTTTACAATTGAGAAAAATCTTGCTTGAAAAATATTTCGGATTTCTTCTAGTACATCTAAATTATAATTTTTTTTTTATCAATTTTGTTTGATGTTGTTTCTATCTTTAAAAAGTATTAAACAAATATATTAAAACTAAACGTTTTGGCCAAATTTTGTTTGTATTAAACAAATATATTTTGTTTGTTTTTCGGGCTGCAACATGAAATGGCAGCCGCTAAAAAATGGATCCGCTATTTCAGGTTGCGACCTGAGTAAATTTAGAATTCTCACAAATCTGTAATCTTTTGATTTATTATTTTTTTCATTGTATTTTAAAAAATTCGGGTCTAGATACTGCATCTAGTGAAAGATATTTCGAATCTAGTATTTTGGCCGTTTAATCATATATTTCTGTAATCTTAAATAGAAAACACTAGTTTAGATCCAAAATTTATTATTAAACGTAATAATAATTAAAGAGAAATTAATTAGTCTCCGGCTTCAGTTTTTCAAAAATCTTCCAACTCACTTTTTTTTAAACTTTTGTAATTGTTTTTTACAAAGTTTAACTTTTATTTTTTATTTTCATTGTTTATTATATTAGATATAAATACTTGATATCAATACTTGTTGTGCAAGTATCAACACCTACATCACAAAAAGAAAATTTATTCTTTTATCTAAATGCTCACTATCTTTTACACACTTTAAGTGAATAATTTATCTTTCTCTGTTCAATTTTGTCCATATTCTCTATGATCTGCCATTAATTTTGCAAATTTAAAACTAGAAACGTCTTGTACATTATTTTTTCTTTCAAATGAGATCCATATTGAAGTGTTTTCAGATTCTATTTGCTCTATTAATTTTTTTTTTTGATATGTAATGTATAAATACTTAATTTGCTAGATATAAAACTTGAAAGTTTAAGTATTTAGACTTAAAAGCTTAAATATAAGACTTAAAGTATTTGATATGTTAAATGTAAATATTTGATATTTCTATAGGTACGGTGAAAAGTCTTATAAATAGTATTTAAGAAAGATTCTAATTCAAATTAAAGTCTGACTAGTACCAGTTGTACAATTTTTATAAAGAGTTGATATGTCAAGTCTTTAGAAAGATTTGATATGTTAGATATAAATGTTTGATATGTTATATATAAATGCTTGCACACATAGATATCAATACTTGTGCGTACCAGCTATAAATTCGTTGGCGACCTTCTAAAATAATTAGAATTGGATGATTTCTGGGAGATTTTTCTAAAGGGACTATTATCACGTTACTAAATTAAAATAACAAGTCCAAAGAAAATTAATAAAATATATATATAGTAATCCTCTGTATAGAAGATTGCAGATTTGAAATCCGAATGAAGAATTCTTAGTAACTATTAAACTACCTAATCTTGACCCCATCTTTATAAAAAAAATACGAAAATATAATATTATGAGCAAAGCTAGGGTGTGGATGTGCTCACGAATTTAATTAGCACAACTCCAAAAGTATATCAAATCGGCTTCAAACGATGAATGAAACCGTTGAAATCCATGTACTTCATGAGTGATGCATATACATGCAAAATTCTGAAATTTTGAAATTCATTTGCTACAAGGTCAAGCGGTCAATGAAATTATAAAAAAAATGAATATATAAAACAACTTATAAAATAACTTATAAAAATGTTCATTTCTTTGACCGCTTGACCTTGTAACAAATGAATTCGAAATTTTCAAAATTTTGCATGTACATGCATCACTCATGAAGTACATGAATTTCAATGGTTTGGATTCGTCATTTGAAGCCGATCTGATATACTTTTGGAGTTGTACTCACCAAACCCTCTTAGTGAGCACATCACCATAGCTTTGCTCTAATACCGTTATTAATACAACTTTGATATATGAGTTACATAGTTACACTACAACAGAGAACTTGGCTTTAAGTTTTGTAATTTTGTTAAGTTTAAAATTTGAAATTTTACAAACGAGAAGAACGAGCTATAAAACTGACAATTTTCAATGCTAAAAAGTTAGTCTAGCCAGTATAACAATAGTCATGTATATCACTAATGCTAAAATATATCGAATTGATTTCAAACGGTGAATTCAAATAGTTCAAACTTATCTACTTTATTAGTTATGTGTTTACATGCAAAATTTATAATTTTTCAAATTTATTTATTATCAAGTCAAACAGTCAAATGTGAGAGTTTTTTAGTTACTTTTAATGCATTCATTTTTCAATATTTTTTACCACTTGACTTGATACTAAATAACTCGAAAAAAAAAATAACATGTAAACGCATCACTCATAAATAAACCGGTTTGAACAGTTTGGATTAGTCTTTTGAAGTCTATCCAATAAGTTTTGAAGTTGCAGTCATATGACACCGATATCATACTAGCTGGACTTCTTTAGTCTAGTGATAAAAAACAATACTCTCTGTGTGAAAAGTCGTGAGTTCGAAATTCAGATGAAATGTCATTTATAAACATTAAATAAAAATTAATAGGCTTGACTTCCACCTTTCTATATAAAAAAATATCGCAGATAATAAAGCAAAACACTTTCATATGTAAATTCATTCTACACAATAAAAAAAATTATAAATTAATTTTAATACATTTAGTTTTCATTATCTCTTGATTGTTTAATTTTATACAAAATAAAATTATTGAACAGCCTGAATTTGTTGTTTGAAGTTGATATTTGAGATATTAATACGACATGTAGCTATATTATCGATAACAACCCCCTAAACTACAATATTACAGTATATAGTTAGTTAGGCTAATAGTCATTATCCGTAAATTAAAATAATATTTCTCATCTATTCATGTCGGTAAACTTTCTAGCTTTGAAATTGTTGGTTTCCTACTTTTATTTTTTCTTATTTTCTTTCTTTCTACTTTACCGTGTTAATAAAGGGGAAGAACGTGAAGCTTTGTGGCGCATAATTTTTTATTTATAGAAATGATGTAAGAACAATATAGAAAATGGGTTTGGATTAGCTATTGAAATATATTCAATATATTTTCAAAAAAATAGTACGACATGTCACTATGCTACAGGTAGTACGTTAGTCTTATTCTATTAAAATTATGTAAAAGTAATTGAACTTTGTAGTTCATAAGTTTGTATGAAATTATAGGATTTAGGATCGAATTTGTTGTGTGAATTATACAAAAAATTCACAAGTTTGCATAAAATTAGAGGATTTAGGAGTCAAATTTGTTGTCTAAACTTCTGTATAGTTGTATGACATGATGTGACAACTAAATAAATTGAATCAATGATTTAGTTTCTTTTATGAATTGAAATATTCTCCATACAATCCATCTATTTTCTCTATATTTTATTAAATAATTTATATAAATAAATAAAATTCTGTGGTAGGCGTCTCTGCCAATCTTACAAAATCTTGAGTAAAAGTACATACCTATTAATTTACAATGAGTCTGACCACATGTTTCACTTTCATTTATTTTTCTTCACTAAGATATTCTAACTTAGTTGTTCGAATTTTCAATGTCATTTACTTTTCCAAAGGCAACATGTTTGAGTCCTAAATATCAAATGACTTAAACAATATTAACAAGTAACGTTTTATTTTATATGAAAAAGGAAAGAAAATCCAATCCACAAATTTTATATAAGTAACGTCTTTTGAATTATTTTTTATAATATAGCAATATATTATTCTCACCATGATTAATATGTTGTATCATGATTTAATTAGTCACATCATGGTAATGCGATCAAACTTTTTTCTTCACATAACGTAACTAAATTGGTGGAGGATAATCACGTCCAAAAACAAATTACATTGAAGATATGAGTGTTAATTGACCCTCCATTTAAAAATATATATATAATTTTCTATATAATTTAGAATAAAATGTTATGGTATTGTAAAATTGACTCTATTCTTCAAAGGAAAAAATTTAAATGATTGATCCCATATGTATTTGAAGTTCTACCCCTGGTTACATCACGCGAATGGCTACGCCATGACACACGTGATGTGATCAAATGTAACTTGTCATGTTTAATTTTTTTTTTTTTTTAGATTTTAAGTATAGTTAGTTCCCATAAAAAAAATTGCTAAACAAAATAAAAATATTTTAAAATAAAGAAACAATGTTGGAAAATTTGATCATGTCACATGTGACATGACCAAATTAGTTTACGTGACATTATTTTCGATCGAAAAAAAACACATCATAAGATACGCGAGTCATGTGACCGACATAACCGACATAACGTATTAGAATCAAAATAACGGAACTAATTTTATTCACGAAAAGAGCTTAATTATAATTCGTCTTAATTTAATTGAAGGATATTTCAAGAAGGCAAGTCTAATGAGAACAGAGATATGCAACTGCAAGTAACTTGCACGGGAATTATTTTTCGGAGATGGAATAAGAACAGATAGTGAAATTATAGAATTGAAAAAAATATATATATATATATAGAGAGAGAGAGTAGGGTTAAAATGCACCATTGGTTTTGTACCACAATCATGTCCCATGTTTTTATCTTTGCTCTCGAAATTCAAACAGTCGATCTGAACCGCTCAGCATGATCTCCATATTAAAATGTGCTTAGAGGCCAAATTTTATATTTTTTTGAAATTTTTTTACTAGTTTTTTAGATAATTACAAAATCACTGGACCATCCAAAAACAGTGATTTTGTACTTATCTAAAAAAGTAGTAAAAAATTTCTAAAAAAATATGAAATTTGGTGTATAAATACATTTTAATATGGATATCATGTTGAGCGGTTCGGATCGACTGTTTAAACTTTGAGAACAAAGATAAAGACATGGGGCATAGTTGGGACACAAAACCAATGGTGCATTTTAACTCCACTCATATATACATATAGAGAGAGAGAGAGAGAGAGAGCAGGAACAGAATAATGGAATTAATTATAGAACTGAGAATAGACCATGTAAGTCCACTATTTCACTTTTGTTTTCGGCAAATATGATGATGGGAAATTGGGAGTAGTCAAAATGAACATCAATTAAAAAATGAGGATATACTTAATTAAATTTGCCAGTACATACATATTATTAAATTTTAAAACGAAGAATATATGAACTTTTCTTTTCTATATCTATCTACATGAGACATCTTAATATTTTTAGTTTGCGGGCTAATCGATGAGAAATAAGTGAATATATGGTCCAAACATTTTGTGTTAAATATATTTGCATTATGATTGAACTACAAAAATGTTGTTTTCAGTATGGTTCTATACGGTGACTTCTATAATTAAAAGAACTTAGATTGAAGTTCTTTGGCAGAATTTTTTTTTTAGAACTATGTAATAAAATGAGTAGGGTTAGAATGCTCCATTAGTTTTGTCTCATCATATTCCAACATTGTTATTTTTAGTTTTAAAGTTTAAATAGTCGATTTGAACTGCTCAATATGATCTTCTTATAAAATATTCTTGGATACAAAATTTTATTTTAATTTATTTTTTTTGCTATTTTTTAAAATAGATACAAAATTACTGTTTTTAAAAGATTCTAGGCCATTCAAAAATATTGATTTTGTACCTCTCTAAACAATTAGTAGAAAATTTCTAAAAATTCTAAAGTTTGTTATCCAAACACATTAAGTATGAAGATCATGTTGGACGGTTTAGATCAATTATTTAGACTTTGAAGTTAGAGAGATATTGATGTTGCAGCATGATGGGACACAAAATCAAGAATTTAGATCCAATGAAGTAACCCAATCTTTGGGTTTTAAATCGGGACCATCTGATTCGAATCTTAGAAAATCAATTTGGATATGAAGCGCACACATCCCGAGAACGAATTCGAATCCCTAGAAGATGTCGAGTGACGAATTCGAATCAGATGAACTCGATCCAAAACTAAAAAATTGAGTTACTTTAGGGGATCTAGACCCCAAAATCAATGAGGCATTTTAATTCTACTCGTAATAAAATATATAGAGTGAGGCCCGAAATTTTTATTAATATACAAAAATCGATTTTAATTTAACAATCTACGCAAATTTCGGTTGGAATTTGAAATCTATCCATACCGGCAACAGGGTTGCCGGTTCCAGACCAACAAACCGGCACCACAGTTGCCGGTTTCAAAACCCTAGAATTGGCAATTAACCGGCACCACAGTTCGGTTTCAAAACCCTAGAATTGGCAATCAAGTTGCCAATCCTAGAACTGGCAGCCTAATTGCCGGTTCCAACCTCTGTTCTAAATTAGTAAGTTTAACTTACTAATTGGAATTAGTTATATTAATTAACTTATATTAATTAACTTAGATTAATATTTAATTATTTTAATTCATTTTGAATAATTATTTTAATTAATTAATTCTGAATAATTAATTAAAATTAATTAATTTTATTTTCATCGTTCAATTTTGATGTGAGTTATTTTATTTTTTGTTTGTACATTGTTAGTTAATTTTAATTCTAATTAATTTTGTAACGTTAATTGGAGGGAACATCCAGTATAATGGTGAAAATGATTAATTTGTTTTTGTATGATTAATTTGTTTTTATACATGATTAATTTTTAATTCGGAATAATTAATTTTTGAATAATTATTTTCATATGTAATTTGTTTTTATGTAATTTATTTTCATATGTAATTTGTTTTTCTGTAATTAGTTTTCATATTTAAGTTTTGAGTGTTTTCGAAGCGTACTTGATACGTTGAATGTGCAGAATAAAACATACGTAATAGAAATAAAAACATAATAAAAGCGAAAACATATCAACAATACATACATAATAAAAGTCTACAAACATAAGAAAAGATAGATAGACTCCGAAGATAAATCAATGTCCAGGATACTGCAAATGCGAGAAGCGGTCTGGAGAGCGGACATCACGCCGGACTCGCTGTGTGGGATGTCCGTTTCCTCATGCTGTGTCACCTCCGGCTAAGTCTGCGTATCCAGTGGTGGTTGGGATGACGATGTCCCTGCATCCCCGAAATCCCAATTCCTACCGGGAGTCGACGGAACATCACGCTGATGCCGAATGAATTCCTCGCGTGATGCCTGCTGGGCTTGCAAAGTTTGCTGCTGAAACGTTCACTCATATAAATTCTCCGAATGCTCCTGGGTCACCTGAAAAATAAACATATTTACTTTCAATTAGTAAGCGACGATCATTGAAATAACGTTAAACACATGTAACATACCTGTCCGGCGTCATATGCCGACCCATGCCGTCCACTGAACAGATTTTGAATAAAATCTGGTGCGTTAACATCTTGCTGCTGCGCCTGCACCTCTTGTGACATCTGAAAAGGTTCGTGTAATTTTGTAAATATTCGTTTGTAGGTCATAAACATACTTACTTCAAGTCATATGTAACAAGTACCTGTCCAGGGTCTGCGTCATGACCTACTCCTGCCTGAGCCATGTAATTACTCCATGCAGATCCATCGTATAGCCAAGACTGTATTGGATCTGGTCCTTCGAATACAGGAGGCGGTGGGTAGGGATTCATGCCAATATCCGTGCTCTCGTTAGATGGGACATCTTCCCAATTTTCTGGAACCCCAGCCTGATCCATCAGGGCTTGCACACGGTCTTGGACATCACAGTCACAGCAAATACCCCATCCTCTTCTCATGTTTTCCTTGCCCGGCCTATGCCACTGTTTGGTGAAGAATTGTTTCACGCCGTGCGCCAGCTCTCTTATCCCACGCAAGGACTTGGACACATAACGAGAATATAAGATATAACATTTAACACAAAATTACAATATTACAAATAAGCCGGTTAGAAATTACCAGTCGGACAATCGCAGGTCCGCTAGGAATGTATCCTCTCTTTCCATGTTCGTCTCTGTAGATCATAACTCCACGATCAAGTCCCGCCACATGTTGCTCAAAAATATAAACAGATGGCATGTCATTCATCTGATACCACTTGCGATAATCCGGAAGCTCATTCTAGTTAAATGGTCGGGCTTCTACGTATATGTATTACTCATACGTCTCTGCCCTTTTAACATGGATCGCATGCTTGTCGGCCCATGAAACATTCATTTTTGACGCCATTTTCAACCTATGATTCAGTTTATAACAACTTAACACAAAAAATTAACTAACATTAGTAAACAAAAAAAATGGATGAGTTATACCTGTGCAAGTCGCTGTGCACATTCTTGTTCAAGGGAGGCGGCGGTGGAATATATTGATATTTTCCGAACTGCCTCATGAACCTGTCAGGGTGATGATACTCCAATAATCAGAAAAATATGAGAGGACCGCAATACAAGTAGTAAGGCTGAAATTTTTTAAAAAATTGTCAGTAGTAATTCGTATATATGATTAAAAACGAGTAAACAAATAATGTGAAAGAAGTACCTGTCCAGACTGTGTTACTCTCGAAAGTTTATCATAAATGCAGGCGTACGGCTCCCAATCCACCATGCCCTCGTCCAATCATTGAAACTGACCGCGCGGAATTTTTGGACTGGCTGTTTTATTGTGTGCAGAGTTATCGTACGCATGTTTAGTGCACCATTTGTCAGCAAAGGCCGGACATGTCTCCAGGGTTGGCTGGCCCCATGAAGGTGTCCACTTTCTTGATTTTGGCATCGGCCGGTGAATTGAAAATCGGGTCCATAACCAGTGCTGAAGAAGCATAACCGGACCATGCATGAAAGAAACCGAGGGGTCGGTCGCGAGGCATAAGGTTCGATACAGAAATGCGAGAACAGCTCCACCCCAATTGTATCACACCGGCTGCTCCAAGTCTCCAATCAAATAAAGATACCACAGCGGTATCCCATCTCCGTTACTGTCAGGGAACATAGTGCATGACAATAACTCCAAAATAAATGCGCGTACATACCTGCGTGATATCTTATGTAAGCACATGATTGAAAATTTAAAGAACAAACAATCTAATCAGTAGAAAATACTTACCATTGCACCGTTCGCTCGTCGGCGCCATCTGGAAGCTTCTTAAACCTCTGGCGAATCATTTTCTTTGCCAATATCCAATCGGAATAATCAGACCCCCTTTTCTTCATAAAAAGATCGACTTCAACATCTCGTATCCCTAATAATTCGAACATTCTGCTTCTAGCCCACACCCCATCCGACCTCCCGGTCACTGGGGCCCCTTTATAGGCAAACCCCACAAACAGCTCACGTCTTCTAACGTAACTGCAATTAATTTAAATAAAAAATATAAATAATATATTTATTTCACCAATCATTTTTTTATTTTAATCATTTTGCTAAATACATGTCATTTCTCCGAATGGAAGATGAAACGTGTGAGTTTCTGGACGCCACCGCTCGACAAGCGCATGTATAAGTGATCCGTCAATATTGATACCAGGCAACTTGGCAACCTGGTACAATCCCAACGATAGCAGATACGGGGCGTATCGGTCGTGGTACTCGCAATTTGTCCGATAATTTCTCACGTTTAAATTAGTAGAATTCTACATTACGAAAAAAATATTAAGCAACATACGATTTGATTTCTACTCGATTTATTAAGAAAAATAAGTAAATGCTAACCTCTTTCGAAGGCAAACACACCCGATGACGACTGTGGGGTATCCACAACAATTCGCTGAACCTACGTTGCATTATCTGGGTCTCTCTCTCTCTCATTCTGAATTTCAAAAATCGTACCAAATTATTTTCTAAATTATTTCTTCTGAACCGTTCTAGTATTTCTGGAGATATTCTAAACCGTTTTGGTATTTTCTAACTAATTCTATACCATTTGGGTATTTTGTTAAGCATTTTCAACTATTTTGGAAATTTCTACACAATTTTGGCCGAAATTTTGGTATTGTTTCTAAGACAATTTTGGAATTTGATAATATTTTTTATTTTGGTGATTTTCTGGTATTTTCTAACTAATTCTAAAATCCATTCTAAATAATTTTAAAGTTTTTCATAATATCAGGAATCATTCTATAATTTACCTAAATTTATTTTGGTATTTTCTAATTTAACTAAAATTATTTTGGTATTTTCTATTTTTTCTAAAATTATTTTGTTCTTTTCTATTTTTTCTAAAATTATTTTGGTATTTTCTGATTATCTAAAATTATTTTGACATCTTGTAATTATTTAAAATTATTTACACATTATTTAATTATCTAAAAAAATATTTTCCAATTATCTAAAATTATTTTGACATCTTCTAATTATCTAAAATTATTTACACATTTTCTAATTATCTAAAAAAATTATATATTAAATTAATTTTACTAATCTATCTTAAATTTAAACTAATCTTACTAATTTATCTAAAATAAAAATTAAATATTAAAAAAAAAAAGACAAACCTGATGAAGCGAGATGAAGGGAAATGATAGGAATGGTTTGGAGGATTGAGTGAAAGGGACGGGAGGGGGATATATAAGCGGATCCAGAACCGGCAACTGAATTGTCGGTTCCAGAGGTTAAAACCGGCAACTTTGGTGCCAGTTTGTTGGTCTGGAACCGGCAACCCTGTTGTCGGTATGGATAGATTTCAAATTCCAACTAAATTTTGCATAGATTGTTAAATTAAAATTGATTTTTGTATATTAATAAAAATTTCGGGAGTGAGGCTATGGTTATATGCATAGTGCACATTCGATCGGTTTGTACTATATATAGTTTTATAACTATGTTTTAAAGTTTAAATAATAAATGAGTATAATCTCTGTATAAATAATAAATATGTACTTGAAAACAAAATTATAATTTTTTAAATAATTTTACTATTTTATTATATAGAAAATCCTGTGATCTAAAGACTGAAATATTCAAAATTAGTGATATGCTAACTATCTAACAAACTATAGTAAAGAAAATTCTGAAAAATATAAAATTTTGTACATAATCATATCATGTTAAAGTGCTAAAAAGTTTGGACAGTTTAAACTTTAAAAACGGTAACATAGAACCTTAGTATAGACCGGTATGCGCTATAATAGAGAAGGAAATTTGTTATGGCGTGACTAGTCACATCACAGAACGTTAACGTCATGTCATGTCACATGTGTCAATTACGTGACATGACTCGCGTGTTGCGTGACGTGACCGCATTCGAGCGAAAATTACACGTCACGTCACGTCACGCGAACCAGTCACGTCACGTCACGTTATGAAACACAGAGTATCCAACTTTTTTGGTGTATAGAGTATTTAGATTTTTCTTTTAGTGTAAGTTCAGTGATACTGGTACTCATGTAGTACTGATTTTTATTTTTTTCTAATTTAGTCTAATGAATATTTGTAATTTGAATTTTTAAAGTAATGTCAATAGCTTATTTTAAAAAAATAATAATCTTTGCAATATTATTTACTTATTTTAGAATTTTTATATTTTTTATATTATTTTTTTCTAAATTTTCAACAATTTAAATTAAAATATAAAAAATTGACATAACTAATTTACGTCACGATATGTCACGTCACGTCACGTCACGTAAAGTCGATCACGTCACGTGACCAAATCACAGCGTATTTGTCACGTCACATCACGACGTGTCACGTATTTCCTTCTCTAGCCGCTATGCATAACCTTACTCATATGAGTCATATGTATAATCTCTAGAATTATGTAATAATTTATTTAATAAGAACGAAGGATAACATAATTAACTAAAGTATTGTTTTTTTTTAAATGGGATGCCGCTAGTTGAAACTCAATATATACGTGTTAATGAAATTATTTTATAGCCTTTGATTATTATTTCGTGCCTTTGGAATATATCAAATAACTTGAATATATGTCTGTCAAGGAAATTAAAATAGATAATGGGTATTACTAGAAAAGAGATATTTATCGTACGTAGTTTAAACCATTTTCGCTTTGTATATCACCGTGATTAATTCAAAGCATGTGCGATGAAACGATCAGAAACAAGACAAATTAGTTTCATAAACTATGGCCTAGGATCAATTATTAATTAGCTAACTACTAATTTGTTCAAATTCATTCAAACCGCCAGTGGATTAAATAAATTGTCAAAGTTATGACTTAGAGGCAATGTTATCAGAAACAGACCGGACGCCGACTCGGTAAAGCTCCGGTTTGACGGTTCAATGGTCGGACCGTTGAATAAACCGGTTTGACTGCTAGTTTTTAAATATTTGCATATTTTATAAGATATAATTATTATTATAAATAATTATGTTTTATGTAATAAAAATTTCAATATACATATTAAACAATGTACTATAAAAATAAAATTATATATTACACATAATATTTTTTTATTGGAAAATAATATATTTATTGTAGGGTAGAACTCATTCTAACTAAAATATCATGGAATATATTTTTTCATAAAAGAAATTATATGGTTTTATACTTAATATTAAAATTGGATAACTACATAGAAATTCTTTACTTTTTTGTGATAAAACAAATAGCATTTTTTTATGTTTTAAAAAAATAATATTGTAAAAAATGTTAGATTATTTCGAACATACAATTATTTACAAAAGTATGTTACAAAACATAAATGACTACACGGAATCAACCACGGAATACCTAGTAGATTTCACTCTTCTCCTAAAAAGGTTGCTACTTTTTTTTCTCAAAAGCCGCACCTTCTTTTAATAATTGAACATAGAAAGCTGGAAAAAAAAAAAACCAATATAAAACCGGTTTGTTTTGGTTTAGTACTCCGGATTTTTTCATAAAACCAGCCGGTTTAACTATATATATTCGGTTCTATTTCATGTCCGGTCCTAACACCAAACCAGATTGCAAACTTGGCCGGTTCCGGTTTATTCCGGCCGGTCCGGTCCGGTTTTGATAACAGTGCTTTGAGGTGTATATATAATATCAAGACTATTCGATGAATCAATTTAAATATCTATTGTACTATAATGAAAACGACCTGAGGTTGCATTATTTATATGCACTGTATATGCATAATGTATCCGAACTCCATGCCAAAACTTAATTAAAGAGGTTGTCAAAGTTTATTATTGTATAAAAGTCCAGGATATATATATATATATAGAGGTTGGCTAATATCAAATCAGTTGTTTCTGAGTTTCCGTGCAACCAAATTGTTTTTCAATATTTTCCTAAAACAGAACAATGATACGATGTTCATTGTCATGTTCTTTATTTAATTATATATATATAGAGAGAGAGAGGTTGGCTAAAGTCATATAACATCAAATTTTACATTTTTTTGAATTTTTTTACTATTTATTAAGCTCCTTTGAAAAACGCTGATCCAACAGTGGCTTAACAAAAAAATAAAATTAGAAGCCACCGTTGGATCAGCGATTTTCAAATTGGCTTAATAAATAGTAAAAAAATTTCAAAAAATGTAAAATTTGATCTCCAAGCACATTTTAATATAGAGAACATATCTAACGGTTTGGATCGATGATTTGAACTTCGAAAATTAAAAAATAATTTGGTTGCACGGGAACTCAGAAACAACTGATTTGATATTAGCCAAACTGATTTTAGGAAATACGATGTTCATTGTCCTATTTTTTATTTAATTATATATATATATATATATATAGAGGTTGGCTAATATCAAATCATTGTTCTGTTTTAGGAAAATATTGTTACATGGGTTCATGTTTTTCTATTTTGACAATTTGATGTTATATGACTTTAGGGCTCTACACGCAACCAAATTGTATCATGTTTTTTTATAGTCCATATTTGTTTGAAAAATAGTGATTTTCAAACAATCTAAAAATATAGTAAAAATTTCTAAAAAAATATAAAATTTGGTCCACAAACATATATATTTTAACATGGAGATCATGTTGAGCAGTTTGGATGGACTGTTTACTTTAAAATCGAAAACATAGAATATGAGGCATGGATGAAGTATGAGGAGATGAGACATTGGAACCCTCCTCGTGTGTGTGTGTGTGTGTGTGTGTGTGTGTGTGTGTGTGTGTGTAGAGATGGGCTATGGTGAGTTGTGAAGTATGAGGTCATTTTTACTTCACGCCCATATTTTTATTTTGAAAATCCAAACAACCGATCTGAACAGCTCAACATGTTCTCCATATTGAAATGTGCTTGGAGACCAAATTTTACATTTTCTGGAATTTTTTTACTATTTATTAAGCTACTTTGGAAATCGCTGATCCAATGGTCCATAAAATTTTACTGTTTTTTACTGTTCACCCGGATCTACCATTTTTAAAGTGGCTTAATAAATAGTAAAAAAATTCAAAAAAATATAAATTTTGGTCTCCAAGAACATTTCAAGATGGAGAAAATATTGAACGGTTCGGATGGGTTGTTTGAATTTTCAAATTGGAATACGAGCGTGAAGTAAAATGTTGTTTTACTTCACAACTCACCATAGCCCATCCCTATATATATATATATATAGAGAGAGAGAGAGAGAGAGAGAGAGAGAGTTGGGCTACAGTACTTCGCAAAGTAAAGCGAGTGTTTTACTTCGCGTTTATATCTTCAATTTTAAAGTTCAAAACGTCGATCCAAACCGTTCAAGTTGATCTCCATATTAAATTTTGCTTGGAGCCAAATTTTACAATTTTTAGAAAATTTTTACTTTTTTTTTTGTAATTTTTTAAAATTGCTGATTTTGATGGTCCACGATTTTATGAAAAACAGTGATTTTAAAAAATTCCAAAAAAATAGTAAAAAATTTCTAAAAATTATAAAATTTGGTCTCCAAGCACAATTTAATATGGAGATCAACTTGAACAGTTCGGATTGACGTTTTGAACTTTGAAATTAAAGATATAGATGCGAAGTAAAACACTCGCTTTACTTTGCAAAGTACCGTAGCCCAACTCTCTCTCTCTCTCTCTATATATATAGAGAGAGAGAGAGAGAGGGAGGAGGGTTCAAATGCCTCATCTCCTCCTACTTCATCCTTATTGTTTTATCCTTCCTTATTGCTCCAGCAGCTGAGATTCTAGGTAGTTGAGAAATGAAGTGGACCACAGAGAACCTCAGTAGCCTTAGCATTTTTAAACAAATTCAAAAATCATATGCATTTCTGTGATTTTTTATTTAATGTTGGATATTAATAAAAAAAAATCGTCTCAAGTGCCAAATAATTAAGTAGAAAGGAGAAAGAAAAAAAAGAAAGAGAGTAACTAAGCGGGAAGAGGAAGGAGGGGTAAGAAAGGATAAAATTGAGACTCACAAAAACATTTTGTTAATAATTTTAAAAGAAAAGTCTTTTATTTGATAGTTTTTAAAAGAAGGGTATTTTATAAATTTTCTCCATCTCCACTGATAGTAATATCTTCTGAACTCCTTTAAACTTGACACATACGCTTGTATTCTACATTAAACTAATTGATCCGACCATATCTTCAATAGTTTTCCGGAGGAAACTCTCATTCTAACTTTCATTCATTTTCAAATTTTTATTTTTAAAGGATCTCCATTCTCCAACACATGATGAAATATCCACAGACAGATCTAAAGTCATTCAAAAGGTGGCAAAACCATCCCTATGATTTTAAAATTTAAGTTATATCTACTAAAATTTAATTAATTTTTTTTGGAACAATTTATATAGTCTAGCTCTCCTCATAAATTATCACATGCTTACTCGTAGTTTAGTAGTAAGAGCTTATAGTGTAATTATTGAGAGCTTGGGTTCAATACCCACTAAACACAATGAGTGCGTTTAGATGAGTGAAGAATAGCTACTATTCTGAATTAGCGAATAGCCACTATTTTTTATTTATTTTTTGTGAAATAACTCATTATTTTACTAATTCTTCAAAATATTAAAATAACTACTATCCTCAAACTTATAATAATATTTTAATAATTTTACTTTATTCTTCATTCATTCAAACGCACCCAATATGTGCATTTTAATTGATTTTTTCGTTCTGCCCCTGGAAATATCTGACGTCGACCGTGACGTGTGTTTCCAAGAGTTCAACTAAAGAAAGGTATGTGTATTGCTGTCCGATATGGAATTATGCACCTATGACTCGTGACATTGTCACTGGGGGTAAGGGGTTATCACAAAAATTCAAATAATTATTGAATCGGATTTAAATAAATAATTGAATTAAAACTCATTAAATAATCGGATACTAGATAAAAAATAATAACAAAAATAATAAAATAATATTTTAACACAATTTATTTCATAACTTTTAGATATTCAACTATTCAAAATAGAGCAATATCAATTTTCAAAGTAGGACAAAAACTCGAAACTTCATTTTTATAAATTAGTTTTAAATTTTCAGAATAAGACAGTTGCCCTATCCTGTAGCTACAGTAGATGCGTCCTGATTGGTGTTGAAAATATACATGCTATGTTGATTCTTTTATTAATAATAGCAGCTAGCTAGCACAGAGAAGTCTGTTTGTTTGAATTGGAGAGAATGCTACGAATTAAGGCCCAATGCATGCAGTTGGAAAATGAACAGATAAGTAAATACATACTACTACTAGTCAAGAGTCAAAAACAGCAAGACAGGAATACTGTTGGACTTGTCTATGTTTTCTATATGTTAGCAGCCACTTTATTGGAATTAAATATACCACTACCACGTGCACGTAACTCATGCATGTAGGGCTGTTCAAAAAGCTCGTAGCTCGTGACTCGCTCGCGACTCATATCTGACTCGATCGGTAACAGTTCGTTCGATAGTGGACCGAGCTGTTAACGAGCTGGCTCGCTAACAGTTCGGGCCAAAATTAACAAGCTGAGCTTTTGCCCAGCTCGGCTCGCCAGTTTGCGAGCTAGCTCAGCTAGGCATCAATTTGTGAATTTGTATGAATTTGTGTGTATTTTATATTGTCAAGCTCGATCCAGCTAGGTTCAGCTCGATCCAGCTCGGTCCAAAAATGCTTGTAAAATTTATTTTCTTCTTAAAACAAGGTCCAACCAAACCCAGCGAGCCAGCTCGGGAGCTGGCTCGTCACGAGTTTGAGCTGAGATTTTAGCTTGCGAGCTGTTAACGAGCTGACTCGCTAACAGCTCGGTCCAAAATTAACGAGCTGAGCTTTTGCCCAGCTCGGCTCGAGCCAGCTCATTTACAGCCCTGCATGCATGCAATGTAAGTTAATTTTTTATTGTAATTTAATTTGATTAGTACATCAATTTTATTGGACAAAAAAAATATTTTGATTGAATAGATTGGATACTGATAAAAATTAAATATTCAGTTCTAATTTCTGTAGTAACAAATTTAATAGATTGGATACTAATAATTGTTGATCCAAAGATAAAATGATACTAATTAACGCCTGGGAACATAGATTTCTAATTAAATTATAATTGTTCCATAAAATCACTATGAACTATATATCTAAAATATTTTAGTCAAGGATCACATTTTTATTATTTTAGTCAAGGGACATCAAATAGGACTTTGAAAAATAAACAGCTAGCACGTTAATAACACTAATAATATTTTAATTATTAGACATATAATGCAAACAATGTTAGTGTCAAGGAAAAATGAGCTCATCCAAACATAAAACAAATAAGGAATAATAGAAGTGGATGCTGACATTACTTGTAATTAATTGTGTGTGGGAGATTATTTATTTGCAAATCTGTTGTTCATAGGAAATCTATATTTCTTTTAATTTGGTTAATCAAGAACCATCTTTTTCATCAATGCAAATTAGGGATCCACAAATTATAACTGAAAGAGATACCAATTACCAGCCAGCAATTGAAAGCAGAGAGATATATAGTCTCTCTTTTTCTTTTTTTGGAAATCCTTGGTAGAAGCTACCAAGTGAGAGAGAGATATAGTCAATGCAAAGAACTTGACCAATGCCCCCCACCCCCCACCCCCAACACACACACACACACCCTTTTTCTCATTGCCAAGGTCCGCTTCTATAAATAAGAGAGAGGTAAACAGCTTAGTATAACAATTTGTACAGAAAGCTCTAACAAGATATAGTGATGGAAAAGGAAAATATAAAGAAAAGAAAATGTGGAAAGGAGGTTATGTTAAGAGCACTTGCACAAGAAGAGAAAGATGAAGAAACAATGCTCCCGGGATTTCGATTTCACCCAACAGATGAAGAACTTGTCTCATTTTATCTTTGGCGAAAGGTCGACAAGAAGAAGCTGAACATAGAGATTATTAAAGAGGTTGATATCTACAAGTTTGATCCATGGGACCTTCCAAGTAAGTGCACAGAGTTAATTGAAAAATTAACTATACACTCGATCGAGCAATTATGAGTAAGCGAATTGTTGTGATTGCTCGAGTGATTCATTTCTAACTTCCATTTATATATTAATTTCAACGGTAAGTGATCTAGCTAGCTAAGCATGAATAGATGATTTAGAAATAATAATATTCACACATGAGATGAATTTTCTTATACAAATTTCTTAAAAATCATATTCAACACTAAATTTATTATACCTAGATGAGATGTATACCTTTATTAGGCTATCATCTCAGTTCTCTTTTACCAATGGCACACACATAAAGCACCACCTATTTGTCCACTGAAATTGGGACAACTTGTAATTCAACTTTATTATTTCCAAAAATCTCCTCCTGCTATACTGTCTTTGCCTCAGAAGCATTATAAAGCATTTATTCTTTGGTGCATGATTGGTATGGTCTTCTTATTATCATACTTCACAAGGATACTGATAAACTGTTTTGTTCTTTTCTTTTGTCTTCATGGAAAATTAGAAACCAGCAGTGGAGGAGGAGAGAAAGAATGGTACTTCTTTTGCCTGAGAGGAAGGAAGTACAGAAATAGCATTAGACCAAATAGAGTAACGGGTTCAGGTTTCTGGAAGGCGACCGGTATTGACCGACCGATATATCCATCCAGCATAACCATTGCCAGTGAGTGTATCGGACTGAAGAAATCCTTGGTTTATTATCGAGGCTCTGCTGGCAAGGGGACGAAAACCGATTGGATGATGCATGAGTATCGCCTTCCTTTGGATTCAAAGGATGATAGTGCCCCTCCTTCCACTCAAGAAGCTGTGAGAATTCATTTTCTTTCATTTGTCTTTATATTTTATTTGAATGACTTCTATATTTGTCTCGTTCTATCAACTTTTGGTTGATTTTTTTTGTTAAGGAAGAATAGAGAACTAGTTCATGATATCTCTGGGCTTCATTATTTGGTAGTAATATCAAACTAAAATTTTACTAATGCAGGAGGTTTGGACAATTTGTCGAATTTTCAAGAGAAGTGCTACTTACAAAAGATATCCACAAAATTGCAGAGAAGCCACGAGTAAGAAAACCTCAATAGATCAGTATTCCAGCTCAAACACTAGCAGTCTCGAGTATGACGGAGGAGACCAGTATAAAATTGACAATAGAAACCCCATTAACTATGTTAATTCACAATTTTTGGTGGATCATCCAGTATCGAGTTACAGCTATTCTGATGAAATGAATCAAACGAACCAGGGAAGGTGGATGAATCCAACAGTACAAAATCCAGTACCAGCAATCCATCCAAATGGTCTTAATCCACTTGTCAATGAGTGGTACCATAAAGACGGAAGCTGGGACGAGCTTGGGAGAATGATCGAGTATATGAATCAGAGCATAATTCATGATTACCGGTAGATTAATCAGGATATTGCTTTCAATATACTTCCAATAATCTCTGTTCCACTGGTGCATGTACAGGTTCAGTGTCGAAAAATGTACCTGGGTGTTAGCTTGACAATTCATACTTGGAGCAATAGCTACAAGCATGTTTATAGAAATGTTGTCCAGAGCATAAAGGATTTTGAACAATTTAAATATTTCATGTTAAATTGCATTAGGTGTAGTGTAGCCTCAACATAGAATATACATTTAGTTTTGCTAATCAATAATTTTGAAATATCATAGTGCAATAGTTGTTAAGTTCAAAAGCCCCATAACCAAACAAAAAGGATCAAGCTAATTTTTATTATTTTTCTTTAAATCTAAGTTCATTGAATAAAGTTAGAAAATAATTTAAAACAACCCATCAATCAGACAATTAAGGCTGCTACACAACTCACTTATCATCTAACAAAATAGAAAGCAGATGATTGCCTGCGACATTGAAAAAAAAAATAGAAAAAAAATGACTGAAATTGGACTAGGTTTCGTTGAACAATGGTGGACTTTCAGAATTGACTAAAGGCGAGCTTCCTACAAGTTGAAATATGAAACAAATAGATCAAAATACAAATAATTTCAACCATTACTGGGCTGAAGTATATCTTCACAGACAGTAAATTGAAAAAAAAAAAATCTTTTTGTGTACAATTTCATCATTGGACAGATCTCTAATCATCAGCAAGGAACTGATCAATGATCATGTAAAGGTACCATTGAAACAAAAATGGAACATAAAGGAACTAATAAGCCTCAACTGAAATCATACAAAGCTTCTGCGAAGATTTTCAAAAAAAAGAAATCATACAAAACAAAATTTACTCTCGAATTCGAACTTCCAACATGAATCACATGTTGCAATTTTATGTTAAACAAAATTGAGTTTCTTGTTTATAACAAAAAAAAAGGTTATTTTCAATAGCAATTAGCATTTGCTGCCTTTTGTACAATAATAACCAGTGCTGCTCTCAGTTCTATGAACTGAAGAGCAAATCTAGAAGAAAAGATGTACATATGTTTTGTGCCTGATATAATAAATAAAAAATTATCTATTTTACATACGTTGCATATATCAGTGCTTTGGAGATCTAATGCCTACCTTTTCTACTTCTCAAAACATACTATAATCACACTTCACGTGCCAACAATTCAAGATCCAAATTCTCAATGGAATATTCAAACCTTCGCCCTCTTTCTATTTAACAAATAGTGCATGCATTACGACAATGTCAATTATAGGTTGTGGCAGGGGTGGATCTAAAGATTAACCAGGAGTGGCTAACAGGCTAAGTCACTCCTATAATTTCAGAATTTCAATATGTATATTGAAATTAAATTGAAATTTTTTTTTTAACTTTTTATATAGTCTAGCACTAGGGGTGTCAATGAAAATCATTTACCCATTTATCCTATCCGTATCGTATTCGATAAGACAAATATGGGTAAGGTTTTTTTCATTATTTTATCAAGTATGGGTATGGGTAAGGATTTTTTTTCTTTAGCTAAATGGATATGAATACGGGTAAAGGCTATTTAATACTCATTGGCTAACGGGTAATTATATAAAATAAATTACATATAGATATAAAAATATTATATTCAATTTATTCAATTTTATGTTTCTCATATCACTGTATCAACGTTAATCCATAAGAAAATATATGCATTTTGTTGTAAAAATAATATTATATTAAACATATTACTTTTTTTATTTTAATGTTTACTATTTAGTTAACGAACTAAATTTTGAATTTGTTAGACAAGATATTTGTATTTTCTTTTTTTCTTTATAAAAAAATTATTAGTTAGAATTGATTGCATATTTGTATTTTAATTTTTATATTAGTATTTGTGATTGCATATATATGACATGATGAGTTTTGAACTTTTGATGGTATATTTGTAAAAATAATAAAACCATTATATTAGTATTATTTATTATTCACCCGGTACCATTTCATTACCCACTAATCTTAACGGGTACGAATAGGGTAGGGTAAAACAAATTCTTAACGGGTAAGTTAAGAGTATGAGTAAGGTCAACTCTTAGTGGGTATGGGTATGAAGATGCTTCCACCCTACCCGTATCGTACCCATTGACACCCCTTGTTGGAGAATCATGAAGGCCAAACAATTACGCCTTATCTAGAGATCAAACAATTACATCTCATCTAGGGGTCAAACACTTACATCCCGGGGAAGAAGAAACAATCCCCACCTTAACCTAATGACCGCCCTATGCCAAAAAACCGACTCATATAAATATAATCATAAGTGCGGAATACAATACCTGATTCCACAACGTTGGTCATGGAATCCTCAACTGCGAAGAATCGTCTCTGTGAGCACGAGACTCGTCTTCTACGGCAAGAAGCCCTTCTCTTCTTGCCTTTGGGTTGTATGGTCGTAGACTAGGTCTTCCAAGGCAACAAGATCGCCTCTTGAGAATTCCTCTCCAATTTTCTAAATGGAATTCTCCTCTCAATTCTTTGATGGTGGAAGAAAGGAGAAAGGCACTCAATTCTGTAGAGAATAATTTCTGGAAAAGAGTTGGTTATCTTATGCCTTGGGGACCCATCTATATACAGTTTACAGATCTGACTGCGCGAGTGCGGGTGGTCCATCCGCACTGGATCTCACTGCGTCCGCACTAAGATGATTCGCGTCCAAATAACCGCCTTAAAACTCAGCCCCAAATTTTCACTAAGTCCTCAGTGCGGGTGGTTCACCCGCATTGGTTCTCAGTGCGTCCGCATTACACTCGGACTTTTCTGAATTTCCTGAGTGCGTTCGCACTCAGATCCAGTGTGGGTGGACCACCCACACTGGGTGCCCTGAAAACTCCCAGAATTTAACTAAGTACTGAGTGCGTCCGCACTCAGATCCAGTGCGAGTGAACCACCCGCACTGGGCACCGACTGCGTCCGCACTGGGGTTCCAGTGCGTCCGCATTACGCTCAGACTTTTCCTGGGTTGTCAGAAGTTCTCAAAATTTTGGCTAAGTACTAAGTGCGTCCGCACTCAGATCCAGTGCGGGTGAACCACCCGCACTGGGAGCCCAAAATGTTTCCAGAATTTGGCTAAGTACTGAGTGCGTCCGCACTCAGATCCAGTGCGGGTGGACCACCCGCACTGGGCGTCCAAAAGGCAATTTTCTCAATTGCAAATTTCAAAATCAGTCCATCAATGATTTGATCTTTGCCCAAATTGTTCTACACACTTATGAACCACATCCTATTGAATACATAGATTGTCTAATATCTTAATTCCACATTAGATCACTTTAATTTGTGACAATCATATTGACAGTAAACAATTCATAATTATATCACATATATGCTCAACGTTGGATTAAGATCCAACACCCCTATCTAGCCCCCTTTATAAAGTATCAAATATATACTTCTAGTCTAGTTGTTAGTACTCTATATTTTGAATGTGAGGACTTTGAGTTCAAATTCAACCTACCACATATTTTGTATTTTAAATTCCAAAAACAGGAAGAACTGCAAGTGCTACAGTTTCCAACAGACATTCTTCACTTACAGTTTACAGCAAATAAATGTCAATTGAATTCAAGTGCAACCACTTTATGATGTGGACCAAAACGTAGGCATAGAATTCCTCCCTCATTGTTTTCCATTAATTAAAGTGGCATAATATAATATTAGAACAAAAAAAATGCTGTGACAAACTTGCAGACAAAAAGGTAAATTTATGCAAGCCAGATAACATCTATATTATCCAGACAAAAAGCATACCATACAGTAACATTTATACAGCACCAAGTTAATAGATTCAATTAGTGCTTCTTAGGTACAAAAGAAAACCCCTATATAACAAAACTATGGCATGTCAAACCATTTTCAAAATAGTGGTCTGTGTCAGAATTCAAGAAGTAAATCAAACTTCCCTTTCTAGGATGCAGCTGTGTCACTTTCCTCCCCTTCATCAGTAAATTCTAGTGGGATGCCTGTAGAGCATATCCTAGAAAAGATAACACAAAAAAGGGAAAATTATTTGAGAAGAAAAAGTAATACATAATAAATAAAAGACAAAATTTAGGATATTAAAACCTCCGTGAGTTGATCTTTTCCTCTGATAAGGCCTTCTCTAGCCTCTCTTCAAATGGTGTTGCATGCCAGCTCACCTTTTGATCCTGCTCAAAGTATATTCTGACCAAGTAACAATCCCGTAGACTTAAGTGGTACATAGTTTACAAAACTAGCACAATCTATCTAATTACAAAAGCTCTAAGAGATTAATATGCCAGCACTGCTCTTTTTCCCCTAAATTGTTGTAGTGTGGTGATAAGATAAAGGTACCAATCAGAAAAACATTTTGGAGACCCAATTGAACCCTAATTTAGCTACTGAACCCCAGTCTCAACCCATGAAAGCCAAACAATTTTTCTCTATTTTTCTTTGCAACAACTGTAAATCAAGGGGAATATAAATTCCTAGACTGATTGATCAGGTACTTTTGTCAAGCACATAAATCCTTGCACATGCTAAACACTTCAATCACAAATATTACACCCAAAAAAAAAGAAACCAATATGGACTTGTACCTCTTTGTACTTGTTTGTCGAATTTGGTATACCTTTCCCATCCCAGACCTTAGGAGGAGGTATGCTAACAATCTCCGACTCCTCGCTCCAGTGCGTTGCGACTGAACCAATAATGGGCCTATCCGGATTTGTACTATTACCAGACTGAGACTTGTTAGAGAAAATGTCAAATGGTTTTGGGGGTTTTAACCACTGAGAGAGGCTCATTGCTGCGAGTTCTGAGTCAGTACTATTACACAAATCTGGTGTAGCTTCATTGTTAGGAACTGGAGTTTTTATGATGGAATTGAGGCTCTCTTCTTCAAGTATGTGTTTGTCTATGAATGAGTTGGTCAGTTTTGAATCGGTTGATGACGCTGTAGATTTTGAAGATTTTGGGGTATCTTCTTTGGTGTAAGGACTGCCCTTTTCCTGCTTAAAATGGAATTTTGAGTTTAAAATTGAAAAAAGAAATGAAGGACTTAATCATATGCATTTCACTGGGACAACAACAGACTGCTACAGGCATCATTATTACAAGTGATCTTCTTTTGACAAATTTCAGAATTAAAATGCTTAGTTATATTTCTATTAGACTATTATATTTGAATGTATAAATTAACTAATTAATTGTTTTTTGTTAGGTCTTATATTTGAATAGTTATATGTAAAGAGGAGGGATCCACTTGCAACATTTGTAAGTTACAACATCTTATAACAATTAGGTTTTGCAATTTTCAAAGTCCAATCAGTCGATCCAAACCGTTCAAAATGATATCTACATTAAAATTTGCTTGGAGATCAAATTTTACATTTTTTTTTTTACTATTTATTAAATATTTTACAAAATTGTTGTTTTTCAGTGGTCCAAAATTGTCTAAAAACAACAGTTTTGTAAAATACTTAATAAATAGTAAAAAAATTTTAAAAAAATGTAAATTTTGATCTCCAAGCAAATTATAATATAGATATCATTTTGAACGGTTTGGATCGACTGTTTGGACTTTGAAAATCACAAAACCAAATTGTTATAAGATGTTGTAAGTGGATCCCTCCTCATATATAAATTTACTAAAAAGGCCGTTCTTTGTATAACTATTACTTGAAAAATAACAATATGATAATGAGGAAGGCTCAGAAATTTACGACCAATAAAATAAATAAAAAGTTTCAATAGGAAAGCTCAAGTTTTTATTCTCTGAAATTGATATGCCACCTTTGACATTACATGTAGGTTAAAAGCAATTGTCAAAAAAACTACTATTTTCTTTGCTTTGATCACCTTTTTGTTGGTATGTACTTTACGGGGACTCAAACCAAAATGTGGACACATATTATGTGACTTATTTTTTAGATTATATCTGTTAAAAGACATTTGAGAACAAGTTATTTGATATAGAAGGCATACCTCATGCTTGTGTTCTTTTTTGGGCATACCAGTACTGGTGCTTTCCATTAGCTTTACATCTTCAATTTTCTCTAGTGGAGCATCTTCCTCTAAATCTAGAAATGAAAAAAAATCATGTTGATTATTGCAAATTTGCAGCTTGTTCAGCCTGAATCATGCTGGAATCTATGGTTAAGATTCCTTTTGTCAACTCTTAGCTACCTTAGACTGTGCGATAAAGCAAAATCATGCCATAAGAGATGCAAATTGAATATTGATAGCACCATACTTTGCAAGTCCATAATGTTGGTCTCACAATAAAAACTGTATTTCAATTTGGTGCGGTGATCCTGAACTATATATAATTTGCAAACTAGGATACCTTCTCGTAGAAACACAGTGGACAGCTGGTTTTTTGAAGCTGGCTTGCACTCATAATTCTGCAATTACACATAGTAATAAGTACTTTGATACAATCTTCAAAAATAAAATTAGTATATAGAGAAGAGGGATTCTTCATTTCCAGTGCCATGTGGAGTAGAACTAACATAGTATTAGGCTTTAGGCTACAACTTTGTGTGAAATGTAACTGAATACCTGATCCTTGTTTTCTCTATTCCGTTCATGATTGCTTGTGGATTTCAAAATTGTGACTTGCTCAAAGGGGGTTGTATCTTCTATTTAAGAAAATTTAAACAAAGGTAATCAAGAAGCCATTATCACTAAAAGGGAAAGGAAGGTATTGAAGAATTAAAACAAAAAGGGGGAAATTCGGAAATATTGATAATAGTACCTTTCTTTTTTTGCAATACAGCAGACGGGATCGGATTTTTTGATAATAAATTCTCGTTAACCTACAATTTTTCAATGATAAAGGAAGTCAAGCTCGAAATTTTTTGATACAAAAACAATAAGCAAAACTTAGCAGCTATAATTCAACTTGTACCTTGCTTTTAGACGAAATTGAGCTGGAGAAGCTATGATTTCTCCTCCTTTTCTCTTCATTTTGAACCCGAAAGCAATCAAAGAACCACCCCATATTCGTACAAAATATAAACAAGATCGACTGAGGTAGAGCTCTCTCTTCAGTCTTCCCCCCTCTATCGATTATCTTTTCATTTTTGGAGGTAGAATAGAATAGAAGGGAAGTGTATGTATAATCGGAAAGAGGCAAATGAGAAAACGAAGGCTAAGTGTAAGGAGCGTATTTAGCTCTTGATTTTCTTTCCTTTTAGAATGTAATGAAAATTAAAAAGCAGGCGTTTTTTACAGAATATCAGGTGGGGAAATTTGAAATTTAAACTGGAGCCACAGCGAATCAAAGTAGGTCCGATGGGCATCAGACCTACTTTTAGGTCCAATTATCTTCAACACCGTACGATTAACACTAAGATCTGTGCTCGCAGAAATTGAAATAGACGTGCACGGATTTTAATTAGTTTACATGAATCTTGATGTAGATTGAATGGTCATTACATCCATGGCACCAAAGTAGGTCCAATGGACATCGGACCTACTCTGAATTCCAACCCACAGAGCGAGTGAGCTATTAAAAATAAGTGTACTACTATCAGAAAGTTAGTTGGTTCCTACAGATGAGATGTCATATTATTAGAGGGTTCGATTTTAGTAGAGTGGCGTCTAAGAAGGGAAGTACAAAGTAGTAGAATCTTGTAAAGTGAAGTTAGAAATAAGATTTTAGAAGCGAACAGCCGATGACTGGGGCTTGTACGTCTCGCCATATAATTTAGGGATTTTGCATAAATATCCTTCCAATCATGATATTTCATTAAAGTGGTCCAATTTACTATTTTCACCAATAATTTCTTCCGAGTTAAATGTGCATTTAATTTGCACACGGTTCATTATAATTTTGGAAGAAAAGATTGATTGATTATAATTGATAGCGCCATGTACATCAAGCATTAGAACAATAAGAAGCATTAGGAAGTAATAAATTAATGTAAACATTGTGATAGATAAACTTAACAATATTAATTGTGAAAAAGAAGAAGTTAAAAATGAAAATTTCCTATAAATGATACACATGGACGATACTTGGCTAATATTAAAACGTTTGTTTCTAAAATGTGGAACCAATATTTCGATTTTTATATTTTCAAAGTTCAAACGGTCGATCCAAACTATTCAATATTCAATCTATAATAAAATGTGCTTGAAGACTAAATTTTACATTTTTTGAATTTTTTTTACTATTTATTAAGCCAGTTTTAAAAAACTTATTTTTAATGATCCAGAATTTTTTTATTATTTATTAAAATCAATGATTTTAAAACTGACTTAATAAATAGTAAAAAAAAAATTCAAAAAATGTAAAATTTGATCTCCAAGCACATTTTAATATAGAGATCACATCTAACAATTTGGATCAACCATTTAGACTTTAAAACTTAAAAAACTAATTAGTTACACTATAGCACAGAAAAAATATTTTAATATTAGCCAACTTCGTAATAATAAATCTAAAATCTAAGATTATATAAATGTGTAAGTAGTCCCTTCTAATGTGACGCACTTAAGAAATGAAAAGATACACTTGCTAAATATCTTCTAGATTGTGATTGGTATGGTCGATTCTGATCGATTTTGGTTGATTTTAATCGAATAGTAGTTATATCAACATTTATAAGAAATAAAAAATAATAATTGTTCAAATAATAAAAATATTATTTATGTGTACATTACTATTCCAAATAGCTATATTATTAAATAGAGAAGGGACCAACTTACAATATTTGAAAGTTATAACATGTTACAATATTCGGTTTTGCAATTTTCAAAGTCCAAACAGTCGATCCAAGCGTTCAACATGATCTCTATATTAAAATGTGCTTTAAGACCAAATTTTATATTTTTTCTGAATTTTTTTACTATTTATTAAGTATTTTACAAAACTGTTGTTTTTAGATAATTCTGGATCACTGAAAAACATCAGTTTTGTAAAATATTTAATAAATAATAAAAAATAATGTAATTTTTTTTATTTAAAAGTACATTGTAATGTAGGAATCATGTTGAACGGTTTGAATCGACTGATTAAACTTTAAAAATTACAAAATTGAATGTTGTAACATACTGTAAGATCTAAAATAACAAAATGTTATAAGTAGATCTCTCCTCTATTAAATAACCTATATTCTTAACACATCCAAATATACTCTAGTAGTATGACGCGATGTGACCTTGTAACAGTGGTAGCGGTTAGTTTTCATTTAGACCAACCACAAACATGGCTAGCGGTTGATGTTATTTAAGTCTTTGACAAAATTCCTCGTATTATCCTAATTTTAAATATGACAACATTAGTCCAGTTTTCTGTTTGTGTGTATTCCTCTATTTTTTGCCAATAAGATAGACGATTAAAAAATAGGTTGAATTGCTTTGTCGCTTGTAATTAAATATAGGTTGCTCTCCAATGGGCAATGGTCCACAAAATAACATCAAAGACAACACAAACTCCGAAATTAAATATTCTTGTTATGTTCTTCTTGCAGAAATTTATGATTTCACTGGCGGTCAAGCTGTGAATTTCAGAAAATAACATAAAGCATCAGGGGCCAGGGGCAGTAATGCAAAATGGCAGTGTTGTTGACTGTTGACTGCTGAGTTGAGAAGTGAGCAGTGAGCAGTGAGCAGCGAGCAGTGCACTTTCCTTTTCATGTGCATGCTCACATTAAATATTCCACAAGATAAAGGCCAATTCTTAATTAAATATTGTTCGTCTTTAACATTCGGTTGGACTGAGAATAAATTATTTTAATAGCTTGTTCAGTTTGATTAAATTAAAATAGCTAGAATAGTGAATTCAAATTTTTTTATCTTCTAATAAATTATTCTTAAAATTTTTTAAATTTGATTATTCTAATAAAACAAACATTACTTATTCTTGATTTAATTATTTTAGTTACTATTGTTTTGCAATCAACCATAACCCCGGTGAATTGCATATTGTGTTGGCAGCTGAGATATAGAATTCACACATTTTAATATGGTAAGCTAATGCATTGACCAATTGAAACTGTGAAAACAATAAACTAATCAGGATGATAAATATTTTATCACAAAGATCATATACCACGTGCTGATACAAAATAAGATTATCGAACCACCACAAGCCCAAGGTACAAGGTACATATACCTTTGTCCTTCTGATTTAGACCGCTCACAAGCATCGCAATCAAGTAAGGTTACATTATAACTTTTTGTTGAGATATCATATATGTTCTAACTAAAAATAAATTTATGCAATTATTTCAGGGTAGAAAAGAATTTACCACCATCAAAGATTCAAACGCAGCAAGTACGATAACATACACATGAGAAACATTTTTATTACCATTTAGCATAAAAAAGATCATCTTATCAGGATTCAGGAATACATAGCATCATATCAGGAAATAAACCTATATATATATAATCTAAATTCCAATACAAATGAACTGTTATTCTCAAAGCATGTCTGAACAAAAAAAAATGGATCTGGTGGTAACGAGAAAATACCGCTTATATAACCAAATTAATCCCCTACTCTCAAACAGAACTCAACCTACACTGATTTCACATTCCCAGGTTTCCACCCTTGTTGACGGGCCCGCAACTCCCACAACGCACTCAGCCTCTTCTGCTGAGTCAGAGCAGCCTCGGCCTTTTCTCTGGCCTCCTCGCAAGTGTTCATCCCAGAGCTGCACTTGTCAGCCTCTTTCTGGTACTGAGACGAGAGTTTTTTTGCCTCAAGTAAGGTCACATCAGCCTTCCGTTGAGCTGCCATTGCCTCCTCCTCTCTCAGCTTCAGCTCTTCAGCCAGGACATCAGTGAAGCTTTTGTCCATCTCTTCGCTCACCTCAGAATTCCGTTTGGCACAATCTGAGATTAATTTGGTTTTTTGTTTGAATAAAAAAAATCATTAAAACAGCTTTGCTCAGTAAGGATGCCAAAGGTCGTCGTATTAGATATTGGTTTCGTACCATGTTGATGGGTCATGATATTTTTTATATTGCTTGAAATTGGAATCCTGGAAAGGCTGGCAAAGTGCTACTATCTGTTCCATAACTCATTATTTTTGGCCATATTTTTTGTATAGGTTTCCCCAATTTTACAAGTTTTCTAAAATCAACAATAATTTAAACTGAGCAACAGAGTTACTTGTCAAATTGTGGTATTGGCTTGACAAGAGCAAAATCCAGGGGCATGTCAACCCAACTTATCAGTAAACTGTTATCCTTGGTTTAGCAAATTTGCCAGACTAGCATTAGTTTAATATGCCATTTATCAATGGATTTACCCCATTTATTCCCAATTTAACCTCAAATGTGCATTAAACACAAGATAAGACAATTTGAAAAATAAAATATCACTGGTTCTGTACCACTACCATAACCTTCTAAGAGTACCTAATTCCTCAGTTCTGTGATTACATATAAATTGACTAATTAGGTCTCCTGTTCAACAAATTATCTATATTCTATACAGAACAAATAACTGCAATTTTAGGTAACTTGCTGGTGATTTGAAGTGTTATTTACAAGAACAAAGAATGAACATTTATTCTAATGGTTCAATTGGGGTGGTGAAAAAATGACAGAACATGCTTGCAATTACCAATTTTACCCTCTAATCTTTTAGCTGCAGCCATCTCATAAAAGGTGGAGCAGCAAAAATTGTTATTGACAAGAACAAAGAATGAGCATTTATTCTCATGGTTCAATTGGGGTGGTGAAATGAAATACTGACAGAACATTCTTGTAATTACCAATTTTACCCTCTAATCTTTTAGCTACAACCATCTCATAAAAGGTGGAGCAGCAAAAATTGTTAACTTATGCATATTCCATCTCAGAAACTAAAGAGCTAAACAAGAGATGAAATCAGACACTAACCTGCAATGGAAAAATTGCTCAATTCTGCACAACAACAAAAAAAAGGAAAGGAATTAGAACTTGTACAAAATAAGAACAGATCCACGATCTAAAGACTCCATCAAATCAAATAGAAAAATAAAATGCAATAAAGGAGGTATAGGGTACCTTGGGGAATAGAAAGAAGGGGTTGGGAGGAGCAATCACAGGTGCAAGGGGGGCAACCGGAGGAACCACCGAGAGCCTCTACCACGTGCCAGTAGAGAGGAGGGCCCACGATGTATCCAGCCAATCCCAGCCCCAGTAGCACCACTACCGCCCTTATCAGGGTCGGATTCAAACCCGCTACCCCGCCGGATCCAACCGCCATCGTCCTTCGCCTTTAGTTGGGGAGAAAGAAAGAAATGCTGTTTTAGTTAAGTGGGACGGTAGGACTGTGCGAGTGCGAGTGTGGATGCAATTCACATCCTCCCAGGTACCTGACAAAGTATTCTTTTTACATTTATTAGATCCTGACCGTTCATTTTAACTTTCCACGAATCTCAAATCGCAGTAATGCTGCCCCCTGCATTAGTTCGAATATCAAAGCGTCTGAGAGTTAATCTCAAACCGTAAAGTGAGGTAATCCTCTACGGTACCTAGGAGGATTCGGATCCGTGTGGAAGTCGGGTCAGGAAAGACAAAGTGAGGAGGTTGACTATGGACTCTGGTGACCCTGGTCGGTAATTTGTTAATTGGATCGGACCGGATTATCTTTTTGGCCACAGCTTTCCATTAAATAAAAAATAATAAAAAATTCAGAAAAATACTGATTTTAAATTTTTTTTAAAATAGTAAAAAAAAAAAATTAAAAATGTAAATTTTGGTCTCGAAGCACATTTCAATATAAAGATCATGTTAAAAAGTTCAGATCGACTATTTGAACTTTAAAAATAAAGATATGAGCAGAAAGTAAAACACCATCTTTACTTCTTAAAGCATCATAGCTTATCTCTTTCTTATATTAAGTACGTAGGTGTCCCGATCCGCCAACAGTTGTGATTAAAAAATAAAATCTTGGATTGAATATTAGCCCTCCAATCAAATAGTCTGCCTTCTTTTGAGCCGGATTATGATGAGTTACGAAGTAAGAGTCTTGTTTTATTTCACTCTCATATCTCGTTTTCAAAGTCCAAAGAGCCAATCTAAATCACTCAACGTGATCTACAAATTGAAATGTGCTTAGAGACCAAATTTTACATTTTTTAGATTTCTTTTATTATTTTTTTAGATGGGTAGATTGTTGTTTTTAGATGGATTATGGACCATAAAAACGGTAATTTAAAAAAATTCTAAACAAATAGTAACAAAATTTTAAAAAAATATAAAAATTTGGCCTCTTAACATCTTTCAATATGTAGATCATATTGAGCGGTTCGGAACAATTTTTTGAACTTTGAAAAGTATAAAATATGAACGTGAAATAAAACAAGTCTCTTACTCCGCACCATAGTCCAACTCTATATATAGTATGTGTAAGAAAAATATTTAGTCTTTTAATTCAACTATTTGAGAGGACAAATTATTCATTTCTCTACTTGTAACACACCTACATAATATGCATTACAAACAAAGAAAGATCTAAATTGAAGCGAGTTAGATTCAATATAAATATCATTTAGAATTAATTTAGATCAACATAGCACTGTGCGTATCTAGGTGGCATATTAGAGATCGACGTGTTCAATATAATAATTCACTCAACAGTAAAATATGCTTGAAGGACTAAATTAGTCTTTTTGGAAAAGCAAGGGAAATACCATTTTTAAGGACTAAAATAGCCTTTTTTATAATTTAAAGACCAAGTTGATTTTTTTTTTTTTTTTTTTTTTAAGTTTAAGGACTAAGACTGGGTCGGTACTTTTAGTTTTAGAATTTAGATCATACATAGCATCATAGTGTAAAGACTGGTAGGCATACTAACACAATATTTAAAAAAAAATTAATGTATATACAATTTTAACTCTCTTTAAATATATTTTTAATTACTATATTTATTTCATAATATAATTAATATAGTGATCATTAATTAATCATTTGATTTCCATAAATGATAGATATTTTTCCTTTTTTTTGTTATTTTGCATTGATGTATCTTCTTCTGCATTATTTTTTTCTCATAGAGATATATATAGTTACAAAATTTACACAAGAAAATACATCAATTCAATTCAAGTTTTAAGTAGTCAACTCAAGATATATATTTAACTTTTTATTGTATTTTTTTATATTAGGATACACAATATGATCTAAAAAACAAACAAAAAAATCTTTCAAAAATAATTTGTTTGAAAATCCAACAACCAATTGGATAACAAAGCTTACCTTTGCATTTAAATATCATGGGATTCATGACTTTATCATTCTTTATCATACTTATATCAAAAAGGTACTTCGTATATATTCTTTAACATGTATACTTCTCCCAAATATTCCAATGCAAGTGTAGTAAAGTGTCATATTATTTATATTACAATTTCTTTTTTATTTATTTATTTTGTATTTGTGTTTTTCTTTGTTTGAAGAAAAGATCATGATAAAATTTTGTCCAAATCTTCAGACAAAAAAACTGACAAGTAAATAGATTGCATTGATTCTTCTAATTTAGACTTCCTCTTTACTATATTTCATTAATATATGTTTTCTTTTCTGCCAAGAAATTAATATGTACCCTATCAAATCTCAAAAAATATATATTTACATATATGGCTACCTTTTAAAGAGAAGTTCATTGTTGCTGTGTGAACTGACAAGCTTTGGCATTTTGACAATCGAGTTTCGTCGAGAGCTGAAACGGCACATGCAAAATTAAAGAATTAAGGAAATAATCACATAATAGTATGAGAGAGAAACATATTTATAAGCAAATAATATACTTTTATAAAACATAATTTTTAAGGTAAAAATTTTGCAGTAATATATGAGAGAGAATCAATTTTTAAATAAAATCTTAATAAGGAGTAAAATTGTTTATATAGTAAAATAATTAGATAATATTTTGTTAATAAAAAAAATTAATAGTTTTAATATCACTACCCATAAAGACCAATTACGTAATTTACTCTCAACTCGATTTATGTAATGAAGTTTGTATTAGTCTATATCAATATATGCAAAATCTATGCTTTATATTTTATTCTTCACTTAATTCGTTCTTTTGTAGACTTGATAGATATTTAAAAAGATTTTATCTACCATAATATTTAGTTAAATTTCTTGTTATACCCTCATTTTATTGTAATTAAAAATGAATAATTCAGCTCTACAAATTTGCTTTTTTTTTAAATTTTTTACAGAAACTATAAAGCTGTAAGAAAAAATCTAACTCTTAATCTTAAACTTTAAATACAACCGTCCTATAATTTTTTTCTAACCAACTGTATTACCTCACTTTTCAGCTCTACAAATTTGTAAACTCGAAGATGGAGAAACTATATCAAATTTCTCAACGACGGTTCGATATAGAATCAACGACCAGAATTTTCTGGGACCATCCGACAATCTCCTTAAATTTTGAGAGGACCTGATTTCGAAGACCCGCTAATCGTGTTCGTGTCCCGTTGACTCACAACTCATCAAGTAAACATGGTCTATGGACGCGACCGCTGAACCGTGACCTTTTTCAGAAGAACAAACTACAGTACGCCAGGAGCATCCAGTGTATATTTCCCTCCATTGACCCAACCCATCTCTCCCACAAGATTCTGACAGCGCTGAAGATCCGATAGAGCGGGAGGGAGATACTGAGGTCGAATGGCTTCACCGTCGGAGTCGAGTTACCACGCGTACGGCTCGGGTCTGACACGTAGAACGGGTGGTTCAGCAAACCGTGTGGCGCCTGACTCGCTCCGGCCCGACGTGGAGCCGCCACCACGGCCTAAACCGGGAATGCAAAAGCTGGCGATAATTGCGATTGTGGCCCTGGGTTGTATCCAGTTGTTCTTCTCCCCTACGCACTTCCGCGACCCCAAGGACCCTCATCGGAGTTGGATACCTATTGATCCGACCACCTCTACTCCCATTGTAAGCATCCACCCCCTGTCCTGCCACCGCAGCTGTGCGAGGGCGCCTCTGCTTTAAATTATTGCAAGTTATTTTAGGTGTAAAACTTGTTAAGTTTTGGTGTTTATCTTAGTTTAGAATTAAGTTATATAAGTACAGGATTTCAGTTATTGGTACACTACCCAGTGCCAGTTAGCAACATTCTTTGTTGTTGGGTGATTCCCCCCACCCCCCCCCGCCCCCGCGGTCCCCCGGGACTTTAAAGTTAAAACCCCTGAATTGTTTTAGTAGCTTAGCACTTGAGCTACTATGTTGGTTAAATTAGCAAATTATTCTGTCTAGATCTAACAACCAATTAGGCTAATTTTTAGGCTTTGGACATATAATCGGTTGCTGTTACAGAAAGTTGGTAACAATGGCACGACTCCAAGAACTGCTGGCTTAGTGTAGTGGGCACGAGCCCTCGTCTCTCTTTGGAGAGATGCATGTTCAATTCTCGAGAATAACATCTAAAAGATGCTGGGGTGTACCAGCGCATTTAATAAAAAAATAAAAAAAATTGGTATGACTCCAATGCTGGGTACATGTAATGTTGTTTTAAATATATTTGCCCCGATGAGAGGGTTTATGTTTGAATTTGGAAATTAGTATGACAGTTCTTTCCTGGAAGTGCCAGTTGCAGCTATGACTCCAATTACATTTTTGTCTGCACCATACATGAAAAGATTCTCTTGTAATTGAACTTTTCTATTGGACGAAGAATTTATCTTATTATCAAGTTCTTTTTATCACTTGTTTGGAGTAACTGATCTTCTATTTGTACAGTCGAAATATCCTCAAAGTCATGAACAATCAAGCAGCACAGCAAATCAAGATGTTGAAGTTCCAGGTATTCACATATTCTCTTGGACTGACTGCCTGAACCTACCCATGCTTGCCGTGCTAACTAACTCTACCTTGTCCACGTCAAGGTTATTATTATTATTTTTTTGTGTCCCTTTTTGCTTGGTTTTGTTTTTTTTTTTATGAATTTCCTTGTGTTAAGTTGCAAAATTAAGTAGTAACTTGCATGGAAGTTATATTGAAAATGATGACTATATTTGCACTGTGTACTTCTTATTTCATGACATATAGATTCAGCAATCTTTTTATAGCGAAGGAAAAAAAAATCGCAACTCTCTGCATTGTACCACATAAATTGTGGGAAATTAGACATGCATTTTCTCCTCATGTGATCCAAGTAAAAGTAATGATCTACAAGCATCCAATAAACAATTTTGCGGTCTACGATAAAAATATCTTGGTGATAATGTCATTTTGGCAAAAAAAATTGGGTCAGTACCCCCTGATTTAATTTCAACTTTTTATAGCTAGGTAGGGATTTATGTCTATCTTGTTAATTATAATTTTCAAATTAACAGTCGTCCTATAGTAATTATTCCTATAATTTGGTTGCAATGGGCCGATGACTAGAAGAACTTTCCTCAATTTTTGGGACTAGATGCTTCTTTTGCAGCTCCTATTACTCAGCTTATTGTAATGTACCTTGGAATCAATTGTACAATGCCCAATCATATTTCATGTCATTTGTAGTACGAGATTTGTTCATGTAATTTTATATTTCAGGAATCCAGAAGATGTATTTTTCCATTTCTTTATACCTCCCGAAGAAGATGATAAGCTGTCTTACTACAAGCTAAAAGTTGTACTACCTAAGTCTAACCTTGAAATAGTTGGGTGAGTATTAATCATAATAAAGCTTCTCTGGTTCAACAACAGTAAGATCTGGTGTTGCCAAAATTAATAAAAAACACTTTTGTTACCCAAATTTAGCCAAGGGTTGCCATATCATCAATTTATGTCTCAAGGATTGTTATTTTATCCACCAGTAACTTACCACTACATATATGAAAAAAAAAAAAACACCGCTACATTACCCAATTTTTGCAAACCATCTCTCTTTACATCAATTTGTTTTTGTACCTCAATTAAGATTCATCTCACCTCTCACACACCAACCAGTACCAAAAAATCTCCTGGGACTGTTCATAAAACTGCCAGCATAATTATTCATTATCCTTCACCTCTCTGTAGGCAAAAGGACATCAAAGAGAGATTAGAGCTACCAAATCTTGAAGGAGATTCTCTACAGACTTTCCTTCTTGAAATTGCTCCTCTTATTGTGCCAAAATCCTATCTCTCTTTGAGCAAATATGTGTATATCTCACCAGATGCCATCATTAAGGTAACTCGTGTAGTAATTATTATGTTGATATTAACCACGGGCTTAGTGCAGTAACATGCAGGTTCAACTCTCGAGAATAGCATCTCAAAGATGCTAGGGCTGTGCAGGGGCCCTTTAATAAAAAAATATATATTATGTTGATATTTGCACATTTTTGTTGAAGTTCCTCGAGCACATTTTTATTGTTCCTGAAAAGCATGAATGTCATTTTTCTCAAGCGGTACTTGCAAGGATTACGTACTACTTACCAGATTCAACATTGTGCTATTTAGGTTTGGTTTATCTTTACGGGCACCATTGTTGGAGTGTACCATTATTACCAGATTGGTCCTCATTGGACTCGGTTTCAATAAATTTTCTTTCCAACTCTTATTTCTTGGTTTATTTCTCTTAATTGCTGCATTTTGATAGTTGATGGTAGTTGAAGTGATTATTGGTACAGTGAATCCCTAAATACAAATTGACATGACAGGGGCAAATCGAAGATCTCTATGATATTGATCTTGGGCCTTATGCAATTGGGGCAGCTCAAGATTGCAAAATAAGGCTTGGTGAATTTCTAAATATTGAGGTGCTTAATGCAATTCAGCGCACAGAAGCAAAAAGCTGGGTATCCAAAAAACCATATGACAAGGATGCCTGCACACCTGATTTTAATGTGGTATTAGTTGATCCAAGAAAATTAGATAATACTCTCACTGAAGCTGTTTGGTGGTGGACTAAAGTTCTTGATTTGGAAACTGCAAGGTTGGTTGCTTTCATTTTATATCTGTAAAGGGGCATCATACATTTTTACATAATACCTGAGAGGAGCATCATAAAGGCAGTGTTTCTACAAATAACCGCAACCCAGTTTCTTTGGCTGCAACTTGATTTTAAGCCCCCAAAATGCAAGTAGATGACTAAAAATCAAAAGGAAGAGGGAAATCTAGAAAATATATAAAACCGACAAATTTAAGAGTAGATGCCTATATTTTTTGGATCTGATTAGAACGATTCTGGACCTGGTACTCTTTTTAGTGTTGTGTACTGAGTGGGCCAATGTTTATTGATAGAGGCAGTTTAAATATTTGATTCTGAATTTTGACCAAACTTATTGCTGTCAGAGATTCCAGCCTGTCTATCACGTACTTATCATCTGTTTTCATATGTGGGATACAGGAGCATGAATTGGCTGACCTTTATTATTTTTCTTCTTTATATACAGGGGAAACCACATTAGACTAGCAATGGCGTTGGCTTTATATGAGAAATATCAGAAACTTCCTCCTTCATGGAAATTAGGAACTTCAATAAATGATGAAAAGAAGGTTACTAGGTTTGATGGGCCAAGAACAGAATGCAGAACCCAGCAGCAATCTCCTCATAATGGTGAAACTTGGCAACAGTACCTCCCTTCAAAATCTGTCGCAATTTTGACTCATTGAATACTACATTATACCTTTTCTTTTACCCACTTTAATTTTGTACAACTTGTGTGTGTAAAGAACTGCACCTAACATAGTTAAGGTATTCTGTTTCGTATGAAAGGTTGCAAGTTTAAAATTCAACCTTGGTCATAGGAGTGATTGAGGACACTGTTCCTCATCTCAAACAAAAACTTGTGTAAAGAGAGAGTATTGAGGAACAATACACAGAAGCAGAATGCATTAAGACAGGCTTGTTGTAGGAGAATTTGATTGTATTTTATTTGGTATTTTAATGGACAAAGAGTCTATGACAGGCTTGGGGAATACATGTTTATGTTAAGGGACTGCTTTATTTATTTATTTTCTTTTTTCTTTCTTTTTTTCTTTTGTAAGACCTGTTTGCTAACTCCGAAAAGAGAATGGACTATGGAGTATGTCTGATGGGCATCGGACCTACTCTTGAGGATTTCTATGACCGTCCAATCTATCTAAATATTTGTGCGCACGAAAATCAAAACATACACGTATAAAACTTAAAATATTATACACGAATCTTAAATCAGATTAGATGGTGACTCATCCCAAGACCCAAGTCGTCTGAAAATCAATGGGGGGATAGGTGCTATACATATTACTTAAAAAAAAAATAATGTTATGTAACTCAGCGTAAATTTAGGCTCTAATAATTGTTAATTATTAGAGAGCGCCTAGCTGTCTCTCATGAAATGTCTCCTAACAATCCTCCGGATGAAAACAGTTGAAAACAGCAAAAGGACAAAAAAAACGCGGAAAACCGCTGATAAAATACGTTAATCCCGCAAAAGATACACGGAACACTGATAGTATTCATTATCAGCTTAAATGTATTCATTAAACGAACAGGTATTCAACAATAGTCTGGACATTAAGAACGGCAGAAAATCCACTGGCGGGGACGGCAAATCCAATTCCAACGGCAAACAGGGGGGACCGCAGACGTCCACATCAACACCGTACTTAACTGTGGGGACCATTAACGTCCATTGAAAGCGACAGGGACACAATGCGAAGTATTCATTCTTGCGTGCACAGTTAAGATTCATTTTAGAGCTCAAAGTATTCATTTTAATCTGTGAAGTATTCAATCATTTGTATTCATTCTTGCGTGCACAGTTAAGATTCATTTTATAGCTCAAAGTATTCATTTTAATCTGTGAAGTATTCAATCATTTGTATTCATTACTTATTATATTTTTAATACTTAATATGTCAAGTATTCAATCATTTGTATTATAATATTCATTATAGAACCCAAAAGCATTCATTTTACCATTTAGTTTCAAAATTAAGTATTTGTTGTTACTTTTAAAAATAAAGAAATCATTTTTAACATTCAAGTATTCATCTCATTGTCTTTACAACACAATTAATGTATTCAACCAATACAATGAAGTATTCAATAACAATGTAACGTGTATTCATTATAGCAAAACTTGTCTTGCAGTTAATAATTCACTGATAAAAAAACTTCAATGCACCAATCATATATTAACAATCTCATATAACAACTACAATGACAAACTAGAATTCAAGTTAAGAAATTAGCATATCCAATCAGAAATTGCGAGTTACAACTGACAATGCTAACTTCAGACAATTTCAAACTTGCAATCATTTCTCTCGTCTATAAGCATCCTATAAGCTATTAGGATGCGTTCCACACTGATCATGTGCTACAATTTTTGAAAAATAAAAAAGAGTCAATTTCATAATCAGTTGAATTTAAAAATAAAGATATCATTCTTAACATATAGTAAGTATTCATCTCATTCTATCAACACCAGGACAGAATAAGGCATGATACACAATTAATGTATTCAAGTAATACAATGAAGTATTCAACAACAATCAAACATGTATTCATTTTAGCAAAATATTAATACCAGAACTTAGTCATAGATAATCTATCAAAACAAAGGTACAAAGTATTCATAGTAAGTATTCACAGCAAAAATATAATAATGACCAAAGTATTCATTCAGATAGTCAAAGTATTCAACTCTAACATACAACTCTAACATACAAATATCCATTCAGATAGCCAAAGTATTCATTCAGATAGTCAAAAAAATAGTTATGATCAAAGTATTCCTTCTATCACCATTCAGACAACTTAGTTTTGACAACCATAGGTATTCATACAAAGCTGGTAGGGTATTCAACAATTTCAGAAAAAGTTTTCATCATGTATGCTATACAAAAAAATTCATTCACAATATCTGATTGAAATCCAACGGTGCATTTCTTGAGATGCAATCAACAGCTCGGATGAGGAATATAGAACAATCCAGCGAACCAGTCTGTTGAGGACAGTCCCTCCACTCGACATCTACGTCCATCCATCTCTCATCTCCTGTATTTTGCATTAGCAAAATTATTAGAAACCAAGTATAAAGTAATAATAAAAAAAGAGGTAAAATGTACTTACCAAGCCTCCATGACAGGAAATACTTGACCCAGTGCAAATAGTTTATGTGAGGCTTTAAATAATTGCCATTTGTGATTGGAGGCATCGAATTGTACATATGGAGTTCCATATTGACAAGATCAAAGGCAGCTAATATCCAATGTATTTGTCCAATCAAAGGAACAAACAACCATCTAGCATTTGCAAACTGAGGGGAGAACAACTCTTGCTGATGTCTGAATAATTCCAAGAATGAAGTAAAAGGGCCCATCTCCTACAATTTTACAAAATCAAATAAGTGCCAAATAAAAAAAACAGATTACACATAAATTTTGCTTTAACTTCTTAACTTAGAAGACTTACAACAACATTGTTACGGATATAAAACCACTCTTGTGCAACAGATGTTTCCTTTTGCATGATGAACAGTGTAATGTCAATAACCTACATAAAAAAAGTGAAGGTCAAATATTCAAAATAATGCTCAAAGTATTCATTCATTACTGTGAAATATTCAACACTGAAATGAAAGTATTCAACCACACAGTCAAATGTATTGAAAATAATGCTCAAAGTATTCATTCATTACAGGCAAAAGTATTCAACAGTATCTCCTAAGATGTAAGTATTCATCCCTAACTTTTAAAGTGTTCAACCACAACAAATTGTATTCATTGATAAGCTAAGGTGTTCATCAACATAAGATAAAGTGTTCATTTATAAGCTAAGGTATTCACCAACAATAGCTAAAGTGTTGATTTTGCAGTTAGAGTGTTCACCAACATAAGCTAAAGTTTTCATTTATAAGCTAAGGTATTCAACAACAACATCTAAAGTGTTCATTTAACAGATAAGGTGTTCATCAACATTATCTAAAGTATTCATTTAAAGGAATGCCATGACAAAAATACTAATAAACATTCTTAAATAAATTTAAATTCATACCTTGCTGCCAACAATGTTTCCATGGACTAACAGACCCCTGAACTGATGAATGTCCAGGAATAAGTCATTCTTCTTATTGTGAAAAGGATAGTCTTGTTCGAAAATTTCTTCCTGGAACCTCATTTGCATTTGTTCTTGTGCTTCGGAACCTCATTTGCCCTTGTTCGTGTGCTTAACAATCTCAATTGTCGTTGTTCATATGCTTCTTAACCTCTTTTGCCCTTGTTCTTGTGCTTAGCAACATCATTTACACTTGTTCTTGTGCTTAACAACCTCATTTGCCGTTGTTCTTGCGCCTTTCAACATAATTTGCCCTTGATCTTGTGCTTATGAACCTCATTTCCTTATGTTTCTGTGCTTAGGAACCTCATTTGCCCTTGTTTGTGTTCTTAACAACCTCAATTGGCGCTGTTCGTGTGCTTAACAACCTCTTTTGCCCTTGACCTTCTGCTTATGAACCTCATTTGTCCTTGTTCGTGTGCTTAACAACCCCAATTGTCATTGTTCATGTGCTTCTTAACCTCTTTTATCCTTGTTCTTGTGCTTAGCAAATCATTTACACTTGTTCTTGTGCTTAACAACCTCATTTGTCGTTGTTCTTACGTGTTGCAACATAATTTGCCCTTGATCTTGTGCTTATGAACCTCATTTGTATTTGTTTTTGTACTTATAAACCTCAATTGTCCTTGTTCGTATGCTTAGTAACCTCAATTGTTGTTGTTCATATACTTCTTAACATCTTTTGCCCTTCTTCTTGTGCTTAGCAACATCATTTACACTTGTTCTTGTTGTTAACAACCTCATTTATCATTGTTCTTGTACTTTGCAACATAATTTGCCCTTGATCTTGTGCTTATGAACCTCATTTCCATTTGTTCATGTGCTTAGGAACCTCATTTGCCCTTATTAGTGTGCTTAACAACATCAATTGGTGTTGTTCGTGTGCAACCTCTTTTTCCATTGATCTTTGTGCTTATGAACCTCATTTGCATTTGCTATTGTCTATAAGAACCTCATTTGTCTTTGTTCGTGTGTTAACAACCTCAATTCTCATTGTTCATATGCTTCTAAACCTCTGTTGTCCTTGTTCTTGTACTTACCAACATCATTTACACTTGTTCTTGTGGTTAACAACCTCATTTACACTTCTTCTTTGGCTTAACAACCTCATTTTTCGTTGTTCTTGCGCTTTGCAACATAATTTGTCCTTGATCATGTGCTTATAAATGTCATTTACAATTGTTGTTGGGCTTAGGAACCTCATTTTCCCTTGTTTGTGTGCTTAACAACCTCAATGGGCGTTGTTCATGTGGTTAACAACCGCTTTTGCCCTTGATCTTGTGCTTATGAACCTCATTTGCATTTGTTCTTGTTCTTAGGAACCTCATTTACCCTTGTTCGTGTGCTTAACAACTTCAATTGTCGTTGTTCATATGTTTCTTATCCTCTTTTGTCCTTATTCTTGTGCTTAGCAACATCATTTACACTTGTTCTTGTGGTTAACAACATCATTTATCGTTGTTCTTGTGCTTTGCAATGTAATTTGCCCTTGATCTTGTGCTTATGAACCTCATTTCCATTTGTTCATGTGCTTAGGACCTCATTTGCCCTTGTTTGTGTGCTTAACAACATCAATTGGCATTGTTCGTGTGCTTAACAACCTCTTTTGCCCTTGATCTTGTTCTTATGAACCTCATTTGCATTTGTTCTTGTGCTAAGGAACCTCATTTGCCCTTGTCTGTGTGATTAACAACCTCAATTGGCATTGTTTGTGTGCCTAACAACCTCTTTTGCCATTGATCTTGTGCTTATGAACCTCATTTACACTTGTTCTTGTGCTTAACAACCTCATTTAGCCTTGTTTGCGTGCTTAAAAACCTCAATTGACGTTGTTCGTGTGCTTAACAACCTCTTTTGCCCTTGACATTGTGCTTATGAACCTCATTTACATTTGCTATTGTCTTTAGGAACCTCATTTGTCCTTGTTCGTGTGTTAACAACCTTAATTGTCATTGTTCGTTTGCTTCTTAACCTATGTTGTCCTTGTTCTTGTGCTTAGCAACATCATTTACACTTGTTCTTGTGGTTAACAACCTCATTTATCGTTGTTCTTGTGCTTTGCAACGTAATTTGCCCTTGATCTTGTGCTAATGAACCTCATTTGCATTTGTTCTTGTGCTAAGGAACCTCATTTTCCTTGTCTGTGTGATTAACAACCCTCAATTGGTGTTGTTCGTGTGCTTAACAATCTCTTTTGCCATTGATCTTGTGCTTATGAACCTCATTTACACTTGTTCTTGTGCTTAACAACCTTATTGTCGTTGTTCTTGCGCTTTGCAACATAATTTGCCCTCGATCTTGCGCTTATGAAACTCATTTCCTTATGTTTTTGTGCTTAGGAACCTCATTTGCCCTTGTTTGTGTGCTTAACAACCTAAATTAGCGCTGTTGATGTTCTTAACAACCTCTTTTGCCCATGACCTTGTGCTTATCAACATCATTTGCATTTGTTCTTGTGCTTGGAAATCTCATTTTCCCTAGTTCGTGTGCTTAACAACCTCAATTGTCGTTGTTCATATGCTTCTTAACCTCTTTTGTCCTTGTTCTTGTGCTTAACAACCTCATTTGTCATTGTTCTTGCGCGTTGCAACATAATTTGCCCTGGATCTTGTGCTTATGAACCTCATTTGTATTTGTGTACTTAGGAACCTCATATGCCCTTGTTCGTGTGCTTAATAACCTCAATTGTCGTTGTTCATATGCTTCTTAACCTCTTTTAATCTTGTTCTTGGGCTTAGCAACATCATTTAGGCTTGTTCTTGTGATTAACAACCTCATTTATCGTTGTTCTCATGCTTAGGAATCTCATTTTCCCTTGTTCGTGTACCTAACAACCTCAATAGACATTGTTCTTGCACTTTGCAACGTAATTTTCCCTTGATCTAGTGATTATGCACTTCATTTGCATTTGTTCTAGTGCTTAGGAACCTCATTTGCCCTTGTTATTGTGCTCAGCAACATCATTTACAGTTGTTCTTATGATTAACAACCTCTTTTATCGTTGTTCTTGTGCTTTGCAACGTAATTTGCCCTTGATCTGTGCTTATGAACCTCATTTGCATTTGTTCAAGTGCTTAGGAACCTCAGTTGCCCATGTTTGTGTGCTTAACATCCTTAATTGGCATTGTTTGTGTGCTTAACAGCCTCTTTTGCCCTTGATCTTGTGCTTTTGAACCTCATATGCATTTGTTCTTGGGCTAAGAAAACTCATTTTCCCTTGTCTGTGTGCTTAACAACCTCAATTAGCGTTGTTCGTGTGCTTAACACCTTCTTTTGTCCTTGATCTTGTGCTTATGAATCTCATTTGCATTTGTTCTTGTGCTTAGGATCCTCATTTTCCCTTGTAGGTGTGCTTAACAACCTCTTTTTTGCCCATAATCTTTTGCTTACGAACCTCATTTGCATTTGTTTTTCTGCTTAGGAACTTCATTTGACTTTGTTTGTGTGTTTAACAACCTCAATTTGCATTATTCGTGTGCTTAAGCAACCTCTTTTGCCTTTGATCTTGTACTTATGAACCTCATTTGCATTTGTTCATGTGCTTAGAAACCACATTTTTCCTTGTTTGTGTGCTTAACAACCTCAATTGGCGTTGTTCGTGTGCTTAACAACCTCTTTTGCCCATGACATTGTCCTTATGAACCTCATTTGCATTTGCTATTGTCCTTAGGAACCTCATTTGCCCTTGTTCGGGTGTTAACAACCTCAATTGTCGTTGTTCATATGGTTCTTAACCTCTTTTGTCCTTGTTCTTGTACTTAGCAACATCGTTCAAATTTGTTCTTGTGCTAAACAACCTTATTTGTTTTTGTTCTTGCGCTTTGCAACAAAATTTGCCCTTGATCTTGTGCTCATAAACCTCATTTGCCTTTGTTCTTGTGCTTAAGAACCTCATTTGCCATTGTTCGTGTGCTTAACAACCTCAATTGTCATTGTTCTTATGCTTCTTAACCTCTTTTGTCCTTGTTCTTGTGCTTAGCAACATCATTTACACTTGTTCTTGTGCTTAACAAGCTCATTTGTCGTTGTTCTTGCGCTTTTCAACATAATTTATCCTTGATCTTGTGCTTATGAACCTCATTTCCTTGTGTTTCTGTGCATAGGAACCTCATTTGCCCTTGTTTGTGTTCTTAACAAATTCAATTGGCGTTGTTTGTGTGCTTAAGTTGCTTTTGCCCTTGACCTTGTGCTTATGAACCTCATTTGCATTTGTTCTTGTACTTGGGAACCTCATTTGCCCTTGTTCGTGTGCTTGACATCCTCAATTGTCGTTGTTCATATGCTTCTTAATATCTTTTGCCCATGTTCTTGTAGTTAGCAATATCATTTACACTTGTTCTTGTGGTTAACCACCTCATTTATCGTTGTTCTTGTGCTTTGCAACATAATTTGCCCTTGATGTTGTACTTATGAACCATATTTGGTTTTGTTCTTGTGCTTAGGAATCTCATTTTCCCTTGTTCGTGTGCTTAACAACCTCAATTGACATTGTTCTTGCGCTTTGCAACATAATTTGCACTTGATCTTGTGATTATGATCCTCATTTGCATTTATTCCAGTGCTTAGGAACCTCATTTGTCCTTGTTCTTGTGCTTAGCAACATCATTTACACTTGTTCTTGTGGTTAACAACCTCATTTATCGTTATTCTTGTGCTTTGCAATGTAATTTGCCCTTGATCTTGTGCTTATGAACCTCATTTTCATTTGTTCATGTGCTTAGGAACCTCATTTGCCCTTGTTTGTGTGCTTAACAACATCAATTGCCATTGTTCGTGTGCTTAACAACCTCTTTTGGCCTTGATCTTGTGCTTATGAACCTCATTTGCATTTGTTCTTGTTCTAAGGAACCTCATTTGTCTGTGTGATTAACAACCTCAATTGGCGTTGTTCGTGTGCTTAACAACCTCTTTTGCCATTGATTTTATGCTTATGAACATCATTTGCTTTTGTTTTTGTACTTAGGAACCTCATTTGCCCTTGTTTGTGTGCTTATCAATATCAATTGACGTTGTTCGTGTACTTAACAACCTCTTTTGCCCTTGACATTGTGCTTATGAACCTCATTTGCATTTGCTATTGTGATTAGGAACATCATTTGCCCTTGTTCGTGTGTTAACAACCTCAATTGCCATTGTCATATCCTTTTTAACCTCTATTGTCCTTGTTCTTGTGCTTAGCAACATCATTTACACTTCTTTTTCTTAACAACCTCATTTTTCGTTGTTCTTGCGCTTTACAACATAATTTGCCTTTTATCTTATGCTTATGAACCTCGTTTTCATTTGCCCTTGTTTGTCTGCTTAAGAACCTCAATTAGCGTTGTTCGTGTGCTTAACAACCTCTTTTGCCCTTGACCTTGTGCTTATAAACCTCATTTGCATTTATTCTTGTGCTTAACAACCTCATTTGTCGTTATTCTTGCGCTTTTCAACATAATTTGCCCTTGATCTTGTGCTTATGAACCTCATTTCCTTATGTTTCTGTGCTTAGAAACCTCATTTTCCCTTGTTTGTGTTCATAACAACTTCAATTGGCGCTGTTCGTGTGCTTAACAACCTCTTTTGCCCTGACCTTGTGCTTATGAACCTCATTTGCCCTTGTTCGTGTGCTTAACAACCTCAATTGTCGTTGTTGATTTGCTTCTTAACCTCTTTTGCCCTTGTTCTTGTGCTTAGCAACATCATTTACACTTGTTCTTGTGCTTAACAACCTCATTTGTCGTTGTTCTTGCGCTTTTCAACATGATTTGCCCTTGATCTTGTCCTTATGAACCTCATTTCCTTATGTTTCTGTGCTTAGGAACCTCATTTGCCCTTGTTTGTGTTGTTAACAACCTCAATTGGAGTTGTTCGTGTGCTTAAAAACCTCTTTTGCCCTTGACCTTGTGCTTATGAACCTCATTTGCATTTGTTATTATGCTTGGGAACCTCATTTGTCCTTGTTCGTGTGCTTAAGAACCTCAATTGTCGTTGTTCTTACGCTTTGCAACATAATTTGCCCTTGATCTTGTGATTATGATCCTCATTTGCATTTATTCCAGTGTTTAGGAATCTCATTTGCCCTTGTTCTTGTGCTTAGTGACATCATTTACACTTGTTCTTGTGGTTAACAACCTCATTTATCGTTGCTCTTGTGCTTTGCAATGTAATTTGCCCTTGATCTTGTGCTTATGAACCTCATTTACATTTGTTAATGTGTGTGTAGACACCCAAAATTATGTAATCTTGAAAATAAATAATATGCTTGCACCAAACACAAGTTATGAGCTCCAGGATGAATCAAGAATATAATTTCCAAGTATCTGCAAGAAAAGGTACGCTTTGGTATCAATTTTTGCTCACTATTATTTATTGCCTAGTTTCAAGTTATATATGTACCCTACAAGTTGAACGTTGTTCGGCACAAAAATGTTATAAAATATAATTTTAAATATAAGTCTATCCATTATAATGACAATTACCGACGCATTCTATTTATGGGATTATTTATTTTGGTTGCCTTATTGACGACATTAGTTATCCACGATTTTAAATTCTAGTAGCATACACCATCTCTCAAGATTAAGGTGAGAAAATAATATTTTTCAAATGTTTTATCTTATAAAATTTATATAAAATCTAAGAATATGGTGAGAAAAATATATTCCAAAGATATTATATCGCAAGATTAAGATCAAATCTCAAAATTATGATATGGATTAGTTAATCTATCTTGACTTGAATCAAGAAATGCATTGTTCAAAGTCCAAATGAACATCCAGCACATCAAACTACTAGTTCTAGGATGCCATGCAACCCAGTTCTTATTTATTTATTTTATAAAGTAAGTATCGCCTTATTTAATGATAAGATGAAAATACAAACAATCCATGCTTTAATAAGCTATATTGAAAGTTATACATGTAGCATGACATATTTTGAACTTGAGATAAAAATAAACTTTAATCATTGGACTTAAGTAAATGGTGACGATGCATTTAGTGCTAAATAAACATATATATGAATAATATAAATGTACTTCTTTCTCAAAATCAAGGAAAATATATAGGGATAAGGATCAATCAAAATTATAAAGCATCGTGCATATTTATGGGCCGCAGGAAACAAACATCGTTTTGATTTCAAAATCATGCCATGGTTTTCCTTTGAAGAAAATAATCATATCTTTTTTTAAAATCATTTTCAAGAAAAAATGTGAACCATTAGAATAAATATGCAAACTCACAAAGTCCATGCCTCGCCTTACATTATGTTAGTATTTAAGGTCAAGCATATTTCTCTTTGATTGCAAAGAATGAGTTACCTATTTTAGTGATCTAAACTTGGTAAATATATTACAAAAAAAAATTGTATCCTGTGAACTATACGTGCATGATGAGATTATATTTTTGAGGCCTAAAAGTCATAGACTAATTTGAGGACTATGTGATAAGTCATAGAAAAAAAAATATAAATTCAAATCATCCTTGCAAGTTGAAGAACCAGCCAAGAAGCAACTTGTATCCTCCTTTTCAGCTGGATTCTAGCTTCCCATCACATTTCAAGTCAAAAAATTGATATGCACATGAAAATTCAGCAAGATTCTTGCTTATTTCACATGATAATGCTCCTAGACATTGGTTAAATTAATTTTCTTTATGAAGGTAATACATCTACTGATTTTATAAGTACAAAACAAGCTGCTCCTTCATCCAAAAATAATTGTTTCGATAGAAAGAAGCTGCTGACAAGAAAATTTTTATATGGTTAAGAAAACGTCATGTTAGAAATCTCCTAAAGTATAGCAAGTGATTAGTGATTACTTGATGAATAATAATCCGAGTCATTATCACTGAGCCTAATGCATTAGCAGAATTTCATATGATATAATAGTTTGCTAATAATTAAATAATAAGTGTTCATTTAACTTTATCATACCAATTCAGTAAGCCTGTTTACCACTTTAAAAATATCACTTCACTTTTGAAGTCATACTTTGTTCTCACCTGCCAATACATGTCAAGATAGCAACTTTAAACAAAGCAAGCTTATATTTTAAATGAGTTAGATTTACCAGTATAACGAGTACCAGTACTTGCAACTATCCTACAAAGCATAAGCAAAACTTCTTACTTCATATAAAAATCATTCACTTAAGATCTCAAATTTAAAATCCTAAATTACCTACTTCTATTTACACATATTATGAGCATTTTTCTGGTTTTATTTCATATGTAAGAAAAAATTCCAGCAGCAAACAAAATTCAGCAAAAAAATCCAGCAGCAGTTTTTCTGTTCCAGCAGCAAAAATTGAGATTTAAAGCAATAAAATTAGCTCATTTATGCATAATAAAAATATATAGTCTAGTCATGTCTTTGCTGCAACTTTCCAGCTTTTTATCTCCTTGAAATTCACCTAAAAACAGTACAAAATTCTGAAATGAACAAGAAAGACAGCAGGAATCCAGCTGCTGTGTTTCCACTTGTTCTTGGTATTAAGCATGATTAAAGTGTGGAAAATGGTCATTAAAATTAAGAAAAACCTGCTAAGTACCTGTGTACATTGTTTGGATTTTATGGCTGTCTTATAATCATTATATTTCAGCCATTTTGACAGCCTTTTTTTTTTTTTTTCTAATTTTAGTCAAATATGTTCAAAACAAGTTCAGCAGTGGGGTAGGCCAATTAACAATAGTTTAAGTATATTTTTGAGCAGCAAATGACTTCAAACTTCACCTATAAATAGCCCCCTACACCCTCACTTCATCCCCATGGTTGGTTAGAACATACAAAGTATAAAAAGAGAGCAAAAAACGTTGAGAATTCTGCCACTGAAAAAATCAGCAAAGGAAAAAACTGTGTTTTCCAAAAATATTCTCATAAAAATCCATTAGAATGAGCCTAAAAAAATTACGAGTGACAAGATTGTTATGCTGTTATATTAGCCGAGTTCTCTAAATTCCAAAACCATCCATCCAAGCCACTGAAGAGATCATTACGATGATCCGATAGCGAGAATGAAGAATCAGCGTGACTTGAAATTTTCGACCAATTTCCACTTTTTTTTAGCTGTTTATTTTTTGTTGCTTGCTATTCTACTTCTTCTTGTTGTTATGGTTGTTCATCTAATTTGTAACTTTTATTATTAGTGAAAATTAATTTTTGAAAGCTAGAATTAGTAGAGACCGACTTTTTCGGGTGAGTGTGGTGCCTAACACCTTCCACATTCATAACCAAGACACAAACCTAGCTATTTTCCATGGGCATAAATAATTAAATTTTACATTTCCCGTAGCATTACGGGTGGCGACTCCAGATCAAATTTAATTCAAAACCTAAAAGGTTGAGTCAAGCGTCAGTTTCATAGCACGGTAGCTACAATGTGCTTAGGAACCTCATTTGCCCTTGTTTGTTTGCTTAACAACATCAATTGTCATTGTTCGTGTGCTTAACAACCTCTTTTGCCCTTGATCTTGTGCTTATGAACCTCATTTGCATTTGTTCTTGTGCTAAGGAACCTCATTTGCCCTTGTCTGTGTGATTAACAACCTCAATTGGCGTTGTTTGTGTGCTTAACAACCTCTTTTGCCATTGATCTTGTGCTTATGAACATCATTTGCATTTGTTTTTGTGCTTAGGAACCTCATTTGCCCTTGTTTGTGTGCTTAACAACCTCTTTTGCCCTTGACATTGTGCTTATGAACCTCATTTGCATTTGCTATTGTGTTTTGGAACCTCATTTGCCCTTGTTCGTGTGTTAACAACCTCAATTGTCATTGTTCATATGCTTCTTAACCTCTATTCTCCTTGTTCTTGTGCTTAGCAACATCATTTACACTTTTTCTTTTGCTTAACAACCTCATTTTTCGTTGTTCCTGCGCTTTGCAACATAATTTGCCCTTCATCTTATGCTTATGAACCTCGTTTTCATTTGCCCTTGTTTGTCTGCTTAAGAACCTCAATTAGCGTTGTTCGTGTGCTGAACAACCTCTTTTGCCCTTGACCTTGTACTTATGAACCTCATTTGCATTTGTTCTTGTGCTTAACAACCTCATTTGTCGTTGTTCTTGCGCTTTTCAACATAATTTGCCCTTGATCTTGTGCTTATGAACCTCATTTCCTAATGTTTTTGTGCTTAGGAACCTCATTTGCCCTTGTTTGTGTTCTTAACAACCTCAATTGGCAGTGTTCGTGTGCTTAACAACCTCTTTTGCCCTGACCTTGTGCTTATGAACCTCATTTGCCCTTGTTCGTGTGCTTAACATCTCAATTGTCGTTGTTCCTATTCTTCTTAACCTCTTTTGCCCTTGTTCTTGTGCTTAGCAACATCATTTACACTTGTTATTGTGCTTAACAACCTCATTTGTCGTTGTTCTTGTGCTTTTCAACATAATTTGCCCTTGATCTTGTCCTTATGAACCTCATTTCCTTAGGTTTCTCTGCTTAGGAACCTCATTTGCCCTTGTTTGTGTTCTTAACAACCTCAATTGGCGCTGTTCATGTGCTTAACAATCTCTTTTTCCCTGACATTGTTCTTATGAACCTCATTTGCCCTTGTTCGTGTGCTTAACAACCTCAATTGTCGTTGTTCATATGCTTCTTAACCTCTTTTGCCCTTGGTCTTGTGCTTAGCAACATTATTTACACTTGTTCTTATGCTTAACAACCTCATTCGTCGTTGTTCTTACACTTTTCAACATAATTTTCCCTTGATGTGCTTATGAATCTCATTTCCTTATGTTTATGTGCTTAGGAACCTCATTTGCCCTTTTTTGTGTTCTTTACAACCTCAATTGGCGCTGTTCGTGTGCTTAACAACCTCAATTGTCATTGTTCATGTGCTTCTTAACCTCTTTTGTCCTTGTTCTTGTGCTTAACAACATCATTTACACTTGTTCTTGTGCTTAACAATCTCATTTGTCGTTGTTCTTGCGTGTTGCAACATAATTTGCCCTTGATGTTGTACTTACGAAACCTCATTTGTATTTGTTCTTGTACTTAGGAACCTCATTTGCCCTTGTTCGTGTGCTTAATAACCTCAATTTTCGTTTTTCATATACTTCTTAACCTCTTTTCCCCTTCTTCTTGTGCTTAGCAACATCATTTACACTTGTTCTTGTTGTTAACAACCTCATTTATCGTTGTTCTTGTGCTTTGCAACTTAATTTGGCCTTGATCTTGTGCTTATGAACTTTATTTGTATTTGTTCTTGTGCTTACGAACCTCATTTTCCCTTGTTCGTGTGCTTAACAACCTCATTTGTCGTTGTTCTTGCGTTTTGCAACATAATTTGCCCTTGATCTTATGCTTCTGAACCTCATTTGCATTTGTTCTTGTGCTTAGGAACCTTATTTGCCCTTGTTTGTGTGATTAACAATCTCAATTGGCGTTGTTTGTGTGCTTAACAACCTATTTTGCCCTTGATCTTGTGCTTATGAACCTCATTTGCTGTTGTTCTTGTGCTCAGGAACCTCATTTGCTGTTGTTCTTGTGCTCAGGAACCTCATTTACCCTTTTTCGTGTGCTTAACAACCTCAATTGTCGTTGTTTATATGCTTCTTAACTTATTTTGCCTTTCTTTTTGTGCTTAGCTACATCATTTACACTTGTTCTTGTGCTTAACAACTTCATTTATCGTTGTTCTTGCGCTTTGCAACATAATTTGCCCTTGAACTTGTGCTTATAAACCTCATTTTCATTTGTTCTTGTGCTTAGGAACCTTATTTGCCCTTGTGTGTGTGCTTAACAACCTCAATTGGCGTTGTTCATGTGGTTAACAACCTCTATTGCCTTTGATCTTGTGCTTATGAACCTCATTTTACATTTGTTCTTGTTCTTAGGAACCTCATTTGCCCTTTTTCGTGTGCTTAACAACCTCAATTGTCGTCATTCATATGCTTCTTAACCTCTTTTGTCCTTGTTTTTGTGCTTAGCAACATCATTTACACTTGTTCTTGCTTAACAACCTCATTGTCGTTGTTATTGCGTGTTGCAACATAATTTGCCCTTGATCTTGTGCTTATGAACCTCATTTGTATTTGTTCTTGTACTTAGGAACCTCATTTGCCCTTGTTCGTGTGCTTAATAACCTCAATTGTCGTTGTTCATATACTTCTTAACCTCTTTTGCCCTTGTTCTTGTGCTTAGCAACATCATTTACACTTGTTCTTGTGGTTAACAACCACATTTATCGTTGTTCTTGTGCTTTACAACATAATTTAGCCTTGATCCTGTGCTTATGTACCTCATTTGCACATGTTCATATGCTTAGGAACCTCATTTGCCCTTGTTTGTGTGCTTAAGAACCTCAATTAGATTTGTTTGTTTGTTTAAGAACCTTTTTTGCCCTTGATCTGGTGCTTATGAATGTCATTTGCATTTGTTCTTGTTCTTAGGAATCTCATTTACCCTTATTCGTGTGCTTAAGAACTTCAATTGTCGTTGTTGATTTGCTTCTTAACCTCTTTTTCCCTTGTTACTGTGCTTAGCAACATCATTTACACTTATTCTTGTGCTTAACAACCTCATTTGTCGTTGTTCTTGCGCTTTGCAACATAACTTGATCTGGTGCTTATGAATCTCATTTGCCCTTGTCCGTGTTCATAACAACCTCAATTGGCGTTGTTCGTGTGCTTAACAACCTCTTTTGCCCTTGATTTTGTGCTGAGGAACCTCATTTGCCCTCATTTGTGTGCTTAACAACCTCAATTGGCGTTCTTCGTGTGCTTAACAACCTCTTTTTCCCTTGACATTGTCGTTATGAACCTCATTTGCATTTGCTATTGTGCTTAGGAACCTTATTTGCCCTTATTCGTGTGTTAACAACCTCAATTGTCGTTGTTCATATGCTTCTTAACCTCATTTACACTTGTTCTTGTGCTTAGCAATATCATTTATATTTGTTCTTGTGCTTAACAACCTCATTTGTCGTTGTTCTTGCGCGTTGCAACATAATTTGCCCTTGATCTTGTGCTTATGAACCTTATTTGTATTTGTTCTTGTACTTAGGAACCTCATTTGCCCTTGTTCGTGTGCTATAACCTCAATTGTCGTTGTTCATATGCTTCTTAACATCTTTTGCACTTGTTCTTGTGCTTAGCAACATCATTTACACTTGTTCTTGTGGTTAACTACCTCATTTATCGTTGTTCTTGTGCTTTGCAACATAATTTGCCCTTGATCTTGTGCTTATGAACTTTATTCGCATTTGTTGTTGTGCTGAGGAACCTCATTTTCCCTTGTTCGTGTGCTTAACAACCTCAATCGACATTGTTCTTGCGCTTTGCAACATAATTTGTCATTGACTTTGTGCTTATGAACCTCATTTGCATTTGTTCTTGTGCTTAGGAACCTCATTTGCCTTTGTTTGTGTGCTTAACAACCTCAATTGGCATTGTTCGTGTGCTTGACAACATCTTTTGCCCTTGACATTGTCCTTATGAACCTCATTTGCATTTGCTATTGTGCTTAGGAACCTTATTTGCCCTTGTTCGTGTGTTAACAACCTCAATTGTCGTTGTTCAATGCTTCTTAACCTGTTTTGTCCTTGTTCTTGTGCTTAGCAACCTCATTTGTTGTTGTTCTTGCGCTTTGCAACATAATTTGCCCTTGATCTTGTGCTTATAAACCTCATTTGCATTTGTTCTTGTGCAGAGGAACCTCATTTGCCCTTGTTCGTGTGCTTAACAACCTCAATTGTCGTTGTTCATATACTTCTTAACCTCTTTTGCCCTTATTCTTGTGATTAGCAACATTATTTACACTTCTTCTTGTGCTTAACAACCTCATTTGTCGTTGTTCTTGCACTTTGCAACAAAATTTGGCCTTGATATTGTGCTTATGAACCACATTTCCATATGTTTCCGTGCTTAGGAACCTCATTTTCCCTTGTTTGTGTCCTTAACAAGCTCAATTGGCGTTGTTCATGTGGTTAACAACCTCTTTTGCCCTTAATATTGTGCTTATGAATGTCATTTGCATTTGTTCTTGTTCTTAGGAATCTCATTTACCCTTATTCGTGTGCTTAAGAACTTCAATTGTCGTTGTTGATTTGCTTCTTAACCTCTTTTGCCCTTGTTACTGTGCTTAGCAACATCATTTACACTTATTCTTGTGCTTAACAACCTCATTTGCCGTTGTTCTTGCGCTTTGCAACATAACTTGCCCTTGATCTTGTGCTTATGAACCTCATTTCCATTTGTTTCCGTGCTTAGGAACCTCATTTTCCCTTGTTTGTATGCTTAACAACCTCAATTAGCGTTGATCGTGTGCTTAACAACCTCTTTTGCCCTTGACCTTATGCTTATGAATCTCATTTGTATTTGTTCTTGTGCTTGGGAACCTCATTTGTCCTTGCTCGTGTGCTTAACAACCTCAATTGTCATTGTTCATATGCTTCTTAACCTCTTTTGCCCTTGTTCTTGTGCTTAGCAAGATCATTTACACTTCTTTTTGTGCTTAACAACCTCATTTGTCGTTGTTCTTGCGCTTTGCAACATAATTTGCCCTTGATCTTGTGCTTATGAACCACATCTGCGTTTGTTCTTGTGCTTAGGAACCTCATTTGCCCGTTGTTCGCACAAAAGTGTACTACTAAGTTTCAGTACAGCAAGCTGTAGTTTTTTTAAACCTCGATTCTACTTTTGAATTAGACTGCAAGTGTACAATCCTATCGTTGGTATTATCGGGTATCGATCCACGGGACGGTTCAATGACTTAATTAGATTTTTACTTAATTTATCATCAGACTAGAAGTGTTTGAAAGGTTGAGTTGGTTGTTCAAGGTTCAATAACAATGAATAAAACTGAAAGCAAATTAAACTGGACTTTAAAAATCAATTAAAACAAGCGTTTCCTGGGTTTCTGATTTCGTCTGCAACTCTGACTCTCGTCTTACACGGCCCGTGTACTCTCATACACGACCCGTGTCACACGGTCCGTGTACTATCATACACGGTCCGTGCCAAACTCAAGTGAAACTGCAGTTGTCTGTTTTCTGTACTGATTGGATTTGTGTAGGTTGAAATGACCATACCTGATGTCTCTAAACCTCAACTCTCGTTTGTTGGCTTAATAAACTCGAGAATGGAAATACAATTCAATCCTCTTAGGGTTCTAACCTAAACTCTCGTTTATTGGTTTGAAGGACCTAAGTTACTTGTTTGGTTTACTAAAGGTATTCAGAATCTCTCGATTTCTGAAACGTTCACCTCTCGCTTACTAATTTGTCTTCCCTCTCGGTTCATCGGCTTACCTCGAATACTTGGTCTGGTTGAAGGACGGAATTGGACGCAATACCTTGTTAGACGTAGCCAAGTCTAATGGTAAGAACCAAATAACAATCGAACAACGCAGAAAAGCAATTAAAATCATACACAAACAAGCAAACACGAATATCAAACATAATCAAACAACTAGCAAGTAAACAAAGTATTCGACTACATCATAACCCAAGAAACTAAGAAATCTACTCAAGCATAGTTCTAAAAACAGAATAACAACAGTAGAATAAAAAATTCATGACAAAAACCGAAAATACGAAGAAGATTCGTCGGAATTCTCTCGATTTCCTCCTCTCTACTTCGTCTCCAAGTCAGTTGTTGTAAAACTCTCCTAGGGTTCGTTCTTGTCAGATTGGATGCCTCTCTAGCCCAAGGGGTCGTCCTTTTTATTCCCCATAACCGTCCTCCTTTAATTAGGCATTAATCTGAAAACTTAGATTAACTGCCGGATTTGTCTGACACGGTCCGTGTGAGATGTTGTATGGACCGTGTGCCTGTGTCTCCTATCCGGGTCGTGCAGCACTCGTGTGAGGGGTCGAGTAGGGTCTTGCACGGTCCGTGTGAGATGTTACACGACCCGTCTAGCATGTTCAGATTGCCTAATTTTGCCCTTTCTTCGCCCGTTTCCTACAATGAATGAACAAAAGCGCAGCAGTACCACATTCTATAGAGAATCAATGTAATAAGCATAATTTTACCGTTTTGGACACAGGTTTTGGTACAGAATGAGGTCGGAAATGTAGCTAAAATAACATGATATCACCCGTGTTTGTGTGCTTAACAATCTCAATTGGCGTTTTTCGTGTGCTGAACAACCTCTTTTGTCCTTGATCTTGTGCTTCTGAACCTCATTTGCAGTTTTTCTTGTGCCTAGGAACCTCGTTTACCCTTGTTCGTGTGGCTAACAACCTCAATTGTCGTTGTTTATATGCTTCTTAACTTCTTTTGCCCTTCTTTTTGTGCTTAGCAACATCTACACTTATTGTTGTGCTTAACAACCTCATTTGTCGTTGTTCTTGCGCTTTGCAACAAAATTTGCCCGTGAACTTTTGCTTATAAACCTATTTGCATTTGTTCTTGTGTTTAGGAACCTCATTTTCCCTTGTGTGTGTGCTTAGCAATCTCAATTGGCGTTGTTCATGTGGTTAACAATCTCTTTTGCCCTTGATCTTGTGCTTACGAACCTCATTTGCATTTGTTCTTGTGCTTAGGAACCTCATTTTCTAATGTTCGTGTGTTAACAACCTCAATTACCGTTGTTCATCTGCTTCTTAACCTCTTTTCTCCTTGTCCTTGTGCTTAGAAACATCATTTACACTTGTTCTTGTGCTTAACATCTTCATTTGTTGTTGTTCTTGCACTTTGCGACATAATTTGCCCTTGATCTTGTGCTTATGAACCTCATTTGCATTTGTTCTTTTGCTTAGGAACCTCGTTTGCCCTTGTTTGTGTGCTTGACAACCTCAATTGGCGTTGTTCGTGTGCATAACAACGTCTTTTGCCCTTGATCTTGTGCTTATGAACCTCATTTGCATTTGAGCTTAACAACCTCAATTTTTGTTGTTCATATGCTTCTTAATCTCTTTTGCCCTTGATTTTGTGTTTAGTAACATCATTTACACTTGTTCTTGTGGTTAACAACCTCATTTATCGTTGTTCTTACGGTTTGCAACATAATTTGTCCTTGATCTTGTGCTTATGAACCTCATTTATATTTGTTCTTGTGATTAGGAACCTCATTTGCCCTGTTTGTGTGCTTAACAACCTCAATTGGCGTTGTTCGTGTGCTGAACAATCTCTTTTGCCCTTGATCTTTGGTGCTTCTGAACCTCATTTGCATTTTTTTGCCTCTTTTTCCCTTGAACTTGTGCTTATGAACCTCATTTGCATTTGTTCTTGTACTTGGGAACATCATTTGCCATTGTTCGTGTGCTTAACAACCTCTTTTGTCCTTGTTCTTGTACTTAGCAACTTCATCTACACTTGTTCTTGTGCTTAACAACCTCAATTGTTGTTGTTCTTGCGTGTTGCAACATAAGTTGCCCTTGATCTTGTGCTTGTGAACCTTATTTGTATTTGTCCTTGTACATAGGAACCACATTTGCCCTTGTTCGGGTGCTTAATAACCTCAATTGTCGTTGTTGATATCCTTCTTAACCTCTTTTGCCCTTGTTCTTTTGCTTAGCAACATCATTTATACTTGTTCTTGTGGTTAACAACCTCACTTATCGTTGTTCTTGCACTTTGCAACATAATTTGCCTTTGATCTTGTGCTTATGAACTTTATTTGCACTTGTTCTTGTGCTTAGGAACCTCATTTGCCCTTGTTTGTGTGCTTAACAACCTCAATTGACACTGTTTGTGTGCTTAACAACCTCTTTTGTCCTTGATCTTGTGCTTATGAACCTCATTTGCATTTGTTTTTGTGCTAAGGAATCTCATTTGCCCTTCTCTGTGTGCATAACAATCTCAATTGGCGTTGTTCGTGAGCTTAACAACCTCTTTTGCCCTTAATCTTGTGCTTATGAACCTCATTTGCATTTGTTCTTATGCTTAGGAACCTTATTTGCCCATGTTTGTGTGCTTAACAACATCAATTGGCATTGTTCGCGTGCTTACCAACCTGTTTCGCCCTTGATCTTTTGCTTATGAACCTCATTTGCATTTGTTCTTGTGCTAAGGAACCTCATTTGCCCTTGTCTATGTGCATAACAACCTCAATTGACGTTGTTCGTGAGCTTACCAACCTTTTTTGCCCTTGATCTTGTGGTTATGAACCTCATTTGCATTTGTTCATGTGCTTAGGAACCTTATTTGCCCTGGTTTGTGTGCTTAACAACATCAATTGGCATTGTTCGTGTGCTTACCAACCTCTTTTGCCCTTGATCTTTTGCTTATGAACCTCATTTGCATTTGTTCTTGCGCTTAGGAACCTCATTTGTCTTTGTTTGTGTGCTTAACAACACATCAATTGGCTTTGTTCGTGTGCTTAACAACCTCTTTTGCCCTTGATCTTGAGGTTATGAACCTCATTTGCATTTGTTCTTGTGCATAGGAACCTCATTTGCCATTGTTTGTGTGCTTAACAACCTCAATTGGCGTTGTTCGTGTACTTAACAACCTCTTTTTCCCTTGACATTTTCCTTATGAACCCCATTTGCATTTGCTATTGTGCTTAGGAACCTCATTTGCCCTTATTCGTATGTTAACAACCTCAATTGTTGTTGTTCATATGCTTCTTAACCTCTTTTGTCATTGTTCTTGTGCATAGCAACATCATTTACACTTGTTCTTGTGCTTAACAACCTCATTTGTCGTTGTTCTTGCGCTTTGCAACATAATTTGTCATTGATATGGTGCTTATGAACCTCATTTCCATTTGTTTTTGTTCTTAGGAACCTCATTTGCCCTTGTTTGTGTGCTTAACAACCTCAATTGTCATTGTTCGTGTGCTTCGCAACTTCTTTTGCCCTTGACCTTGTGCTTATGAACCTCATTTGCATTTGTTCTTGTGCTTAACAACCTCAATTGTCGTTGTTCATATGTGTTTCTTCACCTCTTTTGCCCTGGTTCTTGAGCTTAGTAACATCATTTACACTTGTTCTTGTGCTTAACAACTTCATTTATCGTTGTTCTTGCGCTTTGCAATATCATTTGCCCTTGATCTTGTGCTTATGAACCTCATTTTCATTTGTTTCAGTGCTTAGGAACCTCATTTGCCCTTGTTTGTGTGCTTAACAACCTCAATTGGCGCTGTTCGTGTGCTTCACAACCTCTTTTGCCCTTGATCTTGTGCTTATGAACCTTATTTGTATTTTTTTTCTTGTACTTAGGAACCTCATTTGCCCTTCTTCGTGTGCTTAATAACCTCATTTGTCGTTGTTCATATGCTTCTTAACCTCTTTTGCCCTTGTTCTTGCGCTTGGCAACATCATTTACACTTGTTCTTGTGGTTAACAACCTCATTTATCGTTGTTCTTGTGCTTTGCAACATAATTTGCCCTTGATCTTGTGTTTATGAACTTTATTTGTATTTGTTCTTGTACTTAGGAACCTCATTTTCCCTTGTTCGTGTGCTTAACAACCTCAATTGACATTGTTCTTGCGCTTTGCAACATAATTTGCCCTTGACCTTGTGCTTATGAACCTCATTTGCATTTGTTCTTGAGCTTAGGAACCTCATTTGTCTTTGTTTGTGTGCTTAACAACCTCAATTGGCATTGTTCGTGCGCTTAACAACCTCTTTTGCACATGACATTCTCCGTATGAACCTCATTTTCATTTGCTATTGTGCTTAGGAACCTTATTTGCCCTTGTTCGTGTGTTAACAACCTCAATTGTTATTGTTCATATGCTTCTTAACCTCTTTTGCCCTTGTTCATATGCTTAGCAACATCATTTACACTTGTTCTTGTGCTTAACAACCTCATTTGTTGTTGTTCTTACGATTTGCAACATAATTTGTCCTTGATCTTGTGCTTATAAACCTCATTTGCATTTGTTCTTGTGCTGAGGAACCTCATTTGCCCTTGTTCGTGTGCTTAACAACATCAATTGTCGTTGTTCATATGCTGCTTAACCTCTTTTGCCCTTATTCTTGTGATTAGCAACATCATTTACACTTCTTCTTGGCGTTGTTCACAACCTCAATTGGCGTTGTTCGTGTGCTTAACAACCTCTTTTGCCATTGATTTTTTGCTTATGAACCTCATTTGCATTTGTTCTTGTGTCTAGAAACATCATTTGCCTTTGTTTGTGTACTTAACAACCTTAATTGGCATTGTTCGTGTGCTTAACAACATCTTTTTCCCATGACATTGTGCTTATCAACTTCGTTTGCATTTGCTATTGTGCTTAGGAACCTCATTTGCCCTTCTTAGTGTGTTAACAATCTCAATTGTTATTGTTCATATGCTTCTACCTCTTTTGTCCTTGCTCTTGTGCTTAGTAATATCATTTACACTTGTTTTTGTGCTTAAATACTTTATTTGTCATTGTTCTTGCGCTTTTCAACATAATTTGCCCATGATTATGTGCTTATAAACCTTATTTGCATTTGTTCTTGTGCTTCGGAACTTTATTTGCCCTATTTCGTGTGCTTAACAAGCTCAATTGTCGTTGTTCATATGCTTCTTAACCTCTTTTGCCCTTATGCTTGTGCTTAGCAACATCATTTGCACTTTTTCTTGTTCTTAACAACCACATTTGTCGTTGTTCTTGCGCTTTGCAGCATAATTTGCTATTGATCTTGTGCTTATAAACATCATTTACATTTGTTTTTGTGCTTAGAAACCTCATTTTCCCTTGTTTGTGTGCTTAACAACCTCAATTGGTGTTGTGTGTGTGCTTAACCACCTCTTTTGCCCTCGATCATGTGCTTATGAATCTCATTTGCATTTGTTCTTGTGCTTAGGAACCTTATGTGCTCTTTTTCGTGTGCTTAACAACCTCAATTGTCGTTGTTCATATGCTTCTTAACTACTTTTGCCCTTATGCTTGTGCTTTGCAACATCATTTACACTTCTTCTTGTGCTTAACAACCGCATTTGTCGTTGTTCTTGCGCTTTGCAACATAATTTGCCCTTGATCTCGTGTTTATAAACCTCATTTGCATTTGTTTTTGTGCTTAGAAACCTCATTTTTCCTTTGTTTGTGTGCTTAACAACCTCAATTGGCGTTATTCGAGTGCTTAACCACCTATTTTTCCCTTGATCTTGTGCATATGAACCTAATTTGCATTTGTTCTTATGCTTAGGAACCTCATTTGCCCTTGTTCGTGTGCTAAACAATCTCAATTGTCGTTGTTCATATGCTTCTTAACCTCTTTTGTCCTTGTTCTTGTGCTTAGCAACATCATTTATACTTGTTCTTGTGCTTAACATCCTTATTTGTCGTTGTTCTTGCACTTTGCAACATAATTTGCCCTTGATCTTGTGCTTATGAACCTTATTTGCATTTGTTCTTGTGCTTAGGAATCTCATTTGTCGTTGTTTGTGTGCTTGACAACCTCAATTGGCGTTGTTCGTGTGCATAACAACTTCTTTTGCCCTTGATCTTGTGTTTATGAATCTCATTTGCATTTGTTCTTGTGCTTAGGAACCTCCTTTGTCCTTGTTCGTGTGCTTAACAACCTCAATTTTCGTTGTTCATATGCTTAACCTCTTTTGCCCTTGTTCTTGTGCTTAGCAACATCATTTACACTTGTTCTTGTGATTAACAACCTCATTTATCGTTGTTCTTGCGGTTTGCAACATAATTTGTCCTTGATCTTGTGCTTATGAACCTTATTTGTATTTGTTCTTGTGCTGAGGAACCTCATTTGCCCTTGTTTGTGTGCTTAACAACCTCAATTGGCATTGTTCGTGTGCATAACAACCTCTTTTGCCCTTGATCTTGGTGCTTATGAACCTCATTTGCCCTTGTTTGTGTGCTTAACAACTTCATTTATCGTTGTTCTTGCGCTTTGAAGCATAATTTGTCCTTAATCTTGTGCTTTTGAACCTCATTTGCATTTGTTCTTGTGCTTAGGAACCTCATTTGCCCTTGTTCGTGTGCTTAACAACCTCAATTGTTGTTGTTTATATTCTTCTTAACATATTTTGCCCTTGTTCTTGTGCTTAGCAATATCATTTACACTTGTTCTTGTGCTTAACAACCTCATGTGACGTTGTTCTTGCGCTTTGTAACATAATTTGCCCTTGATCTTGTTCTTATAAACCTCATTTGTATTTATTATTGTTTTTAGGAACCTTATTTGCCCTTGTTTGTGTTGTTAACAACCTTAATTGGCATTGTTCACGTGCTTAACAACCTTTTTTGCCCTTGATCTTGTGCTTATGTACCTCATTTACATTTGTTCTTGTGCTTGGGAACCTCATTTGCCCTTGTTTGTGTACTTAACAACCTCAATTGTCGTTGTTCATATGCTTCTTAACCTCTTTTGCCCTTGTTCTTGTGCTTAGCAACATCATTTACAATTGTTCTTGTGCTTGACTGTCCAATTATACAGACAATATGTAACCTGACAGAATGCATCTACCTGTGTTGTTTCCAATACCTCATGATATCCAGTTGAACTCGAGATAGGATGTTGTCATTCCTGCTGTGTCATCAATTATGTTTCTTAATCTGTGAGGTCATATTATAATCCATAATTAAACTATTCAATCTTGATATGCACATATAATATAACTTTATCAAAGGGTCCAAGATATCATAGCTTACTCAGCATTCTCTGGTTAAGGGATATTCGTCCTGTTGACATCTATAAACTTCCTAACATAAGTTCTACACATTGAGAAAATGTCTTTATCTCTCTTTGTTACAGTGAGAGATTAACATCAACCACAGATGCGTACACCTTAAGCAGGAAAACCAAATGTCTCAGACATAAGACAACAACACCACATGAAGCATCAATGACGAAACACATAATCATTATGATGTTCATGTATGGCAAATTTGACGACATATAACACTGTATGCATTAAAGTTCATTACTAATATTGATTGGTTGCTACACAATATAACTATTAGATAAACCACCAGTAATGCAACTTAGAGCAACAAAATGACTCCCGTCAATCAATCATACGAACAAGAATTACAAACAAAATGTTTGCTCTATGACACCTAACTCTATCAATCAGCTGCCCATAGATTGTCCTCTTGGACCCCCCAACCTGTACCGGCCGCCCAGACATCATCCTGACTCACCGACTATGTACGCATCTCTCATGGATTGGCCTCCTAGGTAGCAGGATATGTGGCCGGAGACTTTGTCCCAAATATAGCAGCCTCCCAGGCATCTATCGTCTGCGTCCCACTCCCACTCGCCCCGTGGTCGTGCAACGCTTCATTAATGGATGTCTGACGTATGGTATCTCTGGTGTGTGATGCCGTACCGTCAACATGCCCTCGTTCTGCATTTGTCAATGATTTCAGAGAGTGTGAATCACTGATGTTTGTTTAAAACGTAATATTTGCATTTCTTAAAATAACACAACGTATCTCCATGGATGCTAGTGAGACACGGTGCTTAATATGTGGAGTCCACAGGAGAGGACTGAACATGTCTCTAGCATTAGTAGCTGCTACAGTGGCAGCCTCTATATCGGAACCCTCTGCAAAGGGACCCTCTGCACTAGGACTGGGATCGGCGGGAGTGTGTGAACTCTCCCCGGTCTCCAGAGTATCTCGTGTTCTTCCCCGTCTATGTCTGGACGGAGGGTTTTGTTGTGGCGGTTAGGATTTTGGATAAAATAACAGGCGGTTCGCGTTTTATAAAAAAAAAAAAAAAAAAAGTTCATACAAAACTGTCCAAGGAGGCTGTTAGGTTGGGGTACGGACTGTTCAGTTGGGAGGCAGTCTGGTACTAGGAGTGAACTGCCCCCTTTGAGCGATTGGAGCATATTTAAAATTATTTTTAGCCCGAGAGCATATTTAATATTTTTTGGGGGTATTAATAAAAAAAAAGCAGTACATAATGAAAGCCAAGACAATTATCCACGTAAGAATTGCTACAAAGAAATACAAATATTTTTTTTTTCTTAAATAAAAATAAAGCCTGAGAAATATGAGTCTTTCATTCTAATAAATAAGGATAAGATTAATTAATATACTTCGTAAACTAAGCACAAACTGTATCTGCGTGGAGATCCATGCCATCAGGGAGCTCTCTTCTCTTCTGGGATCAAAATCTGCTCATTTTCTCAAGAAAAGAAGCACCCTTCTATTCTTTCATCCGAATCGTTGAAAATTTATCGTACGGCTTCAATTAGATCTGAATCATTTTAATAAATTAAATTGATTTAAAAATAAAAAGTAATTGAGACCGTACGATGAATTTTGAACGATCCGGATGGAAGAACAGGAGTCGGTTCCTCTCTTCTGAGTCTGCAATTCAATTTTTCTCTCCGAGTTTGACAAGTTGACATCTCTCTCTCTCTCTCTCTTTTGCGAAGGGAAGGCCTGTTAATTAATTAAAACCAAAACCTTTGTCCAGCAAAAGCTCCGTTCTCCCTCCCCGTCTTGTCCTCTCTAAATAAGGTTAATATTTCTAGCACTGAGGCGGAACCCTAGTGCAACGCTTCGTCTTCTCTCGCTCTTTAGAGGTTGGTAACTCCTCTCTGTCTCTCTCTCCTTCTCTCCCCGGCAAGACTACTGCTATTTTGTAGTAGGAAACCCTTGAAAAAACACTAAATTGGCAAATTTTATGCATTTTGGTACGGACTTAGATCCAAATTGCCAACTATAGAAAGGCCTAATTTGCAAACCCAACGTCATTAGCTCTACACTTCATTGGTCATCGATAATTAGCAAGAGATGTTTGACATTGGTACAGACATACAATTTAATTCAGAGATGTTACACATTGCTTTACCTAATTACCTACCTGGGTTGATAATACAGTTCAGATTGAAATTTTAAGGTATAAGCCATGAATCCTATTTATGTAATCCGAGAATTATTTGAGAGGATCATGTTTGCAATTTAAATTAGTTTTATTATTAAAAACTTCTATAAAGCGACTCATCTCTCTTTTTCTGGCACAAACATACACATGGACTGAGAAACCATTTTAGTTGAGATCTGGAAGCAATTACTATAAAGTTTGATTTTGATAAATGTAACAACGGTTGAAGTTTTGACCTGTATTGATTCGCACCTCTTCAGTAAATGTCGCAACAGTTGAATTGGATTTTGTATCTCATAGATCCCTGTATTGTCTCCAAATTAAATCACAATTTGACCTAGTTTAATTAAACATCAGGTTTAGTTGGTTCAACGACTTGTGCAGACAGAAGCAAGATCACCAAGAGAAAGATCAGCTGAGGTTCTGATAGATTTCAAGAGAATCAAAGGCAAGATCTTGTGCAAGGCAACAATGTATAGAAAGAGGTGAGATTTCATTGATTTGTGTCTATTCTTCTATTTGGTTCACTTCTGATTTGTTTCTGCTTCTCCGGTTCACTACTGATTTGATTTTGCAGATTCTTTTGTTTGCTTGATTGTTATATTTGGATTTGAAGGTGATTGGGAAAAGGGGATTATTGGAACCCTAATTCATTGCAAAGCCTCTCTTTGGCAATAAAGCAACTTTGTTTCTTATTTGAAAACCTTGAAGAGTTGGACTTTTGACTTTTCTCTTCCGTAGTTGTAGGTTTCACTAATTGATAATCAAAGTTACCAAACTTGAGGCAGGACTATTTGTATGTTAACATCACTGAGGTTTTCTTTATTATTATAACTATTTTTGTTACTGTTGCTATTTTATTTATTTATTTATTATTGTTGTTGTAATTATTATTTATTATTGTTTACTATCTACCTTGACTTTTTTATTATGATTGGGTTTCATTTCTAGCCTACCCCAACCTGTTTGGGACTAAAGGCTTGGTTGTTGTTGTTTTACTATTTAGTAGTGCTATGGCAAAATTGTTTTGTTCAATCTCTCTCTCTCTCTCTGTGTTAAAGGTACATCCAACAGATCAAATACCAATAGAAATTATTTTTATTTAAGTTTTGAATTGACAGCTGAGAGATTACTCTTTATAACATTAAAGCAAAGGAGCTGCTATTTGACTACTATTTTTTATCTTTTGCTGTCTTTTATTGTTAGTGAGTTTGTAGTCTTTATTAACAATCTTCAGGAAGTCTAACCATTTCTAGAACTTCAATTCATCTCCAGAAAGTATGATGGTGGTGATTCCCGTGAGATGGGACTGAAGCGAAATCAGTCATATGCACCGGGTGCGTCTCTATATGGCGCCATGCCTGGGGGTCCAAACATGATGTACCCCACAGGCTCTTTTGGGTACCCGAACCAGTCCCCACCATTCCCAGTTGTGCGCCTTCGTGGCCTGCCCTTTGACTGCTCAGAAGATGATGTTGTGGACTTCTTTCAGGGGCTCGATTTGATCGACATATTGTTCGTTCATAAAGGAGGTCGCTTCAGTGGTGAGGCGTTTTGCATGTTGGCATATCCTGTTCAGGTAAAAATTTTATCTGACATGTCTGTAGTAACTTGTCAGTTTTGTTAGTATTAGTTTGGTAATGGCACACCTTGGTCTCCAATTTCCAGGTTGTCTTTGGTTCAGGTTAAGTTGACGAACTTGTTTTGTTTTTTTCCTTGCATGGGGAAGACCGGACCTGACTTAGGAAAGCAAGAAATTTGTATTTTGTCAGCTTTATTTTTATTTTGTATTTTTACACATAATAGTTAGTACACTTGCATAGATGTTTAACATTGGTTGGGAAGCAGTGGCGAGGCTAGGATTTGAGCTAGGGGTAGACAAAAACCGAATTCGGGTTCAAATAAATTAACCGGTTCAGATTCGGGTTCGGATTTGGGTTCAAATAAATTAACGGGTTCTTAACTTCTTCTGCTAGCCAAGTTTGCAATTCAATAACTCCAAATTCAAATACAAATAGAAATTACAAGTCAAATTCAAATACAATTGAAAAGAAAAATGTCTGACAAGAGCAAAATGGTAATAGAAATTACAAGTCAAATTCAAATACAACTGAAAAAAAAATGTCTGACAAGAGCAAAATGGTCAGATCAATTTCATTGGCTGAACAATTGCAAGTTTGCGACTATGTCCAAGTTTCTAGAATCAGCAATTCAAGTTGACATCTTTTAAAAAATTGTAAATTATATCGGGACAGTGTGTATCGTAGCAAAAAGCTCCTGTCACTTTAAAATAAGAAAATGAAAAATTCACCTTTTGAAAAAGCCCGGTCCAAAAAAAAAAAAAAAAAATCCAGGGCTACCCCTGGTATACACTAGCCTCGCCACTGTTGGGAAGGGTGTGGGCTTGAATCCTGCCCTTGAAAAAAATTCTGTTTTCCTTTTATTCTTTCAGGATCTGAACTGGCAGACCCAAAAATTACACAGCAGGGCTGTGTCATATAACCACTCAAACCTATTTTATCCTTACGCATGGGGTTAAAAAAAATGTCATCAATCTATTGGGCATGTGGGTTGGGTAAGACTGCCAGAACCGAGCACACCTTACCATTACATCTGGTCGGCACATGTTAGAACTTAGGTACAACCGGCACCGGAATGACTGATTTATTATCTGACTGTTATTGGAGATAAATAGGTGTGCATAAAAGGTGCAAGGTTGAATTTTGTCCACAAATTTAATTTTCCCAAAGTATAGTGGGGGTGGGGGTCACACATAGTTGGGGAAAAGACTGTTAGTTGTATAATCTGTTAAAAAAAATGAGTGATTGCAACAGGAAAACAACTCTCAGCAGTGCCAACATGTGCACACTGATATTAACTCCATTATTTACAGGTCGACTTCGCTGTTCAACGGAACCGACATAACATTGGCCGGCGATACATTGAGGTGTTTAGGTGCAAGAGAGAAGATTATTACGCAGCCGTAGCACAGGAAGTCTCTAGCGGCAAGGTTGGCGGCTCCTCTCCTCGAAGAACTGTGCCGCCACCTAGACCCAAGCCATCCACTGACGGTTCAAAGGATGAGCACGTGGTGTACACTGGTATTTTAAGGATGCGTGGCCTTCCTTTTTCAACCGGGAAGGAGGAAATAATGGATTTCTTCAAAGATTTTGAGTTGATCGAGCAAAGGGTTCATCTGGTGGTGAATCCCGATGGTCGCCCGAGCGGGGAGGCCTTTGTGGAGTTTAATAACTCTGAGGATTCTAAAGCGGCTATGAAGAATGACAGAATGACACTGGGCAGCCGCTACATAGAGCTGTTCCCATCTCATATGAAGGAAATGGATGAAGCCATGATTAGAGAGAGGCTGTGATAGTTTCCCATTTCTCTTTCTTTCTTTCTTTTTTACATTTTCTCTCAGTGGGTGTTTTAGTTGTGAATTGAGTCCTTGTGGGTGTTAAGTTAGGAATTGAATTCTTCAGTAGTTTAGTATTTAACAGATGCATTGTATTGATGTCAGAAATGCTATGTGAAGTTGTGAACCAATAAGTTTCAGTTGATTGTGTATGTCATTACCTGAATGGTGCAGTTTGTCTCTTAAAATGGTATCATCATATGCAGCTTACTGGCAAAATAAACATCATTTAATTATTTAACCCTAGTGGATGTATTTTACATTCAAATGAACCACCGTATATAATCTTAATAACCGTAGAAACGTAATATATGCTGCAGAAATTGATGAAAAACAGAAACGACATGACCTTAAAAAATAAAAAAATAAAAACAGGTCAGAATGATAGAAATCAGACATGACATTCTAGTTATTTCTAAATAACCTGAAAACAAGAATGCGTACATATATTGTAAAATAAATTTAAAAGTTAATAATCCTTCGTATGAAAATAGTAAATCAACTAATATATGTAAAGATTGAAGTCGACGAGTCAGTAAGTCACACCTCTCTTTTATTAATAGCATTTGAAGACGAATATGGGTTATTGACAGAGATAATAGTAAGTCACACCTCTCTTTTATTAATTCCTGCTTGGAACAATGACTAGCATTGTAGATTTGTAGTAATTCCTCTCTTTTAAAAATTGGAGGTCTCAAGTTTGAAATTCGGATGGAGAACCATAGTGGAAATTTAAAAATAGTTAGGTGGAATTTGAGTTAATGCATCTCAGCCGTCATCAGGATCTGGGACAATCCAACCCAAGATGGAATGCGCATAGTCCCTTTAATATTTGTTCCAACACAGGTCGGTCCCAATTCATTCTGCATTAACTCAACATGCGGTACAAATTTAACCCTCTCAACTGGAAGAATAATATGGATATTTTTTTAGTTTTTACTGGAAACAGACATTATTATTCCAACCTTGACTAATCAAAGACGAGTCCAAGAACCATTCCTAGACGTTTAAAAACATTTCCAGGAAAAGAACTAAAATTGTCCAGTCTTGCTTGTACAAAAAACCAAATTTATGTTTCCCAGGCACATCAAACTCAAACTCGAGCTCAAGCTAAAGCATTTCTCGTTAACAGGACCAGTAAATGATACAAATGAAAAAACTCAGTACAAAAAACCCTTCTACCAGGAACAGGAGCAAATAACTATTATCCAAGGTTAAGATGCAACTACTAGCTACAATAAGCTATTATTATAACATCCCTAAACAGTATGATACCACTACCAATAAGAGACTACAAGAACAGCAGAAAGATACAACATAAACAAAACTACAATTAACCATCTTTGTCAATACTACCAATCCACCTCGAAAAAACAGCTTACATTAAAACACACAAGCAAATCATTACCATATATAAAATAATTTACAAAAGGGCGCCACCTCCATGGCGACAATAATCAACAGACAGCACAACAGGCCACATCACAGGAAATCCCAGACTGGAATGGTGTAATGTCCCTGATCAGTGTTTTGGTGGCCCAGTTGCTGGTTATTACCAACCAGTTGTGGGTTGTTGCCGAGAAACTGGAGAGACTGCATGTCAGGTGCTGGAGGTATGGCCTGCAAAAGGAAAGAAATAATATATTTCATGGTTAAATAGCAGGATACAGGGGCAAAAAAATTATTCTAAACAACCATGTAATTGTTTATTGCATCGACCTGCGTCATTTGAGTGCTGCTGTGAAAAGCCTGTTGCTGAAGAGCAGCTGACGAATCCTGCATCTGTTTGATTATACATCATAGTTAAAAGATAAATATAACGGACACTCTAAGAAATATATCAAAACAATAATAGCATCAATAAGAAACAGTATTAACAACATATGACAATAATGGTCACTATTTTACTACATACAGTTTACTAGTACAACTTTTAAAATTTGATATTCATATTGTAGCATGGAAATTACCTGACTAAATTGCGTCATGCCATGGAATCCTTGCACTGCACCAAGCGCAAACTGGGGATTGGAGACATATGGAGCCTAAATTGAACAAGAAAAATAATATTACAACACTGGTCCAAAAGGTTAGTTCAAATTTGTCAAAAAGAGTAGATACTCCCAATTACAAGAAAAACACCTGCATGAGCTGACTTGGTGTAAGGAAAGGTTGTGGCGCATTCCTGGAAGGAGCAGCAGGAATTTCATTTGTTGGTGGTGGTTGCTCTTCAGCCCTAATTGCAAGTTGGTGATCCTCTGAAACACCTATATTAATTAAAAAAAAAACACAACACAATCACTTGATTGATCTCTATCTCTCGAATGCTAATTTCAAGAGATACACCCCCCGGCCTGCAGTCCAGCACACAAACAAGAAAGAATAGAAGTTGATCCTAAGTTCGAAAAGAATCCCAAACAAACCAAAAATCCAAATCCCCTCTCTCAATCGTTCCTTGTTTAGAAGAAAGAAAACATATAAGATTTAGGAACTTAAATTCAATTCTAAAGATAAGGTTACTGTATTTAATCTTCACTACCCAAACCCCAACCTATCCAAGAGAATCTTATCCTCATTTCCTTTCATAATAGATGAAACAGGAAAGAAAAATATAATATAGAGACCGAAACAAAGACCTTGACGTGCCTTCTTCCTCTTACTGCCACCACCACTCACATCAATCCCATTGTTCTGTCTCTTACTTGAACTCTTCTTCTTTCTCTTTGTCTCCCCACTTGTCCCCTCTCCTGATCCCAAAATATGTTGCATCCCCTTGAGCGCCCCACCACTGACATTCGCCCCCTTGTCCATTACTCGGGCCTGTAAAACCTTCTCCACCTGGTCAATTAGCTGCGCTGCCTGGTTCTGCATAAACAGGTAACCCTCTTGGTTCTCCGCTGCACGAGCTGCAACCCGATACAGGATCCTGCACAGTGACCCGTAGCGTTTTGCCAAGGATGACCTTGGGTCATCATCAAATCCTAAACCATGATTCTCCCGCAAATTTTCCAATTTTGCATCCTTCCTCCACCTGTGCAGAATGTATTGCGGGGGAAGTTCTTTGATGTTTTTTATGTCAAATATTTTTAAGATGTGGCAGCATGGGATGCCCGTCGACTCGAATTTCTTGCATGTGCACATGGCAGAGAGGTCTGAGGAGTCAAACCTGACGAAATGTATAGGTGGCCTATCCTTCACGGTTACCTGGTGCTCTGACACCGACCCAACCTCACCACAAGTGAAAGCTGTACACATGACAAACATGTCAAACTCATGCTTGAACAAATTGAAGACTGCTGGTGTGTAGACGTTCACGGTTTGCCAGAGCAGACGATAGTTGTTGTGGCCCCGTGGAACCCCCTGGCCTGCTAAGTAATCAGCTTGTTGCTCATGAAACCTCCTCTCCTCGACAAACTGCTCGAGTTGCTTAAGACATGTTAAAATCCCAAGCTCGGGCTTGAGATACTCTTTCAAAGTCAAGGTCATGTTGTCGCCTTGTAATGAAGCCGAGATATCAGCAGTGAACACATCACGGGCATATAGTGAAGCCCACTTCTCCTTATCGATGTATAATTTATTCATCCACTCATTGTCCTTGAGGTCATATTTCTCTAACAATAGGTCCCAGGCTGAGGCGAGCTCAGCCTCTTCACCACAACCATTCAAGCACCCCGCGAACTCGACTGAGAAGTTGTTAGAGCCTTGCATAACATGCTCGAGCTCTCTGGTGGCATTCTGGTAAATATGAAGCACAGATATCCTGTGCATTGTACCCGGCCAGACGGCTGAAATAGATTCAGACATTGCATCTCCCTGGTCTGTCAGCAGGGTTTTTGGCTGCTTCCCAGACATGGCTGACTTGAAGGTTTCGAATAGCCATTTAAATGATGCCAATGACTCGTCATACATCAAAGCCATGCCAAAAATTACAATTTGGCGGTGATGGTTGAGACCAAGAAATAAAGCAAGCGGGCGACCATAATTCTCAATCTTATACCGAGTGTCGAAACAAACAACATCACCGAAATGGTGGTAGTCATTAATGGATTTAGCATCAGCCCAGAATACATTAGTTACTTGATCAGTTTCATCCAATTGAACCGAGTAAAAGTAATTGGGGTTTTCTCCCTTGACCTTTTGCATGTACTCACATATTACACCAGCATCGCCCTGGGGCATTTTTGTAATTAATTTTGACCTCACATAGTTCTTGTACTCATCAGGTATGTACACTGGTGCCTCTATCTCATTATCATTTTCTCTCTCTTTTTCTTGGTGTACAACTATTGCCTGCTCTTTCTCCTTCTCCTTTGGTCGTGGTGTTCGTACAACCTTGGCTAATAAATTTTGCTTGCGTAAAGCTTGAATATCCATCAACAATGGTTCTAGCTCATGATTATGATGAGATACAAACTCTGTCACAACGTACTTATTGCTAACAGTAATTTTAATTGTCATGTGGGCCCCACAATTGGTACGGGTCTCTGGCGGTGGCCTCTTAGGGTTTGAACTGTTGGAGCGGGGCCGGTAGCCTTCTTTGGAGCACACAAAAGAGCGGGACTTAGTTACGCTACGGCCAGCACGGTCCCACCACCCCTTTCGTATGGTAAAGCCAATTTTCATTGCATATTTGGAGTAGAAATCATGTGCCTTTTCTTCATTCTCAAAAACCATGCCAAGTTTAGGTTCACCTCCCGGATCAGCGGTGATCTCTTCTGTTGGGTCAGGTTCAGGTGTTTCATTTTCTTTATACGTGAGCTAAAAGAAAAGAGATGAAACAAGAAATTAGTTAGATAAAGCCAAATAAGGAAAAATGTTACCAATTCAGGAAGACAGATGTAACAGATATTTTGAAGTTCCACAATTTCTACTGCGTCAAAATAAGTTTACAAGGTAATAATTTACCAGATAGTACAAAACGTCCGAAACCACAGATATCGGTCCCCGTATTAGTACGTGTACGATATCAGTGTCCAGGTATTACTACTAGTTTCCTATTATTGGATCAGCGTTGTTGGCATCCTGAAGAGAGGCATGTGAAACTTAAATATCTTACAATCATCATAGCAAGACGCACCACTGTGACATGTATTCAACACAAGTAAATCAAACTGATATCAAAGAGTCGTACCACACGGGGCTGGGACCGGGGTTTTGGACGCACAGGGGTGCTGGTACCGGTACCGGTACCTGCCAGACCCTGATATGAATATACTGGCCAGTACATCAATGTGTATGCTGGTACAGCTGCAACTTGGCCTGCTGCCGTGGTCTGAAATTAAGTAACAAGTCTATGTTAAAGTTGTATTAATAGAACTACAAAATCCAGACATGCAATCTTAAGATCGCACCAGTAAATACATACCAGGATTTTGGTAAGTGGCCTTATTTTCTTTTGCAGAGGAAGCACTTACTGTGTTTTAATTGTTTCCTCTGAGTTTGTTTATTTTGCATTAACAAGTTATGCTGCACCACAAACTTTCAGGTAACAACCAATGTACCCGTATGACCACAACTGCCTAGTATTTTAAAAATTATTACCTCTGTTTGTTTCTTCCCAGAGCGTCTCCCTGGAGTTTTTCCTGTAGTCTGAAACAAAAAGGTAGAAAGACTAATTAAAAACAGAAGCCACAGAATCAGTGAAAAAGGGAACAAAGAGAATAACAACATGGCATTCCAGGCATTTCCTACTGCAACTACTTGAAATTTCAAAAATATCAAACTATTTTAAACAGAAAGTCAAAAGTAATTAAAGGAGTTTCTAAATGAACATTCTTGTTCTAGTAGTTAGTATTTGCACAAGAGCACTATACCTCTTATTGCAAACTTTAGGTCATACCAAGTATTTCTATTAAGGCAAGTGTTCTTGCTGTAAGTGCATTTGGAATGTATATTGGTATAACTGGTAGCTATTTAAATTACCAATGATTCATCAGTTGAGAGGAACTTTCCACCCCTTCCTCTCTTACGATTTTCAGCAATTGCTTGCCTCGAGGCAATCTACATAAAAATAACAACACAAATTGCAAAATTACACTTCAAGCACACTCACATAGAATCTAAACAGAAATAAGCTCCCAATAATCATCAAACTATTTACCTTTCCAGGCCTCCCAATAACACCCCTATTCCGCTTCTTATTCAAATACTTTAACAATATTTTTCTCCTCTCTTCATTATTGTGATGAGGCACTCGAATCAACCTGTACAACAGGCTACCACCAGCACCTGATCCAGACCCGGCAACTCGTTTCTTCCTTTTACCCTTCTTTCCTTTTTTACCCTTGCCACCCCTACCCTCGTCACTCTCAGTCTCTTCATCTTCTCCAGAGCTCTCCAATTCAATCACCTCAGTCTTTGACCTACTACCCCTTGTTCTTTTCGCAACCGGCCCGTCTTCCTCAGTCTCAGTTGTTTTTTTCCTATACACTCGTCTCATCCGACCTGCATTAGATCCAGTACCGGTCTTGTAATCCCCTTTATGACAGACAAACCTTTGCATTGTAAGAGCGCCACTATTGGCAGAGCGTCTGTTTGACCCAGTTCGAGTCATAAAACCTGCTTTCTCCCCATACTCATTGTAGAAAACCTTTGCAGCCTCAACTGATTCAAATTCCATCCCAATTGTCGGTATTGAGACCATGTTTTCATCCCCTGAATTCTGTAAATTTGAACTTTCCTCACCCAGATTTTGCACGGTTGCATGGTTGTGCTCTATCTCAAGCTTAGTGACAACCCATTTGTCATGTTGCTTTCTGACAACCTCCATCATGGCCTTACAACATTCACCGCCCACATTGCCTGATGTGCCACGCACAGAGTTACCAATGGGTCGTACAGCACCGCTGCTCAAGTAAGTACGCATTACCTGAGCCACCCGAGTGGCATACTCATTGTACAGAGTTTGAGGTGGAGCCGTGGTCTCAGGAGCGTTCTCCGCAGGCTTAGTTTCTAATTTCTCTGCTTTCTCTATTTCTTCCTCGTTGGCATTAACAATCATCTCCTGGGACGACGAAACAATTCCCGCCATGATCGGTCAGATCTGTACATAGAGATCGGAAACCCTAAAATAAAGTTGGGGATAGAAAAGAAAACCCTGGGAAGGTTTGAAAGAAGAGAGAGGGAAGGAGAAAGGAGGGACGGGGACTTACCCGTAATCGTATTGCCGAATTTCTTTGATTTTTTGAATTGATTTATATATGGATCGAAAGAAGAGTTGAGGTGCGCCGATCGCCTGTTTCTTCCTCCTTTCTATCCTTTCCTGGAGCAAAAGAGAGGGGAGACTCGCAACTCGCAACTCGCAACTCGCAATTTCTGGATTTTCTTGGAAAGACAATTTGTGGCATAGCACCGAACAGGCGACACGGTCTTGTTACATACAATAATTGACACGTAGCGTTGCCCGGGTCCAGGTGGTGTTTTGAAAAAAACCTGGGGTTCAAGAACCGGACCGTGGGAACCGTGGACCGCAACCGTACCGAACCGGACCGAGGTTCAAAACCGGACCGGACCGGACCACTACAATTTAAGGTTCTAAAAAGATTTTTAGCTAATAATTTGAACTAGAACCGAACTAAACCGGACCGTACTAGACCGGTGAACCGTGGGAACCGGAACCGTGACAAAACCGGACCGGACCGAACCTAATCCGTGTAGAACCGGACTTAAACCGAGGTGCTAAATGTGCATTAGTTGATAAAAGAAAACTAAGCCTTAATTGAGCCAGACATAGTACTGTTTTTTGCAAATTCTGTTCAGTGCTAAAGATGCATGTCACATTCATGTCATAAAAAACTGAAGCTTAAACATTCATGTCATATGTATAACTTCCATTTTATCAAGACCTAGGCTATGCATGCAAAACTCTATGGAGACCTTTGCATTGTTGTCGTAACAATTGACAGTGACTCTATCAAAACATCAAGGCCTTTTGGCAGAGGTCAAAATCAGAAAAAAAAACCCTCCTTCCAGTGTTCTATTTCTCATTGTCCAGAAATTAGATCGTATTGTAATAACTATAGTGATATCCAAAAAAAAAAATCCATTTAGCTAACAGAATACTTATTTAGGGATTACTGCTAGAAATTTTGACTTCGTCCAGGAATCAAACAGACAAAAAAGAAATGGGGACAGCTGGGTCAGAGAATATTGGCAGGATCAATTAAAAAAACAGCTTCCTTACCGGGGTGTATAAAAAAAAAAAAAAAAAAAAAAAAAAAAACAGAACAGAACAGAACCGTAGACCTAGCTGGACCGGACCGGACCGTGTGAATTTGAAACATGGTTCTAACAAGGTTTTGAGCCAACTATTTCAAGTTAAAACCGCCGGAACCGAACCATGTAGAACCTTGGACCGTGAAAATCGTGACCCATGCGGAACTGTGAATCGGCCGAATTTGAACTGGACCGGACCGTTTGGTCAACACTAGGTCCAGGGGCGTTTATGATCGTAACAACACCATAGAATTTTACGCACACCTACTCCAGAGCGAATGAGCGTCAATTAGTCATGGGTGCGTTTGGATGGGTGAAGAATAGCTAGTATTCCGGATTACCACTATTCCGAGCTACTATCCGGCGTTTGGGTGTGTTTGGATTAGCGAATAGTCACTATTCTTTGTTTGTTTTTTGTGGGATAGCCAACTATTTTACTATTCCTACATAATGTTGGAATAGCTATTATCCTAAAATTGAGGATAGCTCTATCCTTACTACTATTCTTGATTCATCCAAACGCAACCATATGTACTATAGTCTTTACCGATCTTTTTATTAATAACCTGAAAACACAAAAAATTAATAGATATGCCTTCTGTTTTCAAAAAATTTGAAACATACCCTGACCATTCCACAGTTGGGCGGTTCACTTCAAGACTCGGCCATCCCACATGGAGCAATCTGTGTGAATTTTGTTTTTCTTTTTGAAAATGATGTTATATTTGTGTTACATTTTTTTGGTTAAATTTTATTATGTTATAAGTTGTTGTGTAATATGTTGTAATATCTAACGATGTGTTTTAATTTTATTGTAATGTTTATGATTTGGTTGTATTGTTTTATGATTTTATTGTAATGTGTTATAATTTGTTGTGATGTTTATAATTTTATTGTAATGTTTATAATTTGTTGTAATGTCTCTGGACATCATCTTTCCACCAGACCGCATATAAGAGCTTGGTCGATCTTGCTCACGAGGGCTAGCTGATACAAGCTTAGGTTAACGATATACTGCTCCATCAATGGATGAGAAACATACGGTATTTCAGAGATACGATGACGCCCATCATCATCGTCACGTCTTGCATTTAACAATGATGTCAATGTGTCAGATTGTTTATATAACATATTAAATAATAATATTTAAATTACACAAAAACGCTAACATTCCTCAACAGATGCCAAAGAGATACGGTGCTCAATATGGCGGGTCCATAAAAGAGGACTTAAAGTCTAAGCTTTAATTGGCGGTACAAGAGCCTCTGCAGCAGGAGCATCTTAACCCTCTCGTCCTTATCGTACCTCGTGATCGTCCCGTCTAAGTCTGGCTAGGGGCATCTCTAATCATTCTAAATTTGAAAATATCAAGTTACGTCAATGTCTGGTATTTTTAAAACCTTAATTTTGGTGCTTGAACCACTAACTAAAAAGTTACGAAATTCTGAACCATGTCTGGTATTGTTAAAACTTTAATTTTGGTGTTTGAACCACTAACGAAAAAGTTACGATAATTATGAATCATTTCTAGACAATTCATAATCATTTATATTAATTCTAAAATTTTCCAAACAATTATGGACATTTGTAATTCCTAACATTTATAAACAATTCCTAAATAATTCCTAACAATTTTGATCATATATATTAATTCCTAACAATTATAAACAATTTCCAAAATATTCCTAACAATTTTGGATATTTATATTAATTCCTAAATAATTTTGGACATTTATATTAATTCCTAACAATTCTAAATAATTATTAAATAATTTTGGACTGAAAAATAAAATAAAAGTTTAGAAACTTGTAAAATGCAGGGAGGTCAAATGGAGAAAGATAGAAAGAGAAGAGAGAGTGGAGAAAAATTTGGAATGAATTGAATGAAATTCGACCATCCCTATTCCTACAATCCTACTATCTTTATATAGAAAAAACTGAACCGTCTCATAGTGGGGAGGCTGGATCTGGAAGTGGACCGCCCCACTATGGGCAGTCATAGCAAATACAATAGCATATGAAATTTGATCATCCCTATTTCTACCATCTTTATATAGAAAAAACCGAACTGTCTGATCTTTATATACATCTTCTGATAAATGATCGTAAAATAAATAGAATATTTATATACATTGAATTAATTTAACAATCCCTATTCCTACTATCTTTATATAGAAACAATCCCTATGCCTACTATCTTTTCAGTCGTGCAAATACAATAGCATATAAAATTCGACCATCCCTATTCCTACTATCTTTATATAGAAAAAAAAAAACCGAAACGTCTCACAGTGGGGAGATTGGATCTGGAAGTGGACCGCCCCACTATGGGCAGTCATAGCATATTTCAATTATTATTTTTTTTAACTGCGGGCATATCTGTTAATTTTTTTGGGTATAAATAAAAAAATGGATAGTTTGGGTAATCCATCTTATTACTTTGAAAATCAAAGACAGAACTGATTGTGAAAAAATGTATATATTTGATGTGACGAAAGACTATAGAGAAGTTTCCTTTTTCTTTTCTTTTTTGTTCTTTAGATCAGCTAGCAGACACACGGAGATTTATTTGTTTCTGAACTAGACGATAAATATAGAACTTATCCGATTCTCACCCGGAATATCTACACAAATTTGATCCACTATGAAATAATTTAAAACAATACTAAAATTTTTATGAGGAGGTGATAGAAAATCTGATGAAAAGATGTGTTCTTACTACTGAAAATATTGTTTTTACAAAGAATAGTAATTAATTTGAAAACAACTACTATTTAGAATAGCAATAAACATTCAAACAATATTTTTACTATTCGGAATAGCCGCTAATATGACAATTCGCTATTATGTTTTGAAACAGGAACAAGATAATTGACAAAGACTATATTTTGAGTTTCTTCTAAAAATAAATAAATAAATATATACATATATATTGGAGAAAGAATTTATTTTTTAATATTAGAAATGCAACATAAATAAATAAATTATTACCTGTTCCATCTACAATCACATTACTTTTCATTTTCACCAAAGTACGCATTTAATCCTGATCCTTCAAGCATATTATTTTCTTAACATGATGAAGTTGTTACTTCCATTGGAAAAAATAATGCATGATATAAATAAACAATTAGGAAACAAACAATTATACGGCCAGTACGTAGAGCATCAATATCAACAATTTTCCGTTACCTTAGGTGATATGAATAGGGGTTTCAACGGGTACGGTAAGGGTCGAGTGGAACTGTGGAAGCATTTTCATACCCGTACCCGTTACAAATTGTTATTACCTGTACCCTACCCATATCAACTATAAATTATCTTACATGTATCCTACCCTTACCCGTTATGGTTGTCGGATAACGAAACGGTAGCGGATAAATAACGGGTAATACTATTATAATAATTATTTTTATTATTTATTAAATAAAATATTAAAATATATACATTCATTTGACACATGTATAGTACTTTATTTGAAAAAAATCTTATCATGCTAAGCACAAATAAATCAATTAAAGTACTCCTTTCAATGTCTATTAATATATCTCCATTCTTATATAATGCACGTAGTTGTCCTGATCCACCAACGGCTGAGATTGAAAGATGAATTTTCATATTTAATATCAACCCTCCAATCACATAATATGTCTTCTTTTGATTAAATACATATGTTTTATATGTAGAAGTCTAAATTTAGTTAAAAACATACTTCCCACACATACTACATATGTTGAACGAATTCCTATATAGTGATCTGTTTCCTTATTTCTCCTAAATTTATCTCTAATTTCTGCAATTAAATTATTTCCTTATTTTTCCATTTTCTCTGCTTGAGTGATGATACTAACACAATCATTTTTTATTGACAAATATGTCCTTACTTAACTTCCCATATATGTCATATATTTTTTAGATGCAATTTCTTTATATTAATGAACATTGATTATTTATTTTATTTTCATCACTACAGAGTCCAGTGAAATCTTTATGAATTTATTGGGAATGTTTGAATTCTTTCCAAATTTGAAAATTATACCGAAAGAATTTACTAAGTAATCATTTCTTACATAAATACACATTCACATGAAAAATACACATATATCTTTTTGGTTGGCCATCTATATACAATTTGACTCTTTTTTAATTGTTTTATTCCACAACTTTTTTCATCCATAATTACTTATCTTTATTTCCTCACAAAATTAGTTCATTATAAACTAACACATCTTGTGCGTTTTCTTATTTGGATTGAAATTAATCCAAAAAATCTTGTACCTTATATTAGTTTATAATTTATCTTCACTTTTAGAGATAACGTTAATATATGTTATTAAATTACAAAAACAGTATGGTCAATTTAAAAAAGGAAACAATTGATAGTTTTTGAAAAATAATCTAAACAAAAATCTACAAGGTAATAATATACGCCAAATCGATATAAATGTGTTATGCTATAAACTCCATTATTAAATTGAGGTTTTCATAAATTATAATTTTATTCTTACTATGTTATTAAAGTATATAAAAATCCAAAATAATACCTCTTGAAAAAGTTGTAATAATAGTACAAAATTTGCTGAGCATAATAATTATATGTTTTTATTGCAGTTACTTTCAAGTGATGTTATTTTAAATAAATATTAATTAATATTTCTAATTTTATTATTTTATTGTATATTAATTAATATTAATTCATTTACATAAATGTTGGAGTACATCGAAGTGGATCACACTGGCAATGATACTTTAAGAACTTTTTTCATGTTATATTTGATCTGTTTTTTTCATTTGTTGTTGTTTCTTTTATTGTTATTTATTATTTGAATTTTCATTGTGTCTTTTATTTTAATTTAAATATATTTTTTCTGGTCCCTTCATATTCAATTTAATCTTATAATATATCCCCGTTGCAACGCACGTGCACAATACTAGTATAATATATATAATTTTTCTTTTATAATTACCCGATCGGGTAACGAGTACGAAATAGACTTTACCCGTACCCGATAAGTTTACAGAAAAAAATCTTACCCGTATCCGTCTTATCGGATACGGTACGGGTTGGTTAAACGGATAAAAGGGTGCCATTGACACCCCTAGATGCGAATTCGAGTTACCGACCTTCAGAGTTTTGACCAGGACAAATGATAGTGTACAACTAGAGTGTTCTTAAGCTTATTAAGTTCTTCGGTGAGTTTAATTAACTCTAAAATTTATCAAAACGACTTTAGTTAGCAAATTCAAATCGTTGAAACCGATCTACTTTACGAATGATGTGTTTACATATTAAAAGTATAAATTGATTTAGTATAAATCTAAATGAAAAATGATGAAAAATAAATGTATAAAAGTAACTTATAAGCTTTATTTTTTTTACCACTTGACTTTATACCAAATTAATTTCAAAATTATAAATTCGACACATAAATATGTCACTTGTGAAAGTATATTAGTTTCAACAGTTTGAATTACCATTTTGATAAAAAAAAAAATTATAATAGAGAGAACTTCACAAGTATACCCTAAAAATTTAAAATTTAAGCACTTCTTCTTCTGAAATTTATAATATCATATTTATCTTTTTAAATTTCAAAAACTTACAAATTTATCTATTTTATTATTTTTTGTATTAAATCATTTTATTTTTTATTAAAAAAATAGTAGCTTGTTTAAGAAAAATTGCAGTATTTTAATTGATCGAAGACAAATGATTTATTTCTATACTTCTGATGTATATACAAGTGCATACTTAAATATTATTGTGTATACATGAGAAGTAGAGAAATAAACTATTGTTCTCTACTTTCCAATTGATGTAGTTTGTAATAATAATGATATTGGTGATGATAATGATATTATTATCAGCAATAATAATAGATAGCAATGGTAATTAACATAACAATAAAAGGAATAAAATGATAATTACATGCATGAGCGAGGCAATCAGATATCAATTGTTCACTAGATTGAAACTTCTTTACACTCGGAATTAAATTTAAAAACATCATTCACATGCATTATACATATATCCTCCCACGAAACACCCCATGACAAAATAATCTCAAAAGCAAATTAATTAATTAAGCTCACCTCCAATCCACCAAACCATGCACATGCATCTACGTACGTACGTGCATGGCATCTCAGTAAGTGGCAAAGTCATCCTCGACAACCAGATCACCATTAATGAGCTCCCTGTACGCTGCAACTGGCCAAATGAAGCCCCTTCCAACCAGCCTTGTAGCAAGCGGCACATCAATGATGATCTCCTTCATGGTCGGCTTCTTCTCGTCTCTGATTGCAATCAGATAACTCCGACCGACCCACCCGATCCACCCGGCAATGTACAAGAACAGCAAACCGGGTGTTATGAACTCACCCCAGTGCCTTTGGTCGCCATTCACAATCAAATGCGGCAGCCCGTCAGTCCCGCACAGCAACCCAAACTTGCCGTAGTTATCGAACCGCCGCTTGGTTTTCTCGATGGTGGCGTTGATTGCGAGTGCAGGAGCGGAGTCAGGGGCGTACTTTTTGAGGGAGGATTCGAGTTTTCTGATGGATTGTTTTTCGCGCTTGGCGAAGGCCTTGGATTCCTTGCATGGTGTCAAACCTGAGATGTCAGCTGAAGCTGGTGGTGGGGTGGAGGTGAGGAGGAGGGAAGAGAGAGCTAATGCGGCCGAGAAGGATTTTAGCGAGTTGGAGACGGCCCCAGTAGCAGTGTTGTTGTTTTCTTGAGAGAGAGAACAGGTGACTGGTACTGGAAGGCGGGTTTTGGATTGAGAGAGGATTTTCGAAGGAGTGAGAGTGGGGATGGAGGTGAGGCTTGCCATTGCTTCTTGGTGGCTGGCTTTAGAGAATGAATGATTTCTTTGTTGATTTGTTTTCTAAGGATTGTATTTGATAGGGGAGAGGATAAGGGAAGGAAGAAAGGGATTTGGGTGGGGAGGGAGGGATAAGGCGACCAGGGAAAGAGGTGATTTGGGGACATGTGATTGGTTGAGAGATGTTAAAAAGATTTTGTTCATGGCTTTGTGGATTTGTAGTGACCCAGCTGTCAGCTTGCATGCATTTTTTGTAAAATTTGCCTTTAAATTTTATATATTTTCATATGCCGTAGTGAGCAAGGTGGGAAACTTTTAATTTGCTTTGTAAGTGGTACGGTTGGTATTTTTTATGTTTTCCAGGGGTCCAAGACACTTCTCATTTTGCAGAATCATAACAAAATTGAAGATTTTAAGGGGCTTAAATGAAATACTTCCTTAAATTTAAGATATTATTTTTCTGACGGGGAGTTTAACACTTGTTGGTGTCTTAGGACTTAGGAGCATAATTACTGCCTATTAATTATTAATTAGGACAGACCAAAGTAATTTTATTTTTTCTTTGAATCGTAGTCACATGTTATGATAGTTATCAATTTATTATCATATGAAATTCCAACTTACATTCATTTTTTTATAGATCATTTCATATTTCTGCCAAAGAATTTAACAAGAAATATAAATTACGATTATTTTTATCATTATTTAGATGGGATGTGTCTGAAATTCATAGTTCGATTGATCTAACAATTTGAAATTTTAATGTTCTTTTCGTGAATGACTAAATAAAGTTTGAAACGCTCACTATGATTTTCGTATTAAATTGTGTCTTGAGATAAAAAAAAAATAGAAACTTTTTACTATTTTTTTTAAATAGATATAAAATTATTATTTTTGAATAGTTCAAAATTTTCTGATTTTGTACTTATTTAAAAAAATAGTAAAATGTTTCTAAAAAAATATAAAATTTGATTTTCAAGTACATCTTAATATGGAGGTCATGTTGAGTGGTTCGTATCTACTGTTTAGATTTTTAAAAACAAAAATAAGAACATAGGGCATAATAGATCACACAAACAATGGGACATTTTAATCCTACTCGTTTTATATTTCTTATAATTTTTTTACTGTCTTTCTAAATAGATAAAACATCAGTGCTTTTGAATAGTCGAGAATTTTTAGATCAAGTGATTTTCTATCTATTTAAAAAAAATGTAAAACTTAATTTGCAACTATATTTTCATATAGAAATTACGTCAAATAATTCAAATTGACAATTTGAATTTTAGAAATGAAAATATTAATCTACAATACAAACAAATGTGCACTATGCATGATACTGTATAGCTTCGCTCCTATAATTTTTTTTTTATTTGTGTAACTCAACACTGAGTCACTGATCCTTAAAAATATTAATTAAATGACTTTCCTATTGTGTTTTTTTTTTTTCGGGGCATATCGGTGCATTTTCATATTGTGCAGCCCATCTCCTATAGCATGATCGATCCATAAAAAAACCGGCCCATACTTCTCTTTGGGTTTGATTAAGAAAGCCTTCTAAAAATGGACAATAATTATAAGTTGACAGTTTTGATAATTGTTACACATAAAAAATATTTGAAATAAAAATGATCTATATACATGGTGCAAATCGTATATAAAAAATGCTGGCTTTGGATGCAAATATTATATTCACGAACAGTGGTATACTGGTATGCCGAAAGAAGAGTCAATATTATATTACGTTTGGATGAAACAATGAATAAAAAAAATAATAGTTAATTTAATATTTTGTTACATTAATAGAATAATGAGAAAATCAACAAAAGACAAACAAAGAATAGTCTATATTTGTTAATCTAAACACATTTAAACGAAGAATAATAACTCGAAATAGTGCTAATTCGGATTAGAGACTATCTTCAAAAACAATGGTATATAAATAGAGGAGGGATCTACCTGCAACATTCTATAGTAAGAACAATACAATTTTTCAAAATCCAAATAGTCAATTCTAACATTTCATCGTGATATCTATATTAAAATGTGCCTAAAAATTGCCTATTTTTTTTTTTTTTTTTTTGAGAAGGATTTGACAGTGGCCGTCAAATTACAAAGAAATTGTCTGGATACGTTTGGATGCACTCTAGAATAGCTAGAATAGCTACTATTTAGAATAGTAGATAAGAATAGTGAAAAAATAATAATTTTCATAATAGTGTGAAAATAGTGTTATTCGGAATAGTAAAAATGTTATTTGGATTGTACATTTGAAATAGTGAATAACTGTAACTGATAAATAATAGTGTTAACAATGTGTTTATTAAGAGAAAAGATAGACGAGTGGGGTCTCAAATGAATTGTCACGATATAAAGATAAAAGAAGTGGTGTCAATTTTGTCATTTCGGAACTGTGTTAACAGCAATAAATATTTTTTTTCTCGATTCACACTTTCCAATAGTAGCTATTCCAACATTTCCATGGAATAGAGAATAGCAGCTATTCTCACTATTCTGAATAGCAAAAATGTTGTTTGGATGCACATAACTATTCCGAATAGCTCCTATTCTAGCTATGCTCACTTCATCCAAACATACCCCAAGAAATAGAAAATAGCAGCTATTTTCGCTATTCCGAATAATAAAAATGTCGTTTGAATGCACATTGTTATTTGGAATAGCAGCTATTCTTACTATTATAAATATGTTTGGAGCAAAGGTAGTGTGTTTTACTCGTATATCTATTATCGAGTTCTTCTCTTCTTTAAGCAATTAATATTTATTTCTAGAAAGTAAAATGCACAGCAAATTCACAGTTCACACAAAGCACATGACTGTATAGTGTACGTATATACGCAATTTACAAAGCAAAACCAAGTAACCAACCAAACAAATTTATCAACCCCAACAATTAGCACTTAGCAATCACCAAGACAAATTGAAAATATATTAAAAAAAAAAAAATAGACCCAAATTGAAGATGACCAAGGATTGATTAGACAGTTTGAGGCCCTGAAGTTGTAATTTGTTTCTGATGTACAACACCTGGAGGTGGCAAAGGGACGCCATAGGCCTGCGTACCAACACCGGTACGCAATTCCTGACGCGCTTTGGCCTTGCCAAAATAGTAGCACCCAAAACCGAGCAAGATTGCAAAAAATATGACGGGAAGCGAGATGACGAGCACAAATCCCATCTTTTAAGTTTTAATTCCTACTACCAGAAAAAGGAATTCTAACTCTTCAGATCTCTGGAATTAGGCGAAGGTAGATGAGAGATGCTGCAAGGTAAGCGGTTACTTTTTGTTATTTAATGGATGGATGATATGTTATTTGGTGGGGATGGGGTTATAATTTATAAAGAAAGGCAGCAATGCTCGTGTCTAGTTGATGAAAACTTCAGTTTTCGAGAAGAATCGCTTCTCCTCTGGTTCTACTTCTACGGTCTGCTAGTACGCAAGATTAAAGTGGATAAACTTTATCTCCAGTGTCTCAGAGACTGGAGACGTCTTTTCATCAGTTGTCCCTGTTTGGTTTAGGAGAGCAGTTTGGGTCCGATGCCTATCGATGCCTATCGGAATCAAATTTGAATTTGATGGGTTTCAAAACCGTCCGGTCTACTTTAAAATCAGTGCACATGATTATTAAAAAAAATAAACACCTATATTAAAGCGACTTGTACAGATCTTAAAGCGGATCGGACTATTATAAAACCCATCGAACTCAGTTTGGGTCCGGTAAACTGCTCTCTTGGTTTAGTAATAGCTAGGCTAGCTAGAGAAAAAAGGGGTTTATACAGGTATTAAACCAAATTTGATTTGATGTTCGGTTTAAGTAATTTGATATATATTGAGATGTTTAGTTTTAGAGGCAGAGTCAGATTTTCAACCTATAGGGATCAAACAGTACAATGAAATTAATTTGAAAAAGTTTCATGATCTGAATGAGAGTCAATATTATAATATTCATAGTATTTACTCTAAATTCTATAGAAAACTATATATAAATAATAGTTCAAACTTCAAATTGAGGGGAGAATCAAATTTTTAGAGATTTTATGAAGTACGGAAAATCAAATTCAAATTTATTTTTCATATAAAAATTTACTTGAAAATCAAATTTTACATTATTTCTTATAGAAATCTATTTTTTAAATAAATAAATAAAACCATCACTTGCACTTGCGAATTATTATCCAGAATCTTTAGTTCAATGAATTTTTTATCTAAAAAACAGTTTACAAATTAAAAAAAAAAATAGTCACAAAATATATTTTATACAAAGACGGTTTAGATTTTAAAAACAAAAATACGGATATAAAGCATGAGCCGCTCCGTATTTTACAAAGAACATTAGCTTATTTCTCTCTACATGTAATTTTTTTATGTATAATACATTATAGAGCGAGGCTTCAGTTTTTTTTTTATGTATAATACATTATCGAGCGAGGCTACAGTATTTTTATGTATAATACACTATAGAGCGAGGCTACACTAATATATATATACTGAGAGAGAGACTTCAGCTAGGGTGGGACGTGGAGTAAAACACGTGTACTCCACATTATATATTTATTTTCAAAGTTCAAATAGACGATCCGAACAGCTCAACATGTTCTTCATATTGAAATGTGCTTGGAGACCAAATTTTACATTTTTTTGAATTTTTTTACTATTTATTAAGCCACTTTGAAAATCGCTGATCCGTTGTGAAAATAAAAATTTCTAGACCATCGAATCAACGATTTTCAAAGTGGCTTAATAAATAGTAAAAAAAAAATTAAAAAAATATAAAATTTGGTCTCCAAGCATATTTCAATATGGAGAACATGTTGAGCGGTTCAGATCGGTTGTTTGAATTTTGAAAATGAAGATATAGTGTTATGGAGTAAAAACTTGTTTTACTCCATGAAGCATCCTAGCACAGCTCTCTATATATAAAAACTTTGAAAATCGCTGATCTGATGGTCCAGAAATTTTTACAGTTTTTTACCATTCACAGCGGATCGGCAATTTTCAAAGTGGCTTAATAAATAGTAAAAAAATTCCAAAAAAATGCAAAATGTGGTCTCCAAGCACATTTCGAACATGTTGAACGATTCGGATCAGCTATTTAAACCTTAGAAATGAAGATATAGCGTAGAGTACAAACATGTTTTACTCCACGTCTCACCCTAATCAACCTCTCTCTCTCTCTATATATACATATATATGAGGTTCGCTAATATCAAATCAGTTGTTTCTGAAATTCCGTGCAACCAAGTTATTTTTTAATTTTTGAAGTTCAAAAAGTCGATCCAAACCGTTAGATGTAATCTCTATATTAAAATGTGCTTTAAGACAAAATTTTACATTTTTTGAAAAAAATTTACTATTTATTAAATTACTTTGAAAATCGCTGATGAATCAGCGGCTTCTGATTTTATTAAATTGGTTAAGCAACTATTGGATCCACGAATTACAAAATGGTAAAAAAATAAATACGCACAAATTTCTTAATATAAATAAATACGCACAAATTGCTGTGATGGTCCAGCACGTTTCATGTGCGAACTCAATTTGCATAAGTTGGGACACAGGAGGCATGTATTGAATTTGAATGGATAAAGATGGATCCAGAGAATAAAGCCCACGAATCCAATGCCTGCGATTCCATAACGAATCCAAGTTGGTGCAACATTAGTACTATATATAATTTAATTAGGTACTCACTGACAAGTGACAAATATCTCAAATCACATCATATAATAAGCTCATTACTCCTATCTGGTATTAGGAGTATCTAACGCCAATTTCATTAAACTACTAAAAATAGACATTTGTTTTATTTCTCAGAGGGGTAAAATTAAAGCATTTAGATCTAGTGGGCACGTTCACGAAGGATGTCGATGTCGACCTCTGATGGGTCAGTGGCTTGGATCTCATAGTGGACCCCGTCAAGCTCTCTCCTAAATCGTTCTTTGGATGTGGCATATAACATCTTCGCCCGGATCCGTGAAACAGCAGGAGACCTGTTATGACTCAAAATAAAAGTTCATTAAGTTGAGAAAATTCTTAGCATAGCCAGCTAAACTAGAAAGAAGATCCCAGATCAGCAAAGCAGCGAATCATGTAAAAACCTATAGAAGAAGAATGTGTATCTTATGCACTGCCTGCTTCCAAAGTTTCTTCTGAAAAGATACCCAAAATACCCTCCCCGTCCTCCTCTCTACACAATGGATAGAGTAGACTGAATATTTAGATCGAAAATTGGTAGCGGGATACGTAATATTTCCCAATTTTTATATTGTTATATGATAGGAGTTTTTCCTAGTGTTTCAAAGGCATGTCATGGTATTAAGGTTTTGCAATGGTAGATGAGAGAGAACTGTGAAAAGGGAAACACATTTTTTTCTGAACATGCACAGTTCTAAGGGGAAGTGACACCTAATGAGACATATCAAGTGCCCTCAGAAACAAAGAGAGCATCCTTCATACTTTGCGACTGCTCCTGTATTTATAATAAAAAAATTCCCAAACTACACCTTCCTGATGCAAATCTAATTCTACAAATAGAGCCAGGTGAAATATTTACTCTATATAACTATCAGGATATAAAACCAGTTTCACAGAGTTATGCATTTAGAGATAACCTTTTCATGCCATCAATAATGAAAATGTCTATTTTTGGTCACCTCTCAATTTAAGTGTGGGACTGGATATCCGGCGAGCCAGCGGTAAAAAAACAACTTCTTTATGGAAATGAAACCCTCATGAATTGGGCAGTAGTAGTACTAGGATGGGTGACCTCCTGGGAAGTCCCCGTGTTGCTGATTTCGGTTGGGTTTCATTTCTAGCCTACCCAACTTGTTTGGGAATAAAGGCTTTGAAGAAGAAGAAGAAGAAGAGAAGGCTTTACAAGCAAATCAGGCATAGTTCAAGCGCAGACATCAAGTTTAGGCCCACAAAAAAGAAACATTAACAGAATGTTGTTATCAACATGTGGTTTCTTACATTTTTAATTACTCACACCTGCTATTCCAAACAATTCTATATGTTATTATTTTTCTTTTATATTTTTATTTCAGCAACATTTTTTCCTTCACTAATGGAAAAGACTCTCATCACACACCCATGAAACCAAGAGAGATCAGAAAAGCAAAGTTAGAAATTGAGATTATTACCATGCAACAAAGAAAATCTTGCTTTTCTGGCAGTTTTCCTCTGTGACGAAATCAAAATCGTAAATAGCATATCTGCAGTCATTTTCAGGAAGAGAAGCCATAAAATCTTCATAGCTCTCGGTTGCGCCACCTGTCTTCTCTACCACAACCTCTTTCTTCTTCTCATCTATCTTAAACACCACATACCTGAAACCACAAAAGTTTTCTTCTACTTTCAGATTATGCCATTTTGATATGAATCAGGCTGTGTTGTGACATGCCCCTCATCAAACCTGGCCTGGTGACCTCAGTATTCGCTTGAGTCGGGTGTTGGATTCATCCAGACAAATCCATTTTGTTTAATTTGGAAGATAGTCTTGCTTTTATCTTGATTTGGAAGATAGTGTTAAGGAGATCCAAAAAAGAGAAAAAGAAACTGGCAATAATAATATTTCTAGAATAACCACTTAACTATGTGCAAATTTACATAAACTATAGAACTAAAATGTTTTCGATAAATATAATTGATTAAACAAACAAGGTCAGGTCAGGTATACATATGACAAGTCAGGTCTACAAAGTCTCAGGCCAGGTGTCAGGCACCTAAAGTTGGTGAAGAGTGACAACAGATAGTTAAAAATGCCCAAATTCATTTGCCTATTGACCAATTATTTGTTTATTCTTTGTTCATCCCTTAATTTTTTTGGTCAACTGATGCTCAAAAGATGCTTAGCATCAAAATAGAGGATTTTTTTTAAATTGAAATAAACAAACCCATTTAAACGAAACAAGGCCTGAGTCATTCGGTGGAGACAATACCTTCCACCCTACGGTGGAGCTGCTTTTCGGAAATCCAGCACATTGGGTGCTTGTTTCGTTTAAATGGGTTTGTTTATTTCTATTTTAAAAAAATCGAAATAGAGCCCCATATCACCATAAAATAATAACCCCCACTGGTACAGGCAGGCAGCCATGCCAAAATTGAAAAGCACATACCGGTAAGTCTTTTTTCGCTGGAGTTCGAGAAAAGCTTCCTTGCACTCACCTCCAACCCCCATCCCAGATGATGCACTTGACTGGAATTAGGTCAAATGAATTTTATTAAAAACATTAGATAAATTTCAACAAAAAGTATGTGGATTTGTGCAAATTGTGACAAAAAATTTGCTCTAAATGCAAATGATACCCAACATACATGCTTGCAACTAGACCAAGCAGCTTCTACTTGCTTATAGGTATGGTATTGTGATATGCAAGCACTGGTGCAAGTTTAAGTGATAAGAACAGGACCAAAATGGTCCTAATGATTTTTCCTTTATTTTAGTTAATTCCTATTAAAGCTGCAAGCATAAAATCACCCTCCTGCATTATGCATGTGATTAAAAGAATAGGTAATGGCACCAAAATACAAAAGGAATTTTCAAGCCTCCTTTGTTTTTTGACTCCATGAACTTTTTGGAACCTAAGGTTAAAGTTGGCTAAAGTGAAGAAGAAAGGTTAACTGTCGGCTAAAATGAAACTGAAGCCAGGAACAGCTTTTTTGTTTATCTATTGCTAGAAGTTGGTGCATGAATATGGCTAACTTTGCAATTTCAATTGTTTTTCTATAATTCCATTTGCTTTTAACAGAATAACTGAAACTTGCTCACTGTATTTACTAAAATTTACTTCCATGACTAAATATTTGGGAATACTCAAATGGCCAACTTGCTCATTATATTTACTAAAATTTACTTCCATCAATAAATATTTTAGAAGTCAAATGGCCAACTTGCTCATTAGATTTACTAAAATTTACTTCCATGAATAAATATTGAGAAAAGGTCAAACAACCAGCTTGATTTTTCTGCATTAAAATAAACCACTTGGGAGATTCAATAACAATGAAAGCTAATCTCCACATGTATCGTATTATAGATATGGCTATCACTGAACATGGCTCACGTATAAGATAATAATCCCCATGTTATTGATCAAATCTAAAGTTCAATAATTTATTGTACCCTCGTGAGAATTCATGTTACCATAGTGGAGAGATGTGATACACAGCTCCTGATATTGATGTATGTTAAACATGACTAAACACAGACTTTTCAAGCACACAATATATACTGAAGGACATGTACTGTTCAAGCACACAAAGATGAAGTTTCTGCCATAGAACACAAACTTATATAGAGAATACGGAACTTCCCACCACTGACAGAACTAAACTAATAATTTATTATCTATGCAAGTTCTGTTTATTTTACTAGATAGTCAATCTTTAAACTTTGCTAGGCACACTGTGATAAGGGCACACCATATTCAGGGGCGGAGACAGACTTTCAAGGTATGGGGGTCAATGATATAAAAATTTTGTAATCCGAATGGGGTCAATTTTACAGTAATGTAGCATTTTACTCTGAAACTATATAGAAAATAATGTATAAACATAATTTTTGAAAATAAATGGGAGTCAATTGACCCCCATACTCTATTACTGGCTCCGCCCCTGACCATATGGAATTTGCTCCTACTCCAATAGTATAGTCAACAGAAGCATAATACTAAATTGCTAGCACATGAAGTATACACATATTGTGCAGAAGAAATTAAATTATATTTATACATAATATATATTAAACTATGTGGTATATCTCCTCTTTGGATACGGATAATTAAAACTTAAAACCATATCCATATTCATATCCACACGGATATTCAGATACAGATATCCATATCTAATTTTTGGAATACGGATCAGATATCATCCGCTCTGTTTTCACCCCTAGACTGGGCTCACTAGACTACAAGTAATCCATAAGGCACCTATTGCTTACATTTCTTAAATTTTATATATACTTTTATTGGTCAGTCAACACTTTAAGAGTAGAAACACTGACGATCCCAATTTTATAAAAAAAGTATTCAAATTAATAAATCTAAAAGGCCCACAACAGTGAAACGCGTACAAGAAATCTCGATTTAATCGTCAAGTTAAAAGTAGTCCCGAATAAATTCATATAGGAGTGACAAAAAATCATTCCGTAAAAAACAAAATAGACCGTATCACCGTAAAGAAAAAATCTACACCTAAATTGAGATCAGTTCCTACATCGTTAACTCCAAATCAGTGATATCGAGGATGTAATGTTTGTGAATCACAAATATTCTCGTCAGAAACCGATCTTATCTAAACATAGAAGAAGAAGAAGAAGAAAAATCCAAAATTAGCGAAGAAAAAGCTTACTTACGTGTGATCTGAGAAGAGCCATCTGAGATTAGATCGGAAACGCAGATAAAAATAATGGTTTCAATGAAGATGGAAACGAAAAGGTAGAATGCTTTAGTAGGAGGGGAAGAAAGTTGGAATATAATAAAGTGGAGCGGTGGACAGATTCTCCCTTTCGCCTTTGTCTTTCTTTCGGTGGTGGGAATTTTGGCTTTATTGTTCTCTCGTCGGATAAAAAAATTTGAGTAGACTCGGCGTATTTTAAATGTAAACCAACCCATAACATATACTTGTATTATCGCATACTATAATATTGAGTATTGACCGTCCGTAATGTTTAATTCATTTATAATTTATAAATTATTATAAAGTATAAATTTATAATAATTTATACTTTATTTTCGAAAGCATAATATTTTATATTTTATAAGAGTCGACTATATAAAATATTTAAAAAAAAATCAATATGGATAATTAAAATTTTATAATCATAAAAGTGGCTTAGTCATTCTTGATTAAGCTCTAGATCCGTCCTTATTGGTTGTACCAGTAAAACCATAAAATAACATATTTTTCTTCGTTAATTGATGCTTTTGAATATCAGTGTAGCAGAAACAACTTCTATTTGACTGAAATTTTTATTAATAGGAACATAAATAAATAAATATCGACAATAGAAAAGAAATTCGGAGAAATTCGACATATAAGAAAAACGTAATTGTCCGTAACGTTCATACTAGTGAAATCACATCAATAGCAGTTTATGCAAGCCGTTTTTATCTACCACGTCCAGACATTTAAAAAATAAAATAAAATATGGACGTTGGTTTGTATAACTTCCTGACATGATGAGTAATCTCTATTTTTAAATTCTTATAAAAAATCTCAGCAAAGCAGCGAGGGAGAGAGACCGTAGCAGTACCAGTGTTTAAGCAATTGGCAAAGAACTGCGCTAGTAACGAAGCTACATCTGGACCAGTATTCTCTGCGGAGTTTTTAACCTGTTTAGCTGATTGGACGGTCTAGATTTACTCTCAGTTAGTGAATGCTCAGACGATGAAAGAACAGTATTAATTTTGTTTTGAAATTTGTGTCCAAATAAAACAAACGGACCAGATTAAAAAAATAGCATATCTCCGTAGAGAATGTGAATTCAGCTACATCTACCACTTACCAAGCACATCTACTATGAAAGAAAGCCCAACCCAAACATATTATGTTTTACATGCACATATTGCTAAAAAATGTCTTGACACTGTACAAATTAACGTCCATAATTTTTTTTCAAAATGTATGGGTGCGGTAAACCAAAACGGTTAACATAAACTGCTAATTAGTGGTTAATGTGATTCGCTAATTTGGACATTTTGATCTATAACGTCCTGAACGTTATAGACAATCACATTTTTCTTATATGTCTTATTTTTTTAATTCTTTCTCATTGTCGATATTTTTTTATTTATTTTTCTATTAATAACAGCAACATAAATAAATAAAGAATTTACCAAAACCAATAAATAACCCCACAAGAAAATGTGACTACACACATCGCACCCTGCGGAAGTGCGGATATATCAAAATAGGATCTGAATCTGCTGAAATCTGAGACGAATGAACAGTATTTCTAAAATTCCTGCAATTTGGATCCAGTCGTCAAACTGTTCCGAGATGCGTGCGCAGAAAAACTAGCTGTTCCAAAATGCGTGCACAAAAAAAGTTGAACGGCTGAGATTTTATTTCAGGAATTTTAATCTTGAATTTCAACCTATTTAAATTCATCAAAATATACCTGCACAATAATTTAAGAGTTCCAAAGTCCAAACTTGAAAAAAAAAATCCACTTGACATAAAAATTTTACCAATAAAAGAAACTAAAAAACAAAACAAGCTCCATTAGAATATGACTCCACAGGACAAACAGTGTGTGTATGTATATATATATATATTTTTGGCAAAGACTTTTATGGACATAAGGATCTATCTGTAAAATGAACATATTTTTATTTTCAAAGTGCAAAAAGTCGATCCGAACCGTTCATCTTGTTCCCCATATTAATATGTGCTTGGAGACCAAATTTTATATTTTTCTGAATTTTTTTACTATTTATTAAGATGGGTACAAAAAATATCAAATTCAGACCATTGAATTTTGTACCCATCTTAATAAATAGTAAAAAAATTCAGAAAAATGTAAAATTTGGTCTCCAAGCACATATTAATATGGAGAACAAGATGAACGGTTCGGATCGACTGTTTGAACTTTGAAAATTAAAATATGTTCATTTTACAAATAGGTCCTTATGTCCATAGAAGACACTCTTATATATTTTACATACTGATTCTAAGTCTCTATATCACCAGTGTTTATATGTAATTGAAACTAAAAATCCTTTAACATGTGACATTAAAAAAACAAAGCATATGTCAACAACATTTATCCAGTCGAAATAATCAAGCATATTTCAGAATGACAAAAAAAAATACCAAAATTATTTTATTTTTTAAAAAAAAAATGCCCAAACATTCATAAAAGTTGTACAAGTATTCTCTAAGTTCATGTCAGTGGTACAAAATGAGAAATATACCTACTCTAAACATTTACAATCCAGTTTTTTTATGAGTAACTAATTAGTTATAATCATGATTACGAGTTCGTTTAAATGAATAAATAAATAAATAATTAACATTTGCAACCAATTAAAACTTTTGATATAAATGAATTAATCATCAATAATATAATGAAAATCTTAAAACTTAAACGATTAACATGAAAACAAGTGAAATCTTTAAACATTCTATAAACAACATGAAATTAATTTAAATATTTTGGTATGATACATTTACAAAACATAAATTTTAATTTGCAAAACTAAATTTGTAGCAAAGAGGTTGGGATCTAATTTAACGGAAAAATTTTATCTGTAGAAATTAAAGAAAAAAAAAGAGAGAGAAACGGAAAAAGTACATTATATTTTTAATTGATAGAAAGATCGGTAGGATTTCTACCGATCCAAATCAGTTTAGTTTTTTTTTTTAATTTTTTCTAATAATTTTTTTTACAAAATAGACAAAGTACCTTAAAATTTAGATATAATAGAAATATTTCAGCTATTTTTTGAAAATTATTTTATATTTTACTAAAGATGTAATATAATAATTCTCTCCATCTATATATCAGATTGAAAAAAAAAAAACTAAGTTTAGATTAGTAGAATTTCTACCAATCCAAACTTTTTTATTTTTAAAATTAATAGAAATCATACTAATATTTCTACCAATAATAATAAATATGATATACTCTTTCTTTCTTTCTGTTTCTTTCTTTTGTTTTTTATTCGGATGAAAAAATTCCTAATTTAACTCGGCATCTAGAAAGTTGAAATATGAGTTTGAATGGCTGACATGTGGGACCCCTTGTCATACCCAAATGGCACGGATCTCTGGTTGTTATCGGAATATTGGCAACAAAGAAAGAGAATGCCTAGCCGCCTAGGGCTTTTCATAAAAAACTAATTCCCGTCGGACTTGGGGCCTCTCAAAACCCTAATTCCACCATGAACGCCGACGATGGATTTCCACCGACGCGTCTCTTCTCCCAAGGCTTCTCCTACACCTACGATGATGTGATAATGCTACCCGGTTACATCTCCTTTCCGGCAGATGCTGTTGACTTGTCCACACGTCTCTCCCGTCGTGTCCCCCTATCCATCCCCTGTGTTGCGTCCCCTATGGATACGGTCTCGGAATCTGCCATGGCTGTGGCGATGGCATCGCTTGGTGGGGTCGCAATAATCCACAACAACACCACTCCCGCCGTACAGTCATTACTTGTCCGTGCAGCCAAGTCACGTGCTTTACCTTTTGTTTCAAACATCCCGTTTTATTCCCCACATGATCCTGTTGTTAATTTTGGGGAACATGAATATGCTATTGTAACAGAATCAGGTACTGCCACGTCAGCATTGCTTGGTGTTGTGGCGGCATCTGATTGGTCAGGTTTATCAGATAAAACTAACACACCAGTCTCAGAATATATGCGCAAATCCCCTAAATCAACTTCTTCAACTTTCAATTTCAATCAAGTGGCAGCCTTTCTGGAAACTGAAGGACTTGATTTTGCTCCTTTAGTATCTGGAGATGGTGAAATTATTGACCTAGTAACAACTAAAGATGTAGAAAGAATTAGAAGTTACCCTAAATTGGGAAATCCATCAGTGGGGTCTGATGGTAAATTCATAGTAGGTGCTGCAATTGGTACGAGAGAAGAAGACAAGGAGAGGTTGAAAAATCTGGTCAAGGAAGGAATTAATGCCGTGGTTGTTGATAGTTCACAAGGGAATTCAACTTATCAAATCGACTTGATAAAATATATTAAACTCAACTATCCAGATATTGATGCAATTGGGGGAAATGTGGTGACAACGGCACAGGCTCAAAATTTAATTAAGGCAGGCGCCGATGGAGTGCGGGTCGGAATGGGCTCCGGGTCAATTTGTACCACGCAAGAAGTTTGTGCGGTTGGTCGAGGCCAGGTATATTTTCTCTTCATTTAATCTCTTAGAGTGGTTCATTTTGTTATGCTTGATTCCGTATTTTTAGCAGTTGTTTTGTAGTTGGTGATTGTTCACTAACCATAGTAATTGAAAAGGATCAAAGGTATACGGTTCTTTGTTAATCTAAAGAAAATTGTATGGTGTCTACTTATAAAGTAAACTTGGAATTGAATGTGCTCTAAGATGAAGTGCTGTCTATTCATAGTAAATTCAGAGTGCCACTAAAATGAACACCACTAAAGCTATGAGTTCAAAGGTAGCTTTCCCTTTTCTGGCTACTTTTACTTTTTCTTCAAGTAGCTTTTCCATCTAATTTATGAAGAACATTTTATATGTACTAGGTCAGAGCGAAATTTATGTAGTATCTTTTGCAAATTATTTTCCGTATTATATTAAATTAAATTAAATTGCATTACAATATTTCCTTATGATAGGCAACGGCAGTGTACAAGGTTGCATCATACGCAAAGGATCATGATGTGCCGATTATAGCTGATGGAGGTATTTCAAATTCTGGGCATATTGTGAAGGCTTTGGCTCTTGGTGCTTCTACCGTCATGATGGGAAGCTTCTTGGCCGGTAGTCATGAGGCCCCTGGTACCTATGAGTTCAAAGTATGCAGAAATTAAATTAAAGACTTCATTTTTAGGTTTATTCACATATGCTAATTAATTTATTGTGGATGGTTCGGATGTTCAGTTTGCTAAAAGCTCGTAATATTGTCCATATGCTTTGAAAATAGAAAAAATTAGGATGCATATCCATCAAGGTCTCAAATAGAAATAGTGAAAAATGAAAACACTTTGTGTTTACTGTTTTTCTTCCAAGATGCCCAATTTATATCCTGACCCCACTATTTTTTTCTGCATAAATGTAGGGATTAAGGAGGCTTATTTGTGTAAATTTGGTAAAATTTTGGAGATTCTAGGCATTGGTCCTACTAGTAATTTGCCAGAACTTGTTTCTTGATTAGAGTGTAATTGATGTTAGATTTTTTTTTCACCCCTTCTTTCAATAATTAGTACTATTTAGAATAAATGTTTTCAATGGGGCAACTCTGCATTTAGCTGAAGCAGAATACCGTGCTTGCAGTTAATCATGAAATGAAAAATAATATGCATACGGCAAATAATCAAATTACAGGGTCAGTTAGTAGCACGTGAATTTTCTTGAAGCTAACACACCCATGTTTCTTTTTTCATTAAATAGGATGGTAGGAGAGTGAAGAAATACAGAGGTATGGGCTCTCTTGAGGCGATGACGAAGGGGAGTGATGCGCGGTATCTTGGGGACACTCTTAAATTGAAAGTGGCTCAGGGCGTGGTGGGATCAGTAGCTGACAAGGGCTCAGTCTTGAGATTTGTGCCGTACACGATGCAAGCCGTGAAGCAGGGATTTCAGGATCTTGGTGCAACCTCCATTTCCTCAGCTCACCAGCTCCTTCGCTCTGAGGAGTTACGATTGGAGGTCTGGTTTTGCTTTTTAGTAGTTACATCTATAACATCTCATAGCAAATATCACATATTGGTCATGAAAGCTCGATGGTCCTCTAATGTTCCAATTACCACTTTGTGCCACTTTTTGTCCCATCCAGTACTTTTTTTTTGTCAAAAATAGAAGAATATTCCTGGTGACATTGATTTGGAACCAGCCATTTACTGGGCGAAAGATATTACATCAAAACAAGTTGTTTGAAGTTTTGTTCTTAAAGATTAATAGTATAGACCAAGTGCATGGACTTTGGGAATTTTGGGAGTGCAATGGTGAGTTTGGGATGTAGGGGTGATAACCATTTGCATGATTTGTCGAATGTTTGATAAGCATGCATACTCTTGTAAAGTTACAAGTATCTCATATACTCTTCGTCTGGATATCATCTTTCCTATCACTTGGGTCTCAATTTATACTGAAAATGACCAAAAGTTATTCCTTATTTCTTCTCATGTTGTACAGTGTTTAAATTTTGGGAAAATTGGTTATTTGCCACTCCAAAACTTTCAAATCTGAAAAATTCAATCACAAAACTATAAATCTGAAAAATGCCACTCTAAACTTAGTTAATTCTTAAATTTGCCACAAATACACAATTTTTATACTTTTTATATTAAAAATTAACTGAAAAATACAGTTTTGAGATACGTATAATGAGGGGTCTGAAGGGTATATAGGGAAATACAGAAATACGTATCTCAAAACTGTATTTTTCAGTTAATTTTTAATAAAAAAAAGATATAAAAATTGTGTATTTGTGGCAAATTTAAGAATTAACTAAGTTTAGAGTGGCATTTTTCAGATTTATAGTTTCGTGATGGCATTTTTTAGATTTGAAGATTTTGGAGTGGCAAATAACCAATTTTCCCTTAAATTTTTTATGTTGTTTTACTGGGATATATAATACTTTCAAACTTGGATCTCTAATTTCTACTGTATGTTTTTTTTCAGATTTGTATGTATGTTTTTTCTTGTTTGTCTGCTTTGCTGTCTTTATTGTTATTATAATATGTTTTGGTCTGCCTATTAAAAGGGTCCTGGACCACCTGGTTTTTTAAAAATTTAGGTTGATTTTTTTGAAACAATAATTCAAGGAAAGTCCAGGGTTCGTGTAATTTAACTTTTCCTTGTTCTTTCAGGTTCGGACTGGGGCTGCTCAAGTAGAGGGAGGTATCCATGGCTTGGTATCTTACGAGAAGAAATTCTTTTGATGCCAGTACTTTTCATTAATCCGTCTGGTACCTTATGTAGTTTGTATTGCTTAAATAAAAATTTTAGTTTCTAGTTTATTATGTCATCAAATATTTAATGAGAATTTCAGGGACTACTCTTTTGTCTAATGGCCACTGCTCGATTCCTCTCTTTCTTTTCATATTTTCCTTCTTATTTTGGTTTTGTGCTGTGCATGCCCAAGTTAAATTAGCTGCTCGTGGCCGAATTCATATCTCCTAAGGTGACAGAATATTTATGTTTAGATCCGAGATCCGGACTGTACGATCGGAAACTACACAAATATTAAAGAAGTCCCTTGCATTCCACCTCGGACTGGATTGACCTGGATTCTGATCAGACGGTCCGGATTTAAACAGGAATATTTTGGGATTCCTGATGGTGGACATCTTGTACATCTTTGTTTCCATGATAACGCCGTACCAATAATTTGCTTAATTTCAGCAATTAGGTGATATTAAGGGCAGAAAGAAATCACCTAAGCTTGGGAGCTCAATTCAAAGCTTTGGATGAAAAGAAACACTTGATATGATAACTGACAGTAGTTTTGGAACACGGTTTTGTTCCACTGTGCCACTCAATTTTTAAAGTTCATTTCTTTGTTCTTTTCCAAAATTCAAGCAATCATCATCTTACGGATGATTTATAAATTGCTTCCTTTAGAAACCAGTTATATCGGTTAAGATTTGGTTGGAGATGGGTGGGGTTTTGTATTCTATTCATTGCTCTTTCCTCTACTTATTTTCTAGCCTACTTGTGGCAATGATTGTTAGCTTGGATTGGAAAACAAGCATATGTATCCAAAAGTGAAATAACTTTGCTTCCCAATTTGGATCCAACTTTTACCTTTGAAAAGCTTACTAAGTTCTAAAATTGATAGAATGATGATAGTGTTGTTGCTTGTACATTTTCTCTTTGAACCTACAAAATTATGTAAATACCGCCAGTGGGTTTATTGAAAAGATCATTGCACAACTAATTGAACACTTTCATTTATTGCTATTAATTATTTCCCGAGTCAGCATCTATTTGGAACTGGATCACCTGCTCGCTATGTGGGCAGGAAATTTCTGCTTCTAAAGTCACTGACACGTAGGTCTGGAGTGAGTTTTGACATTTAAATATTATTAAATAAGTTTTGTTCAAAACTCATTCCGGATCTACGTCGGATCTACGTGTCAGTGAATTTAGAGGCAAGAGATTCGATTTCTATCTTTTTGAATGGTGAAAAATTTGAGCAACGTGTCTTATCTATCTCCACATTTAGACTTAGCTCTCAAAGGAGGCAAGGGACGGAAAGGAAGAAGACCAGAGGGAAACAAAGGCCTAATCAGTTATGAACCATAAATTTGGAGGAGAGCAAAAGATCAATTTGATGTATAAACTAAATGCAATTTTAGTTATTTTTTAACTCTTGAACTGAATTAAATTCTAAACAATTTGATTCGATTTTAAATTAGTGAAGATGAATTTCTAACATGTTCAGAGTGAATTAAAAATTAACCAAACATGAGTTTTTCAATTTGCTCAAATTAAATTATAAACCAGTCAGAGCTGAACTCCGACATGACAGAGTAAATTATATATCCAGTCAATGGTAAACTTTAATGATAAATATGTAGTCAAACTTTATTCAAATAATAAATAGATCATAAATTCGTTCTTACTAATGTTTGGTCTCTTCTTGTAATTTTGGCCTATATAATTCATAAGATCTAGTTTGTAGTGATCACAATACTAACAACGATGTTATTAAAATATTAGCTTATAAAATGTTAACTAAACTAGACGAAATCAACCAGCCCAATCACACACATATAGCGGGTTGTCGCATTGGTTGATCTACTTGGTATTGGACAACCCGCATCATAAATAGTTATAGATCTGGGACAAGGGACAAATTGTGAGAAGTATCTAAAATAAAATAAAAAAAATGCAAATTAGGACTAAAAACGTGATGGCAACACAGGAAGAAAGAAAGTTTCTAGTTTTCATTTCTCCTCAAAACGAGATGCAATCTAATAAATGCATTAACGCTCTTCAAATTATTATTCTTTCAGAAGTATACAATTAAATAACATTTATATTGTTCCGAGCAACACAAAAAGAAATAACAATCCAAAGGTTATGTACTGTAATTAGCGTTTTTGTAGGGTTATTCCAGAAATTATTTGAAACAAAGATTTTGGGGAGCAAATTCTGACAGAACAGCGGTGTAGAGAGTGCGCGGCCTATTTTATTTTTATGTCTTCCCAATCCAATTCAATCCCAGCTTGTCACCGCGAATCAAATCTTGACCGTCCGATCGTAAGTAGCGGAATGTGGTTACCTCCCTTAAACTCACTACTCTATAACTATTGTTACCACACCGTTAAAAGTTTAAACCTTCATTAACTGGAGATGCTTACTACTTACACCTGGTGTACACAAATAATTGAGCACCGATACTGATGTATTGTATTGGCAATTTGTTATAGTTTGTAATGGGAGAGGGTCATGCAAGTTTATCATTTATCAACATTGTTTTTGTCGCGTATAATTTTTGCTATTAAGATTTATTAGATTGATTGGATTTTCAAATGATGAAAACCTCTTTTATTATGATCAAAGCTATTAAACGGAAATACTTGTTATTGTATATTCCGTAAGATTATCTTGTCAACATATGTTTTTTTCTCGAGTTTTGTTAGAGCATTTACATCTCTGATATTATTAGAGTTTCTAATATGAGATGAGAACTTCTAATTCAATATTCCGATTTCAAAAATGTGGTAGAGTTTCTTATTTAGAAAATATGCAGGAAAAATTCTTATTAAAAAATTGTTTATAAACTCCACACTGGTCAAATAATTGGCTCAAATTATCTATCATTTTTAATATATTGCTGATGTGGCTTAATAGAAACTCTACAATTAATTCAGAAACGTGAGAGTTGAGAAACTTTAGAAACCTTAATTTTTAAAAAATAATTAACAATTATTTAAAAATTTATTTAAACTGTTGAGATATACATGTTCTTAAATTTTGTTCATCTTTATGTTTAATTCTTATATTTTTCACAAAAGTTTCACTAACTTAATTTCCGTTGAACTCAACTGTGTTGGAAAACAATGAATCAAGAAGTGATATAAATTATTTTTTAAGGTCCGCCTAGCTGTCCCCATGAAACGTCTCCTATCTGTTCCCCGGATAAAAACTGTTAAAACAGCTAAACGACAAACAAAAACGAGTAAAACTGCCCAGAAAATGCGTTAATCGCGCAAAAGAGACGCGGACCACCATTAGTATTCATTTGTAACACAAATGTATTCATATTAAGACAAAAAAGTATTCAACTAATGTCTGCACATTAAGACAAACAAACTGGACACATCACTCACCATCTTTTACACGTTTTTAGATGTGGTTTGTTTTTTCTTCATTCAATCTAACCAATATTTCTGACGATATATAAGGAATTTTGCAAATCTAAAACCACGGACGTTTTCTACATAATTTTCTCTTTCAAATGAGATTCATGATGACATACTTTCGAGTTGTCGGTTGCACAAGTATTCATCCTCGTCATGCAAGCATTCATCCCCATTGTGTAAGTATTCATCCATAGGATCTGCCTAACTGTCCCGCTAATCAATCTTCTATTTTGTTCCTTAGTCAATAACTATACGAGTAACTGTTAATTAACTGGGAGACCACTTAATATTCAGGGACCGCCTAATATTTGAAAGATTTTACAACTGTCGCACGCAAGTATTCATCTATTATACATCAAGTATTAATCTTTAATACATCAAGTATTCATCATAAGATACCAAGTATTTAAAAAAAATTGGACACATCATTCACCTATCTTTTACACGTTTTTAGTTGTCGGTTGCTTAAGTATTCATCCTCGTTATGCAAGTATTCATCATTGTCGTGTAAGTGTAAATATGTATCAATAGTATTACAAGCACAGGGATCGATTAGCAGAACAGCTAGGCGGATTCCTAAGGATGAATACTTGTGCAACCGACAACTTGAAAGTATGTCATCATGGATCTCATTTAAAAGAGAAAATTATTTAGAAGACGTTCATAGTTTTAGATATGAAAAATTCCTTACAGATCATCAGAAATATTGGTTTGATTAAACAGAGAAAAAACCACCCATCTCTAAAAACATGTAAAAGATGATGAGTGATGTGTCCAGTTTTTTTTGTCTTATCATAGTTGAATACATTTATGTCTCTGGTTGAATACATATGTTTTTTGAAATGAATACTATCAGACGTTTTTACAGTCCGAAGCATTTTTCCACGATTAACGCGTTTTCAAAACCGTTTTACGCGTTTTTATCTGGAGGACGGTTAGGAGACAGTTAAGTGGGGAAAATTAGAATTACTCTATTTTTATTGTACTTTATTTTGATTTAAGTTAGAAAAATCACTTCTTTTTAATTATTATTAATTCATTATCTAGTATTTAAAATACAACAACTGTTCCACACAAACAAACAAACAAATAATTTTGCCATGGGAACATAGCCAGCTGTTTAACCAGACTCACGGTAACCATACCGCGAACACGTATCCTCTGCATTAACTGAAAAGGGAATCTTTGGAGTTAATTAATATAAACCGTCTGATTTTAAAAAGGAGTCAATATGGCCGTCTGATTTTAACACAAGGCCTTCAATATTAGTCTGCACGGATCTGGAAGCATATCGGATGGTTTAATTCATTAACTCAAAAGGTTCTCTTTTGAGTTAATGCAGAGGATACGCGTTCACCACACCGCAGTGCACTCTCCGCATATAAAAATACGAAACCCTACTTTCTCCCATCCCAAATTCCCATTTGCCTCTTCTCTCTCACATTTTCAAACCAAAACCAAAACCAAAACCAAAACCCCCACCAAAAAACAATGAGAGAAATCCTTCACATCCAAGGAGGCCAATGCGGGAACCAGATCGGCGCCAAGTTCTGGGAAGTGATCTGCGATGAACACGGGATCGACAGCACCGGCAAGTACGCCGGCGATGCCGATGTGCAACTAGAGAGGATTAATGTGTACTACAACGAGGCCAGCGGTGGTCGCTACGTGCCAAGGGCGGTGTTGATGGATCTCGAACCGGGCACTATGGATTCGGTTCGATCGGGTCCGTTTGGCCAGATATTCAGACCTGATAACTTCGTTTTTGGCCAATCTGGCGCTGGAAATAACTGGGCCAAGGGACACTATACCGAGGGGGCCGAGCTCATCGATTCGGTGCTTGATGTGGTTAGAAAGGAGGCTGAGAACTGTGATTGCTTACAAGGTAGTTACTCTTCCATATTTTTTTGTGATTATTTTTTATTTTTTAGGCTTGTCTTTGCGTAGTTTTAGATAAATCTGTTTTGTTGACGAATGCTTCTTTGATGGATCTGGAAGTAGATTACTGAACTCATTTCCTGCCTGATCTGTCCATGGGTGTGGTCTTCAATGCAGTGTTTCGAGGAAAATAACATTTTTCTAGGATTTGGTGACAGTTAATATTTTTTTAATTTTTTTTTTAAGTACTAACGAAGAACTGTTAAGTATGCAGTGTACATTTAGAAGTCTCTTCAAATATGTAAGAAATATGATTCTTGGGACATTACTTTGGATTGTAATCCTCGAAAAGGCAAATATGTATGTACATTCCTGACTATAGATCAGAGATCTCTGTTCCACCAAGAACATATGAATAGATCTTCATATTTTAAACTAAAATTATTTCCCAGAATTGAGGATCTTCCTATTCAATTTTTGCAGTAGATTTTTGCTAAATTTTGCCAAAATGTTCTGCGTAAAACCTGATAGAATCCAGAGGAAAATTTCTTGCATGCAGTTACAGATCTAGGCTATAATAGTTCATACCCTGCAAAATGAGAAATATCTCATGTTTGCTTGTACACTGGTCTGTCACGTCTGTTCTTTGCTTTCTTCTTCAAAAATACCCAGACTGCACCCTCATTTTGCTTCATTTTGGATAGATAATGAGGGCGTAACTGTATTTTCTGTTCTAAGTTGGAAGTAGTGTAGATCGGGCGTAGATCCATTTTCTCAGGAAAACCAAGATTAATGTTGTGTTAACTTTTATATATTGTTCTCTTCTGTAGGATTCCAGGTTTGCCATTCCTTGGGAGGAGGTACAGGGTCCGGCATGGGCACTCTCCTCATCTCAAAGATTAGAGAAGAGTACCCTGACAGGATGATGATGACATTCTCTGTCTTCCCATCTCCCAAGGTCTCTGACACTGTCGTTGAGCCCTACAATGCTACCCTCTCTGTACACCAGCTTGTCGAAAATGCTGACGAGTGCATGGTTCTCGACAACGAGGCTCTTTATGACATCTGTTTCCGTACCCTCAAGCTCGCCACTCCTACCTGTAAGTTTCCCTTTTGGAAAAATGTTATAACATCATTTTCATCCTCAGTTACTGTAAAAGACTGAACCCTTATTTGTTTCTTCTGACCAGTTGGAGACCTAAACCATCTGATCTCGGCGACCATGAGTGGTGTGACCTGTTGTCTCCGCTTCCCAGGCCAGCTCAACTCTGACTTGCGCAAGCTCGCTGTGAACCTCATCCCATTCCCGCGTCTTCATTTCTTTATGGTTGGCTTTGCCCCTCTCACCTCCCGTGGGTCCCAGCAGTACCGTGCCCTCACTGTACCTGAGCTCACCCAGCAGATGTGGGATTCCAAGAACATGATGTGCGCCGCTGACCCCCGTCATGGCCGCTACCTAACTGCATCTGCCATGTTCCGTGGCAAGATGAGCACCAAAGAGGTTGATGAGCAAATGCTCCAGGTGCAGAACAAGAACTCTTCCTACTTTGTGGAGTGGATTCCTAACAACGTGAAATCAAGTGCGTGTGACATCCCACCAAAGGGTCTGAAGATGTCCGCCACTTTCATTGGGAACTCAACCTCCATCCAGGAGATGTTCAGGAGAGTAAGTGAGCAATTCACAGCCATGTTTAGGAGAAAGGCTTTCTTGCATTGGTACACTGGGGAGGGTATGGATGAGATGGAGTTTACCGAGGCTGAGAGCAACATGAACGATTTGGTGGCTGAGTATCAGCAGTACCAGGATGCAACTGCCGAGGAGGAGTACGAGGATGAAGAAGAGGAGCTCGAAGAGGAGGAGGCGTAGTAACAGTTGTAATACTTGATTTATTTTTTTAAAATTGGGGAGTTTTCTTAAGAGGGTGTTGTTTGACGAAAGGGGGTTTGTGTTGTGGTTTTTGATCAACTTATGCCGTTGTGTTCGGGTTGTTTATCTTTTTTGTTTCTATCAGTATCACTGCTGTGATGATTTGGTACGGTGATGGTGTCTGTGAAAAAATTTGACAATTAATTAGCTTTTTGAGGTTAACTTGCCTGGTACTGCACTGCTAGGTTTCAAATGTGCTATCTATAATTGAGGTTGTTTGTGTCTCTCTCTGTCTTTTTGGATGTTTTTTTTTTGGTTTTCTAATCAGTCAATTCGCAAGTGTAACGAATTGGTGTGTAGGTTGCACGCACGTTTGCTGATCTTTCTGAGCTGATTTGTTCTCGGATAAAATTAACAAGGAAAAAAATAAAAAAGTTTGAGCTCGCTACCGTTTATATATTTTAGTTTTCTTGCCTTTGACGCCCGTTTGCTCTCTCATTGGCCTATTTTTTTTTCAAAGTTTTATCTTCCAAATTACAAGCTGTTACTTAGCTTTATCAGACTGCAAATTATGAACTGTTACGTATATTTCGCAAATTATCTTAGCCTTACAGCTGCTACTTAGCCTTATCTTAGCCTTACATAACTGCTACTTAGCTTTATCTTCCAAATTATGCTACTTAGCCTTAGCCTTTCTCGGATCAATAATTTCTTTTACAGCGCACCAATTCATCTCTAATTCTTCAAGTATTGACAAATAAAATTATTAAATTACCAACTGTGGACTATTTTAGATTTTTAATTGTTCTGCTTATATACTGACCACTTATGTAATAATTCTTCATTTATCAAAGTACATCAGAAGTTTGTGCATTGTCATGTTCGTAGATTTCGCAAAATAATAAATAAATAAATTATATTATGAGATTGAGATCTCTTGCTCATAAAATTTTAAAGTTTTAAAATGGTTATGTCGAACACGTCTCCAAAGTAACGACAAGTGCTTAGCACGGTTGCTAAAATGCTTTCTCGGGTGATGCTGCGCCTGTGTAGGAGGCCTCAGCCTTTTGTTTTTTTTTTTTTGTTAAAAGAAAAGCGCTAATCTTGACCAAAGTCTTAGTTCAAACCATGACGTTTGGCTTGATTCTTGCGCCAAACGCAACAGTGCCAATTTTGAGAACCAAAAGCAGGGATGTAAAATAGTCAGTCGGATACGTCATGGCACAGTTTGATTATGTTACGGTATGTCATTTTGTTGGTTATGAATCGTAACTTGTTTGTCTCGTGTCGTAATTATTCACATGATGTAACTATTTTTTGAAAACTTGACAGGACACAACACATTATGCGAAAGATCTGATCACAATACGCCACAGTACATGGTTACACATGATTAGGTTCATTACATCGATTGAATAGTGAATTTTAATAAACTAACTTAAATTATGAAAAAAATTATTAAATGTGATCTGACCAATCACATATGATCAAACCATGACTAATATGCTCTGACTGTATTTTTGAATTTAATCACAACATGACATAGTACGTAACCCAAATCACAGCGCGACTAATCATCACGAATCGTACGACAATATGAAAAAAAGATAAGGAGAGAAAGATGCTGTAAGGCTCAAAGGGAAGAGAGAGGCACTGATACCTTGACAGTGATATGAGTTGTAAAGAGAAAGAGAGAGAGAGAGAAAAAAAAAGAAAGAAAAAAGGAGAAAGATAAACATGGTTTAATTTCAATTTGACACTACCAGTAACATGGTTGGATTTCTTGCATTTTCTTTTGTTTTACCCCTTTTGAGTAAAGAGTAGAAACAGGAACATGTGGCTTAAACTTGCTCCATACATTGCCATGGCCGTAGTAGCACATGATCGGATCTAACATCTAAGAAACTGGATGTTCAGATCTACCCAAAACTTTGTACCGATTCTTTTTACCCTATTATGTACTAATACCTCGCATGGCCCATATCACATGTGATGGCCCCCTCTGAATGTAGTGCATCGCATCGGATTCACTGATCCAATCCAATACAGCATATTCCCTAACACAGGGAACAAGTACACTCCACACGACAGTTAACTGACAAGCGACAACAAAACAAATAAGAGAACTAATTCCAATAATTCAATATTACGGAAAAAAAAATGGGGATGTCAATGGAAAAAAAAAATATCACGTCGTTTGATCAAAATAATAATGAAGGACAATCCACATGTGGTCGGGTCCAGACGGAGTTAAGAAAAAAATATGAGAGTCAATCGACCACTATTTTTTTTTTTTTTTATATTTGTATATGATTTTATTTATAATTTAGAGTAAAATAGTATGGTACTGTAAACTTGAACTTCATTCTTCACAAAAAAAATTGTATATGATTGATCCCCACAGTTTAAAAGTCTGGCTCTGCTCTGGTTACATTGACCATGCGTGACGTGATCCAGCGTGATGTAACTAGTTATGTTTAATTTTTTTTCGTATTTTAAATTAGTTTATTGAAAAAATAAGAAAAAAAAAATACTAAACTATGAAAAATTGTAAAAATAAAAAAATAATAGAAATTTTTTGACACGTGATGTGACTAAATCAATTTGTATAATCAATTTGTGTAATATGACATGTTGTATTATTATTTTATTGAAAGAAAAACCACATCAAATAATATGCGAATCACGTTAACTGAAACACATAATAATAAAATAATAATAAGAGATTGTATGACTTATTTCCTTATCTAATTTCCACATGGTTTGGTTGCTGGTTCTGTCCGGAGAGGAACCCACACCCACTTATTAGAGAATTCAGGAATTTTTTTATGAATAGAAATTATAAAATTAAGATGTACGGAAACAGAAAAAGTATCTTGATTATAATAAATATAGTAAGATCGGAGGTAAGGACGATAATCTATCTATTTATAGATCGGAGTCAATGACTAAGATTCATGTTTTTATAAAAAAATAAAAAAAACATAAAAAAAGTACTTTCCATCAGTGGTCTTTAATAAAAAATAATAAAATATGGATTTTAATTATTGACTCCGATTCATAAATAGATGGATCATTGTCTCTACCTCCAATCTTACTATATTTGTTACAAAGATACTCTTTTTATTTTCGTACATTTGAATTTTATTATTTCTATTGATAAAAATTTCCGAGAATTCACGTGGTATAGACTGTAGATTGATTTATGAGCCCACAGTATTTCCGGGTTTATGCTTCTCTCTCTCATCTTTGAAGCCCGTGGGCTAACATATGGTTTCATTATCATACCATAATATATGATATATTCATTTCGGAACTGCATCCTCTGCTGCACTTTCGGACGGCCCATATTTAATATCAGCCGGTGAGTACTCGGATGATGGAGGGGGCAGTATTAATTTTGCTTTAAAACTCATGCCAAAATCCTATTTCGTCCGTCCGATCAAAAACGAACGGACCAGATTAAAAGTGCAGCAGGATGCTGCACTATAAAATTACAGCAGAGGATGCGGATTTTATTCATTTCATACATCTGTGAGAGTCTGTGACTGACTATATGTATTCTCCTAAATATATATATATATATATATATAGAGGTTGGCTAATATCAAATCAGTTGTTCTTGAGGTCTCGTGCAACTAAGTCGTTTTTCAATTTTCGAAATCCAAAACATCGATCAAAACCGTTAGATGTGTTCTCTATATTAAAATGTGCTCGGAGACCAAATTTTACATTTTTTGAAATTTTTTTACTATTTATTAAGCCACTTTGAAAATCGCTAATCCAACGATAGCTTCTAATTTTACTATTTGGTTAAGCCACCGTGGGATCGGCGATTTTCAAAGTGGCTTAATAAATAGTAAAAAAAATCCAAAAAATGTAAAATTTGGTTTCCGAGCACATTTTAATATAGAGAACACATCTAACGGTTTGGATCGACATTTTGGACTTCGAAAATTGAAAAGTGACTTGATTGCACGGGACCTTAGGAACAACTGATTTGATATTAGCCAACCTCTATATATATATATATATTAAAATATTGGTGTTTGTCTGTAATCTGAATCACGGCATCTAGAATTAATACATCTCCCCACGTCATTCATATTATAATAAGACAAATTTAATTCATATTATTTATATTTACACTCTGCACTTAATTGATTACAGGGTCAGTGAAATTTTTAGTTTTCAGAGAAAATAATTAATATATTTAGAAACATTATGCATATCGTTACATAATCTCATATGACATCACGATTTTTAATAAAATATATACATCACTAAGTTGTAGCTTTGAATGAATATTCTTATTACATGAAATTCATTCAAAGCTACAACTTAGTTTTTACAAATGCATAACTATCTATGTTTCTAAATTAATTCAGTTCTGTGCGCTTTTATAGAGAATCAGGAAAAATTCAATATTTTTGAGACCCTCTCAGATAATAATAAGAAGAAGAAATATACATACAATTATTGATTGTGATTTCAAATAATTATATAAAAAAAAGAACAAGAATTTATTTTAATCAAGAAATATTGATAATCTAAACATTAAAATCAAAGACAAAACTTCTTTAGCACAAATTGTTTACACAGAATTATGTTGATAACAACGGAAAAAAATTATATTAAAACGTCTAATTATCTTTGTAAATATGATTCTTTTAAAAAAAAATCATTTATACAGCATTCATTTAAGCTTTTGAATTGTCACAGAGAGCAAAATAAGATTCTAGGGTTTTCCTTTTTGTTTATAACAGAGCAAACCTTGATTTTATTTATTTATTTAATATCCAAAACTTTTTATATTGTTTTGGAAGACTTGGAAAAGTCAAGTAGCACCGTGATATGTGAGGAGGCATGTGATTTGCCATTTTTTTTTAGAAATAAAAAAAAAAACAATTAGTTTTTCTCTAGGACTACAATTTTCTTAAAAATATTTAGATTTAACTTATTGATACGGTCTCAAAAATTTAACTCGGTGGAATTAGGCGTTAAAACGGAGCGCACAGTGGTAAAATTATATTCATATTTTTTTATTTTATTTTCTGGATATGGATAAGGAGCAGATATCAGACGGATACATATAAGGATCAAATCGGATATTTATTAAAATAATATAAAAATATTAAAGTTCGTAATATTTATCTAATTACAATGGTTAATAACATAATTTTTTCATAACATATATTAAAATATATGGTATATATGTACTATTCGGATACGGATAATTAAAATGTAAAACTATATAAATATCCTTATCTACACGGATATTTGAATATCGAATATCCACATCAAATACAAATTAAATACGGATCGGATAATATCCATACCGTTTTCACCCCTAGGTGGAATGCATCATTCATACTGTTCTATCTATTTTCTTTTAGTTAAAAAAAAAACCAATCATATAATTAGTTTTCCGAAAATTTGAAATTTTAATTTGTAAAATAAAATGAAAAGTCCAAAGCAGAGGTGAATAGAAGAGAACAGGAGATATGAATTGAGAGTCAATCAATTTGCTGTAGTACGCTAGGATCCAGAATTCCAGACTGGCGGGATTCGGGAGTACATTCCATGTGCATGTGGTATATCCACCACCACCGGATTCCTGGTACACGAATCTTAAAGTGAAGCCGGTACGGTAGAGTGTAGACAAGTCTCAAATTTGAATTTTTTTATTAGCGCTCTTGTAAAAAATTCGTAGATTTTTCGAGTTGGGTTCGGAATTTAGAATTAGGGATTTTCCTGGTTATTGACATGGACTGAGTTGGACTGAGTTTAGATTTTTCTACATCATGGATCCTGTAGTCGTACATGTAGCTATCACAAACACAAACAATACCTTACATTACATTGAAAAGTAATAGAGGATTTAATTAATTAATTGGTTTTTGGGGGGAGTGAAAATAACAACTAGTTTACTTTCTTTTGATCTGAAATATTGATTGCATCCTATGACTATTATATACTTCCATGTTATGATGGCGGTGCTAAAAAATGCATACAAGTTTGCAAATAAGAATAGTGCTTAATATCAACAAAAATAAATGTGTTATTCCACATGGACCGTTTGGATTGCTCAAACTCGTGAAGTTGGAGCATGTGTTATAAGAACCAAAAAAGAAAATGATAATCGAAACATTTTTTTTACGAAGTCGACAGCTCTTTTGATATTCTAAATTGCAGTCAATAATTATGAAAATTTGTGATTCAAATTGAATCCAAACAAAAAAATTACTATTTTATCCTCAATAATTTCAATAATTATGTTTCATGATATAAAGGTATCTACCATATATATATTTTTTACAATCATTCAAATAATCCTAAATGAAGTTCAAACTAGACATTTTTTTTTACAATCATTCGGTGTTTAACCACTATAAGCAAACTAAACAACAACTATAAAATTAAGAACAATATAAATTAACACATTTTAGAAAAAAAAACAATAATTTATTGGAAAACAAGTTATTTCTAAAGATATAATTTTATTTCATTATTATCAATAAAATAATAATTTTAAATTTTCATATCACGCCTAACCTGAGTATTTCTCTCTACAGCTGAACTCAAGTACCAGAAACTATAACTTTCTTTTGCCACATAGAATCTTCAGTCCAAATAGGCCGAAAGCTTGGACCAGATTCCCTAAAGTAACTCAACATTTGTGTTTGGATCCGAACCAATCCATCCGATGTAGAATTTACTGGATCCTTAAATAAACGTGCAGATTCTGATCGGACGGTCTGTATTAAATCTGAAAGATTGAGTTACTTTAGGGGTTCCGTATATCAAGTTTTGGGAATTGAGAGGGAGGGAGAGAAACAGGCGGAAACTAATTAAAGATAAAAATTTGAGAAATGGACAAAATGGTCTAATACAAAAATATTAATTAGAAAAAAGAAAAACCGCATCAACTATTCAACTCACCCCCTTTTCTCTATAATTAATTATACTGTCGTCTTTTATCGTTCCTCTTCATTTCCTTCCTTCCTTCTCCGAGCGTTCAAGTCTCGGAGAAGAAACCAGACGCTAGCAGTGCAAATCGAGGCGACCGTTGAAACGACCACTACCATTGTTAGGTTCGTTTTTTTCGTAACTTTTGACTAGAAATAAAAATGTAAATATTCTATTTGATTTTGGTTGAGATTTAGGATGTCTCGGTTCTTTAACGAGCACTGTTTTGTTTTGTTTTGTGTGCGATTTGTTCATGGAAATGTACATTTTTTATTTATTTAGGAATTGTGGTTGGTTTGACTCTTCTAGAGATTGTATTTATTATCTTGTTATCCTTTGGCTGTTTTGTGTTATTTTCTTTTTCTTCTGGTATCTTTTTTGTTTATTTTCCTCTCCATTGATGCAAAAATGTGAAGATCGAGCACCTCTCACAATTCACAATTCTAGAGATTCATCCTTTGGGTGTTTTGTGGGTTCTATTCTATGTACAGATTCATCCTGGAAATTCCTTTTTTATAAATGCTATAATCTCCGAATTTTTACCAGTAGGATTAATTGATACTGGTCTATGGTTTTAATTTTAGATAGGAAATTTTAAAAATTACATTTCATTACTGACAAGTGTGTGAATCATATATGTAGTTACATGACAGATTCTTGGTCAATGTAGATCGTTTTTCAATTCTCAAAAATTGCAATAATTAATTTCCGGTTATAAAGTTGATTCAAAATCTATTTTTTGTATGCTTGCTAATAAGTCTTCATATTAATTTTTCTTTTATTTGCTTTACAGCCTGTCACCTTGTTCTTTCCTCTGGTCTGAGCTAAGCATTACTTTTCAATGAGATTGAGCCCCACATGTGCAAAAATCTATTTAGATATCATTTCACATGCACATAACATAAGGCTGCTGATATAAATTTGAAATTGTACCTTGCCCCTTTATGAACTGCAGTTAATGTTACCACTTACATAGCTTGGCATGTGCTGCTGCCTGTACCCATCTTGTTTATATTCTCCTTCATGTTTGCATTTATATTTTCCTAAAATCCTGATGCAAATCATGTGGAGGAGTCTGACCCATGAATTGCTCTGGTATCCATTAGGCAGTCAGTTATTAAGAGATTAGCTGTGCGGGGCCATTGTGTTTTACAACATATATAACTATACACTGCTATATTGAATATTACAAAGAAAAAGAAGGTTATAGTTGTCATGTCACAGCGGAACAAATTGTATTGTAATGGTCATAGTTGTCATGTCATGCAATCTGAGTCTTTAACCTCATATTGAAGTTAATTACTTGTGTGGTAGTTTGTACTTTGTACAACAATTCTTAGAATAATAATAATAATTAATTCTGAAATTTTCAGCGATGGTGGCACTGGATTACACTGTTGATTTGAACAAGCCTCTTGTTTTTCAGGTAGTGTTTTTTTTTTTTTTTCCATTCTCTCTGTGAAGACTTATTTTTGTAAAGAACTATTTAGTGGCAAAATGTGGGCAAGTGGAGATCAAATTGGGTCAAAAGAAGGTTAGCTGCACAATTTTATGCTTGATCACAAGGTTTTTTGTAGCACCACATTGAATTGGGACACATTCTCAAGCACAAAATTGAAATTTTCTGTTATTTTTCCCCAGATGTTTATCCAAATCAACTAAAACTATTTAACTTCGTTGTGCTTTGTTATATCATTGGAATATCTTGCCAACTTCAATAAACACTGATAAAGAAAATATAATAGGGAAAAGGGAAGTAATATTGAAGAACTTTTCAAGTATGTAATAATTAGTTCCAGTAAGAGCTCTTAGATCATGTAGATCTTAGTGAAGTTTATTGTGTTTTAGGTGGGACATTTAGGAGAGAGATACCAAGAGTGGGTCCACCAGCCCATTGTCAGTAAAGAGGGACCACGCTTCTTTTCAAATGGCTTCATTGAGGTAAAACAATAATTGTCTATTGTCTATTTTATTAGAAATTTCAGATCTTCTTATGCAAAATAAAAAATCACATTTGCAATGAAAAATGCAAGATATCACTTGCCTCTCCTAACAAGAGTATGAAAATCTCTAGTACCATCCCATATTTAGTTCCTTCAAAAATTGGCCAAGCAGCTCTCAAGCACTGTACTACTTTTTTTTTGTTTCTTTTCTTTTCTTTATTGTAATGAAACTATATATTAAGTCTTGATCACCGAAGTACTCAAAAAGACAAAAAGAAAGGAAGCCAGCCACCATTTACAGTCATTTACCTGCCAGAAACTGAACAGACTAGTATGGCATCAAAATCCGGAGTTAAAAATTCTTTACATGGCCATATTAGAGACTACCTAAAAAACATAAATCTAATATATCGTTTCTCCATTACATGCAATGAGTTTTTTTAAATTAAACCTTTTTCAGTCTCTGACATTGACAAAGTGGTACGCAATACCGCTGATATGGCTGCCGGTTGTGTGCTGGTGCTTCTCCAGGTCACTTCAAATGGGACACACAATTCAAGAACTGGCCTATATGGCTGCTTCTGGGTTGTTTATCTGGACTTTAATTGAATATACCCTTCATCGTTTCCTCTTTCATATTGAGACCAAGGGCTATTGGTAATTTTACTTATTTACATCACTCTTTTTTCCACTGTTTATTTAAACTCCTTATTGCCATTGAAAAGCTACAAAAATATCTTGTTAACCTCTGTAGAAAAGTGAGAAGTACATTTTTGAGCTTGCACCACGACATTGTCATTTTCTTCCACAAAATGCCCAAAGAATTCCTTATGCAGTGGCCTTTTCCTCCCATTGAATAAGAAACGAGGGTAATTTGGTCACCTAAATAAAGTCTGTTGAGAACATTTTCTGAATTGTAATGTGTACATGGTATATCGGGAGAATATACAGGATATATTGAGCTTTTGCTGAGGGCAGACATGAAAATGCTAATCTTTTATTGGGTATACAGGATACATTGGCAATTATAATATGTTTGGAGTTGAATTTTTTTTCAATTATGAACTTTGAAATTACAGGGCGAATACAGCTCACTATTTGCTACATGGGTGCCACCATAAGCACCCCATGGATGGACTTCGTCTTGTTTTCCCTCCTGCTGCTACTGCTATATTATTATTTCCAGTGATTCTCTAAACCGTCTTTATTTCAATTAAAATGGTTAAATCTATAATTTATGCTTTCTGAAAGAAAAAAGGACCATTCAACTTAGATTCTAGTAACTAGGCGGAAGCATATATAGGGAGAAAAGGGTTGCTAAGCACCCCCTATAATTAAAATTTTACAATTTTATCATTTTAATTTTTTTTATTTTTGCAAAATTATTTCCAGTAGCCCCTCTTATAAAATGAAATTACATGATACTTATTCATCAAGCCCCCCCAATCTCATTTTTCTGATTCTGCTCCCGACTTATTCATCCAGCGTCATTCTTGCTAACTGGTAACAGTGCCTGTTTTTTTGTCGGATTCTAGGTATCGCATAAACCAATTCCCAGATTCTTAATAGAGCTCATAAATAAATGTCCATAAAAAGTTATTCCTTGATGAATCTTTTCTTTTGGGTATTTGAAAATAATGTCCATAAAAAAATATTTTGCCAAATGTTTATTTATTTGCACTATTTGTAGTTTTGGAACCTTGTTAAGATGTTTGCCACACCATCTACAACTCCTGGTTTGTTTGGAGGTGGGTTGTTGGGTTATGTGATATACGATTGCACACACTACTACTTGCACCACGGCCAACCTTCCACCAATCCAGGAAAGCACCTGAAGGTAATTAAATCTCAAGTGAGCTGCTAGTTCACAACTTCTTACTTGAATAAATTGGTGAAGTCTGTACTTGTGACTATTTTGCATTATGAAGTATATACTTCTAAATGTTAGTTTGAAGTTGGAGGCCTGACTCTCTTTTGCAAGTTTCAAAGAATTTTTTTTTTTTAATTCAATGGAAGTAATAATATTGGATCTGTTTTTTTTGTTCATTTATGTTCTTTCCTCTTTACTATATATGATGAAACTAACTATTTTTTTGTGATCCCCAGACATATCATCTGAACCATCATTTCCGCATTCAAGATAAGGGCTTCGGGATCACATCTTCCTTCTGGGACATAATTTTTGGGACGCTGCCTGCTTCTTTAAAAAAGAAAAGCATTTAAAGTATTATGCTTTGCTTGTATTCACTAGATTTTTTCAAACATAATGTAATATATTGAGGTTTAACTAGGCATGCCCCCTTCTCCTTTTCTCTTATCAACTCATGCCTATTCTTTGATGCTATCTGGTTGTACTGATGGTAAATTTGGTTCCAAGTTAGCAAATTTTTGTGGGTTTGATTTTCTTGAAAGAATTGTGGATTTGATTTTCAGTAGGACTTGGTCTTTCTTTTTAAAACACCCCCAAGTTTTTTTTTTTTTGTAAAATAAGGGCTCCTGTAAACCCGGTTCTTTTTCATGTTTTAATGGAATCTTGTGTTGGTACACGTGCCCGGAATAGTACAAGAAATATGGTACTTACATAACAGTAATCATTTGCATAACATTGAGAGCATTTCCTCCAAAACTTATCATCTGACAATGTTCACAGTGAGCCTTGAGAAAATATAGTAAAAATGTCTAAATTTTGCTCTAGTATTTTTGGCAAAGTTAACCCGAATTATTACAAGAAAAATATCATTTTGCATAAAGAAAGTTCAGTCATTAGTCAGTTCATACAAATCTTAAGCCGCAACTGCAACACATAATTTAACCTTTTTTTTATATTGTAATTGCACTGCGCTAGAATTTAACAAAAAAAGAAAAAAAGAGGAATGATAAGAATCCCCTAACAAAAATCAGGTGAAAAATTTGACAGAGCCGTTTTTAATTCATGCACATGACTCGTGTCCTACATGAATAAAAAACTGTTCTGTCAAAATGTTCACCCCCAAAACCCCTCTAATCTGTCCCCGCTAAATCTGATGGCCTGGATCTTTATTTAAAATATCAAATAGCTGTTCAGATTTGACAATAGTTTTTTTTTATTAACTCTCACACCTTTTTGCGCCTGCACCCATTTATCTCCATTCTCTCTCTCTCTCTCTCTGAAGTTCAAAATTTGTGGAATAACTCCATAGCAATTCAACTATTCAACTACCTAATAATAAAATATGTTATCATGAGTAACAAGTGTTACAAATGTTGAGTACTATTATATGCAGATAATTTAGGAATAAAAAATAAATACATACTGTGCTCAGGTTTGCGAGGCACTATGTTGAATTTAATTAATTACATTTGATTTAGAATTTGTAAAAATATGGTGATAAAAGCCGTTATATTCCTAGATATCAGCAAAACTGCTAAAATACGAATTTCATTCTAGTCACGTGTTTTTTTTCTTGATTGTCAACTCACGAGAATTTAATCGGTACACAGTACACTCACGGAGAAAACAGTACCAGTTTGCCAGAAAAAAAAGGGTGTCAGTTGCAGAGTTGCTGGAAATTTTCATGGATAAAAGCATTGGGAAAATGCTTTAAAGCACTGTTTCTAATCTCTCTGCACGTGGAAAAGATGGAGAAGCGGGCCAATAATTAATTATGAGTTTATTATAGACCACTAAAGCCAGAAAAAGAAAGAGGAATGTAGTAAAATGTTTTTTTCCCCTAGTGTAATGGTGATTACAAGTTATAACAAATGCAAACCCAATCAATATATTTTCATAAAAAAATAGCACATTCATAAAAGAAAAATCATAAGCGGCAGTCACAAATGCATCCCGTTCATACTAATCATATATTGAACAATAGTTTCTAACTGACACAAAAGTTGGCTCTTAGTTTTTGTCATAAATGATAATATATCCTCCCTGGATCAGACCTAGAATGATCTGCTCACTAAAAAAAAAAATAGATTTGAGCTTCTCACTACTAAAAACATGAGCAAATACAAAACTATCAAAACTCTCCAGTAAACCCTAAACCCTAACCATTCTTTGGAACGCAACACTCGACCACCATAACCCTAAACCCTAACCATGCACCTGAGTGTTGCCTCCAAAATTGAAGTAATGTCACATTAGATACAAAATTTCATAATAATTCAAGCTCCCAAATAAAAATGAATTGATACTAATAGTACAAAGCAACATTTCAGTTACAAAGAATTATACACTTCAAGTCTACACATTTTTACCCCTTCTGATCAAGACTTGATAATAGCTGGTCTGTTACTGTGCTTCCTTTTTCTTGCATCATTCCCTCCTTTCTGGGGCTTTTCAGTAACCAAACAATACATCTTTACAGGAAATAGCTCCTTGGGCATTTCCTTTTGATCCTGCAAATATCCCAGTGTAAATGCATGGCAAAACTATTTTATTTTTCTTCTAGGCTTGATTTGGAGTGCATTCAAACCTTGAAATGTTCAGCATCACTTTCTAAATTGACCAGTCCTATAGATCCTCAACTTGTAAGTAAGAATAATTTTTACTATACATCAATTTATTTCTCCAGAAGAAATGAAAGGGAAAAAATTCCTTAATTAAAATTTCAAGGAATAACCAGGGGAACTGAAACTAATTCGACAGTATTTAAAGGGATATTTCCATATGTTCTGTGTTTTCAAACTATAATCAAGAAATTTGAGTTTTTCTGTATTGGAACAAATATTAGAGAATTTTAACAAACCCTTGCACTGTGTACATAGAGGCCACATCGGTCAAAAAGGTCTCTGAAGTATACATCAGATCGAGTAATGCTTTGGTCATCCTTATCTAGTACAAAGCCTGCACCAGATAAAAATATGTTATTTCTGTGCTCTCAGAGAGATATTTATTTGTCTTATGACATAAACTGTCTATCAACCCTCACCAGGGTTCTAAAGCCTCATTAACCCTGATTTTCCATTCCTCTACCATGCAATTGTGTGCAATATTGTTTATATTTAAGCCCAGTTATATCCAGTTTTAGTTTAACTATTTGTTGAGAAAAAGAGCCTAAATTTTAACAAGGGCTGAAATGTAGGAAGACACAAAAGAGTTTGCCTTCTCTGAACTAACCTCCTCTTGCGATATTCTCTTTAACAATAAAAAATCCATTTGCTTTAAGCCCAACCTACACAGATGAATAGCCAACAAAAGTACGAATTATAAACAAGATTCTAAATTATAGATGACATTATCATATCATACCTTCATATCACAACAACAAAAAGATACCTTGGCACGCTTGAAAAAGGAGATGAAGTCTTCATCTGGAAGATGGCCAATGCACCATTGCACCCATATCACATCATACCTTCCTATTTGAGGACTGAACTCCTAGTTTACCACAGTAAATATTCATATACAAAAGAAAATGTTTAGCTTCCATAAGTATAGCAAATTCAGAAGATAGTATACATTACTGTATTGCAAAAGAGAAAAAAAAAACAATTTTTTTAAGAATAGCACATTGCACAAATAATAAAATATGCTGGAACAATAGCATATGATAAACAATATAATAACAGAGGCTTCTTTGAATCTTTTGGGCTGGAATGATCAGAATTATAAATCATTACATAAGAACAACAAAAGTAAGATTAAATGAACAGAGAATCCAAAACCTGAAGAGGCACGCAATAGAAGTTTGTAGCCTTGTGTGTTTCTTCTTCTTGCATTATATTGCTTGAAGATAAGTTTTCACGTGCTGCCTCTAGAAAGTGCGATACCGGCTCAACAAGATCAACCTGGCAACATATTATCAACTTTTTATATGTCGAATCCGCAACCTGTTTCTTTAAAGTAATCGGACCTACATCTTTTTCTAAAATACGAAACAAAATAACCAGTATAGCGAAGCACCTCATTAAAATGCCTGAGTAGAAGGTTCTTCGTAACCCTGCCTATTCCAGCCCCACAATCTATCAATTTATTTCAAAACAATAAATATCAATTGTGTATTTTATTATCACCTTGACTTGGGATAAAGATTCTTTTGTCAAGCATGAACACATATACTGGCTGATAAGTATCAGTGCTGGTACTGATTGGACAAAAGATATCTCCACTCTTCACTACTTCGGTTGTATTTTTTCTGGGCCTGTTTAGCATTTAAAAGGACATTTCTAAGCTGATTTAGGTTATGTTGGGATAATATATACCATATGTTGAGTACGATTGATTAAAATTAGACATTACGTGCCTAGAACTGAAGCTTAATTGAGGGCACACTACAAAATAATTGTACGATTCAAAGTACTGTTTGTTATAAATTGGATAAATGTAAACAATATCGGACATGGATGTCTCACCAAGTGCAACGAGATGCCGTTTTTCTTTGCCAAACCTTAAGGGCAAAAGTGTCTTTAGAAAAGCCTCGCTTCCCTTCACATCCGAGTCATTTACACAACCATAGCCTCCCAATACTCCCTCTACAGAAGCCTCGACTCCCTTCAATTAAAAATTAAAAGAATAACAGAATCAACTTTTACTTTGTACTGCAACAGTGTCCATCCCATATTATGTAATTATATCTCTAATCATTTGAAATTCATCTCCAACTTACACAGGGAAACAGATTTTGGTGGGACAAGTAGGAGAGTAACAGATGCCTTTGAACAGGCCTGTACAGGACCTTTACAATACCTCCTGATTGAGCAGTGTGGGTATCTAACAGAATACTTGAAATCCAAAGTACAACCCAATAGAAAGTTTGAATCAGCTAGCTCATGTCTCTTGGATTTCAAAGGAGATTTAAGTTAGAGTGTAGATAATTACTTGCCAATAGGAGATGCCTTTAGAGTACCAATCCCTGAGCTTAGTCTGATCGGACCCGGAACCGGAACCGGAACCGGAACCAGCTGCTTCGTCCTCTCCGATTTCCTCCCGCCACATCTCGTTTGCGCTAGAGAACTGGCGTCCAGTCGAGTCCGTGCCCGACACCTCCTCCATCTTTCCTTTTCTTTTCAGAGCGAAGCGCACAACCAAGCGCCGACCCCGACGCGCAGGGATAGTACTAGTACAGAGAGATACTGGCGGTAAGGCAGCGGTGCTCATCAACAAGTGCAGGGTTTGCTTTTGGGGTTTAAGTGCAGCTAGGGTGTTCAAATAGTTCGGTTTATTTGGTTTTAAACCGAACCGGAAAACTTCGGTGTAAATGGTTCGGTTTAAATGCTTTGCTTCGGTTTTGGATTCTCAAAACTAAATAAACTGAGCCGACCGATTTTATTAATAGTTCGAGACTTCGTGTATTACTTTAGTTTATTTTTGGTTTTGAATCTACGTATTTGTATAAAATTGAACATATGCAATGGTATCTTGATTTTTATTTCTGTGAAATTCTAAATGTAATAGTGTATTGAGTTTTGATTTTTTGAGATTGAATTTTTCTATTTGGTTCAACTGAACAAACTGAAGTTTAAATTGATTTGGTTTTAAATTGGTTTGCTATTTTAGTTTGTTCGGTTCAGTTGGATTTTCAAAAACTGAAAAAAAATTTGGTTGGATTATTTTAGTTCGGTTTGAACCAAACCGACCAGTTGAACACCCCTAAGTGCAGCCGTCTTTTCCTTTAGGAGTTTTGCTGATTTTACCCTGGTTTGTTCACTAATTGTGAAAATACTCTAGTTAAGGTCGTTTCAACAAGTGACATCTATGGGATGAGATGATATTAATGTGTAGAGTTGAACAAACATTTTGCTTCGAATGATACACCTTTGTAAATTGCAATCATTTAGCGTGTTTTTGCTGAGACCAAACCTCAGTCCCTGTCTAGATTTCAAATAGGGCAAACTAGATAGTAAATACCAATACCAATAGTGCTGCCACTTTGGAAACCAATAGTGCATCCTTTGTAAATTCCAATAATCTCCAACTGTGTCTTTGCTGAGACCAAACTCCAGTGCCTACTAGAGGGTCAGTCTGTGATGACTCAAAACCAATAGTGCTGCCGCTTCGAAAACTAAGCAGAGTTAACCTGACAGCCTCCATCAGGGTTTCAAAAAACTCAGCAGAGTTTTCAACACAGTAAAGAGAAGCTGCTGCTTGACGCTTAATAAACAAAGCTATTATTCCAAAATCTGTTTTGTCAAAAATGTAAGTTGTACAAAAATGCAATTTAATTTCCTTCTTTGTTGGTTGATCAGACGTCAATCAAATACATCAATATTCCAAATTATATATAAATAAAAAAAAAATCAGTTTCCTAGAGGAAACATGTGAATGAATTTTGCCGTAACTCGTATACCCGTGAACTAAAATGTAATATTTAGTCCATTGGTTGGCTTGTTCATAGCCTCATACATTGAATCTGAAGAGCATGACATCACCTTCCTGCACAATGTAGTCTTTCCCCTCCAATCTCAACTACAATAATATAAAAACAAAGAAGAGAAAATGGTACTAAGTGTTTTCTCCCCATACTTTATACTAGCAAGTACAGCAAATTGAAGGGCACATTATATACAAGGGGGCCTTAACCCTTCACTGAATAAAAAGCATGGATCACAATAAAGGGAATGTCAAATATAATAATGTTACAGTTAAATAAGAATCACATTGCACTTTTACGTTAAACAAGTATCTCATATTGTTAAAATAAATAAATAAATAAATGAATGAATACTCTTGTAACAGAAACAAATACCAGTCCCTTTTCCCTTGCAGCACCTAGAGACCCAGCAGCAGCAAACTCTTTATAAGATACCTGATACATATTACATTTTATGAGCTACTTTCTTGAAACCAGAAAATATCTGGAAAAGGAATGCAGTGTAGTGGTGGTTGGGTAAAGTACTGGACCTGACAGCTCTAATACCAAAAAAAAAAAAAAATCTGAGAATAATACTTACCGTCTCAGCTCGAATAAAGCCTTTCTCAAAGTCCGAGTGAATAACTCCAGCTGCCTGAGGTGCAGTCATGCCTGAAAATATAAACCAAATTAAAAAAGAGGGAAGAAAAGAAAAAGAGAGCAACTATGACACCAACTATGATTAAAATGACTGAGCAAAAAAATAATAAAAGAAAAACATACCAGCTAGAATTGTCCACGCTCTTGTTTCCTGTTAGAGAAAGGTAAAAAAAAATTAAAGGAAAAGAGGGTATAAATTTAAGGATTAGCTACAGTACAAGTTTGAAAGCATCATGAATGAAAAAAATACACTTATATCCCTTCAAAAACAAATAGCTAACAAGAAAAAAATTCAACGCTAATATTCTATTGGTGTTTGATTTTAGAAGGTATAGTTGATATTTTAAAGATTTGAGGAAGCAAGAGCTATAACCTTTTCTCCTGTTGTGAAATAAGTCCTTAGTCCCAGTAAATCATAGGTGACTCTTATGAGATTGCCTAATCCACTTTCATTCACACCAAGTGATTGCAGATATTCTACCCTTTCTTCCACAGTCAGCTCGGCTAGCTCGGCTTCGACCTTTATAACAGGATCAAAGTGAATCAGCTGTTTATAGTAAAACTGAACCTTTCTTTCTTCAGAACAAGTGGCATTACCAGTTTACCACCAATTTATATTTTAAAGAAAGCACAAGTTCAAAAACTATGTATTACATGACATAAGCCAAAAGCACAAAAAAAGACCACTTATTGATACAAATGGGCAATTAATTGCACTATTCTAAATAATGGTATGCCCATCAAGCTCTGAGCCTCAAAATCACATTTCCATAATACAAGTTTTTAAGTTGTATACTAGTAAGTTAACATTGAACACTATATAGATAGGCTTACTTTGAGGTTACATGAGGCTAATTGGGTCAAATTTATGGCCCAGTTGGACTGTCAGGCCCCCTTTGGTATGGGGATAACTCCCAGTATAAAGTGATAACTTGAATTGCAACCAGATCAAGTTAAAATTGAGATGTAATTGCACACAGGATTAATACAGGGTAATTTGCAAAAATTCAACATATTATTATGGTGAATTTTGCAGCCAGCAAATTTTTAGAATATCAGAAAAAATAATGCTTCACATGAAAACCCCTCATTACCTGTGCAGATATGACCACCATACCAGAGTCCAACTCAGCTGAGACCTTTGCCACCCTGTCAACATGAGGATTGCTGCTGGGGTCCGCCAAGTCAGACTCAGCCACATTTGCCACATAGATTACCGGTTTCATGGTCAATAAACAAAGCTGCCTTATAGATTCTCTCTCTAGGTCACTTATTTCAACTGACCTTGCTGGTTTACCCTCTAGTAGAGCCTTTTGGATCCTCTCCAAACCTGACTTCTCTGCCTTCCTCCTGATAGAGATTATTATTGAACTCTTCAATACTAGGATGAGGAAGCACAGAAATATATGACACTAAGAAATGCAAGGCAAAATTACACGGCTTTCCATGTAAAGCCTTGAAAACTAGTCATGGTGACACTGTCATACCCGCAAAAGCCTGGAAATGAAAGGCATAGATGTATGGAATAATCACACCTCACAATCTTGAGAAAATAAAATGAAAACCAGAACTACCTTCTATTTGGTCCCACTTGCTTACAGAGAAACAGGAAGAAAGGAAGGGGTAATTTAAGTTTGACAAAATGGAAATGGGATGCGTGTCAAGATTCAAGAATCTTGAAGTTATTTTCATTTGTTCTCCTCTTGCCTGGAGGGAAAGCAGGTGAGAAGATAGGTGACGATATTACAACTTGGAACTTTCAGTTTTTGAGTGCGAAAGGAATTATCAGTTCTTAAAAAAAATAAACGGTTTTAGGAAAAAATGCGGAGAGGGGGGGGGAAATTGTTGGAATTATCAGTTTTTTACCAATGGAATTATCAGTTCTTTACAAAAAAAAAAAAAAAAAACTATGCGTAATTTAAGGAAATTAAAAAACAATGTGGAGTCCGAAGAGCTTTTTTGTTACCTTCACTTTGGTCTGTGGGTCCTTTGTTTTACTCTTTTTGAGCTTCTCAAGCCTTTTCTCAATCTGAATTCACAAATGAAAACCAAAAATTATAAGAGATCATCTATTAGCTAACATTGTAAATTTCAGCAACAACAACTTAAAAGTTCATTTTTAGGAGAGGTAAATGCAATACAAGGAGTGTTATACCTTACGAGCATACCTGGTCAAGATCACAGAAAACTAGCTCTAAATTTATAACATCGATATCTGATTCTGGGTCAACCTTGCCATTGACATGTACTATGTCATTATCCTCAAAGCACCTTACCACCTTGTTCCAGAAAAAGAAAACACAGTATATTATGAATGTAAAATTCACAAACATCTATAAAGATTAAAAATAATTCTGCATAGATTTATTCGAACCTGAAGTATTGAATCCACTTCACGAATGTTTGAAAGGAACTTATTTCCCAAGCCCTGAGAAAGGAGAAAAAACTCATCATGCCAAAATCAATCACAAGGTATTAGACTATTAGCTGGTAGCCTAACATATGCTGGCACAAGATCAGACTGATAACATACCAACAGCAAGAGGCATCTTTTATTGAGGTTTTTAGGGTTTCTTTTTGGGCACATGCTGATAAGATGCTTGGTAAGTGAACTAGACAAGCACGGAATCAGTTTACAGAATGTTGTGGTAAAAAATGAAGTCCAAGAAATGAAACATTAATGCAGGTACCTCCCCTTGACTAGCTCCTTTGACAAGGCCGGCAATGTCCACAAACTCGATAGATGCCGGGACCACTTTCTGAGACTTACTTAGATCTGACAAGACTTTTAATCTGGCATCAGGTACACCGACTACGCCCACATTTGGCTCTATTGTACAAAACGGGAAATTCGCAGCTTGTGCTTTTCCATTTTCCACCTATTTAAATAAAGTATATAAAAAACAATAACAACTATATAGGAACAATCAGAAGAAGAAACATACAAAATTCAATGCTAGGCTTGATCATTTTGAAGGTAACATGGGTGTTCTTGTGCATGCCTATTGATTCAAACTCATTTTCTATATTTCTAATCTCAGAAGTTCGATGATCGGAAGCATTCTCATAATTTTATTCTTCTCTTTTAGTAGAGAGGCCACTATCACTATGTTTAAAAAGCTAAATACTATCACAATTCACAAATATAAAAACAACATCCTAAGCTGGTGAAGTAGATTTTCTTACGACGGCATTGAATAGAGTAGATTTTCCGACGTTAGGTAGGCCAACGATACCAGCCCTCAGGCTCATGCTTATGCGCGTACGCGCAATGGAGAACGTGCGCCTACGTTGCCACGGGAGAAGAAGCGGCGAAGAGGCGCAGGATGTAGACGGGGCACTGTTCCGCGTAAGCCCTAGAAAACCCGAGCTCAGAGCCCTAGTTACCACCGCCATTTTGTTTTGTAGGTTCTAACTTGGCGCGAACAAGTGAGAGAGAAGCAGCAAGAGGCCAGAGCGAGAGGCAGTTTTAGGTAAACCAAAGGGAAGATAGATGGCACGAGGGAGGCACGTGAGCAATTTGGGCCTGTGATTGGGCTTCGATCGTTTGAGCTGGATTAGGACACCCAAAGTTTAAACTTTAAACAATTCTGAACCAACTACAATTCCGAATCAGATCCAATTGCGAATCCAAACGGGAAAGAGCACGTGGCATTCACGTGCTGCTGATTCTGTTGTTTTGTCATGTGTGTCAGTGTGTGTCAGTGTGTGTCACTGTGTCACGCCTCACGCGCACGAGATGAGTTTGGGTCCGATGCCCATCGGACTCAAACTGAATTCGATGGGTTCCATACTTCCATAACCGTCCGATTCTCTTTAAGATCTGTGTAGTACTTTAATATCCGTGCTCACGAGTTTTAAAACTAATCAGACGATTAATGAAGACGCAAATTTAAGTCCGATGGGCATCAGACCCAAATTTAAGTGCACGAGCACAGCCACGGATCAGAATTCGCATCCTCTGAGATATCTCAAACTTTGCGTGACTTTTTGGAATATCTTAATCGTTCAAATACGTTCTGCACGAATCTCAAAGCACAAATAATACTGGCCCCCTATGTTCCCCCGAATAGGTACCGGACACGTCAGTCACGCAAAAATTGAGATATCTCAGAGGATATGCACCCGATCACGGATCAACCGACAGACAGAGGTCGTCGTATCGGTATCGGGGAAGCTTAAGTTATATGAAAACTAAATCCGACCCGATAGATGACGTCACTGCTGGACTTTTGATTCGCTACACAGGATGTCCGTCCCCAGGACAAGGAGGAAGCATCCATTATTCCATTGTGCATTTGTGCCGACGGAAACCAGGCGACAACTCTGACTCTGTATCTGGAAAGATTTTAATAAGACGCGTCACATCGAAAATATAACATAACTCAAACGCCATTAATTAATTCTCAGAAAATAGCAAACAAATAAAATTGGAACGCCATTTCCAATGCACGGACGGGACTGATCCTGAATTCCTGATCCGTTTTGTATAATTTGCAAGAGAGAAAAAAAAAAGGTCAGAACATCTGATATATGATATATCCGATGTAATAAATGCCTGACATGGCTTCAGACTAATAAATCAAATTTAGGATTCAGAATGTTTCTCAATTAATTAAGTACTCTCAACAGTCTTTGTATTTAAGTTGCGCTTGCTTCTGATTGTTCAGTAAATAGTATTAATTAATTAATACGTATAAAGTTTTGTGCAGGATATATCATAATCCCTTTTTATAAATTTGCACCGGTAATTTCTTCATCCTTTGATTTTGAATAAACAAACTTTTTTTTTTTTTGGGAATATTTGACGATATTGCATTAATTACTTGAAAAATAAAACAATACAAGATCTTTCATTTATGTTTTGAATTATCGATGATCAATGTAATTGTGGTGGTTATTATTATTTTTAGAAAAGTATTGGAATATATATATCTACCGATTTCACATAAAAATTTAGTACTGATTTAAACTTGGAACATAAAACACGTACAAAGAGCCAAATCAACATTCGATCTCTTAATTAAAATTAGCACACTTTATTATATCATTTTGTGTCAATCATGCATTTAATCGAGGCACAAATGGTTCTTTAGTAAGAGGATCAGTTTTGAGCTAGATTCAAAATGGATAATGCAATGCTGTTCATCTTTGTTAAACACATGAAAATAATTTTTTTAGTAATTCAACTTAATATTTATTATCTGCATGAAATTTTTCATGCGGCTTAACCTGTGATTGACCTCCTGACTTCTGCATAGAGAGTATTGTCATGAAACACATGAAAATATGTGAAATCGTGTTGGTTGAGCAAATGAATTTCTTTTCCCTGTGTTTTGGAAGATTATTTATAGGTGTTTGGTTTTTCTCATTAAATAATTAGCTTTGTTTTTTCTTTTCCGAAAACAATAATTTACTTTTGTTATATGTATTAACTACGAGTACTGAGTTAGTTCAAACTAGCAAGTATATATTTTTAATGTTATAATTAATTAATTAATTAATTAATTAGTACAACAAATATGAGTGGCCATATATAAGTGTACTATTGCTTGAAAACTATTGCTTGAAAAATTATTTCATGAATCTTAGGTTGAACACTATTGCTTGAAAAAAGGATAGAAGAGGGGCCTTGAAAGATTGCATTACAGCAGTATTTCAACTATAGGTTGATTATATAATATATGTTGTATGAATATGATCCATCTCCACCACCAAATTGATCCATTTTCTTCCTTGGTGGTACATGTTTCTTGGGACCACCATTAATTTCCAATTGTCATAATTAATACCTCGCCCTTAATTTTGACCTAAGATTTAACATGTAGCTAGCGAACCGCCACTATACCAACCTAGGAATTCTCAATGGAGAATAATATTAATTCTTCAATTAATTAACAACCACGTATGTATATTTTATATTTTCAAGGGCAAGTATAACTTTAATTTTTTTATATTGTGCATTTTTTTATTTTGCTGGCCAGGTGGTTCTAAAGTCAGTGAGCCAAAATATGCACCCTTTCCCTTTTCTTTTCAGTTTTAGTTTTTTTTTTTTTGGGATTTAAATTGTGCTTGTATTTTTAACATAGGGTTCAATTATCTTTATTTTTTTGTCTTCATATTGTCTTAAATTTAAAACTTAAATAATTATAAAAGTCAAAACTTTATTGTCAAAATAAAATGATTATATATGGAGTAGGGTCATTGGTTTTGTGCCTCATCATGCCCCAACATCTTTATTTCTATTTTTAGAGTTTAAACCGTCGATCCGAACTGATCAATATAATATTCATATTAAAATGTGCTAGAATACAACATTTTATATTTTTTGAATTTTTTTCTATTTTTAAATATATGTACAAAATCACTGTTTTTAGAAGATTATGGACCATTCAAAAATAGTTATTCTGTACCTCTCTAAACAATTAGTAAAATAATTTCAAAAATTATAAAATTTGTTAACCAAGTACATTTTTATATGAAGATCACGTTGAACGGTTCGGATAAATATTATTTCCGCTACATATACATTAAATATTATTAAATTTTGACTGTTATGATTGGTATCAAGAGCTTACAAAAATACACTGACGTGACTAATCTCTGGAAGCTGATTTTTTTAACTTACTAAACATATAAAAATGAAACTGAAAGTAATAATTATTTATATACATATAGGGAAGATAATACATATTACATTTAATTATTTTATTTTCAGATATATATTTTTAAAATTCTTTGTTCGTCATTAATTTTTAATCTCTCTCCTACTTAATTGTGTATTCTATTTGGAATTGAGAAATACGTGGGCATTTATTTGACCATCATGGCAATAGCCTGCTTTTACAATGTTATGAACAGTCAATTACAACAGCACTGGTAATTAAATAGGAGAGCAATAAATTAAAGAAATAATGAGATAAAAGTTATCTCACAAATATATTCGCTATTTTACTTATTTTACCACAGCTTCAAATTTAATTAATAATTATCCACTTTTTGAAATATGAGCCCAGTGGCCACACCACCCAATCATTTCTCCTTTTATAAAATTATATTAGCCATTGGTTGGGCTCTGTACGGTTGTTTAATCAGCACAAATCAGAGAGCAGCGACTTTGACTTAATATCAAATTAGTTGTTTTTGAGGTCCCGTACAATTAAATTGTTTTTCAATTTTTAAAGTTCAAAATATTGATCCAAACTGTTAGATGTGTTCTCTATATTAAAATGTGCTTGGAGACCAAATTTTACATATTTTGAAACTTTTTTTACTATTTATTAAGCCACTTTGAAAATCGCTGATCCAACGATGACTTCTAGTTTTTCAAGTGTGCATTTAATTAATCCTTTGTGCATGGCGATCATATTTTATTTGTTATTTGTTTTTTGAATTTAGCAGGTGAATAGCATGTTTTGAAAAAATGCCAACCCTGTGTAATTAAACTAATAACAAGTAAATGTCATATATAGTATTAACGAATTTAAGGTCCCAGCAACATGCATGTCAACAAGCTGAAAAAAAAATGTTTCTATATTTTTTGCACCATGATTAACTTTGAATTAATGGTACGTACTATTGAAAGCGGTACATGTACACCTAATTAACTTAAATTAAAAATGAAAAAAAAAAATGCGTGACATAAGCGATGGTACTGGTTACATTGAACTTTACTGGTATGCTGTCATGGGCTTGGGCGCTTGGCAATATCCATGCCTAGATAAAATAAAGCTGGAAGAGTGGAAGGCCTACCTATACATAACAAATTAGGGTACGTGCTTGAGCGTGGCTTAATTTACTCACTATAGTCTTGTATTACAGGTGAAGTTGCTCTTGCTCAAGGTTTTTATTATTGGCATTTGGATTATATGTTTGCAAAGCAAAACATCATTATAATTAAACTCAGTCAAAAAAAGTGGTACATATTTCTTTTACTGAGTACAAACTCGTGATCATACACAATTCATGCGTAGTCTACAGTTACAAAGAACATGCATGCCATTACAATTATGCTACAACCTTAATGAAGAAAAAAAAAATTAAAAAATAAAAGAGAGATATGGAACAATTTGCATTCGTTGCGATAAACTATGCTATTATATATTATTACCATCATCATATTCTGATTATGTTAAATGCGCAAAAGAAAATATCTTTTTGGTTGCAATGCACATTATCCTTAATTAAGTGTTAAATTTGCACACTATATATACATCCTTAGTGTTAAATTTGTACTCTTAATTTAAGCTCCCAGCTGCTAATTAAGATTGCACCCTGCAGCATATATAAAGTAAACAATTGCATGAGGCAATAATGCATGGTTTCCTTTACACTTTCCTAATTTCATACACATGTAAAACTATTCATATTAGTAACTTAATTCTCTGTGTACCTTCTGACCTTTTTCTCTCTCTCTCTCTCTTAGCCACACTAGCTACACAGCGTTTACAAGCTACAGCTCAAAACCTACACATAACAGTCCATAAATGTACGTACCACACAGTGGAGTCGGTACTTTATTTAGTGATCAAGTACGTACAACACATGAATAAAAGGTTTTCCATTATTAGAAGATGCGTTTATCTAATTCTGATTTACATATATATATTATTTCTAATATATTAGCAATATTATTACTTGTGACCCATATATATATCTATCTATAAACATGCTATATATGCTTCATCAATCATTGCTTGTCAAATCATCTCTTAATTAATTTCAAGTTGTAAAATGTAAAGCCCTTACGTCCCCTTTGCCCCCCTTTAAAACATAACATATATATGAACATCAGAACATACCAAAACCATCGTAGCAAAATAAGAAAGAGATATATGATCACAATTAACTTCAAAGTTCAAAGACGCTTAATTTAAACCATGGTTAGGAAATTAAAAGATGTTAATTATAACCTAATTATGAAAGAGTATATACGTTATGCGTCAGACGCTCTAAATTCTTACAAGTAAAACCAATGTTATTAGAATTTCTCATAATTAAGAAATCATACTGCATTTCTCAGCTAGATATATATTCACAGAATGACACTTAATGAGATCGATCCTTATAGAAGTACCACTGTACCAGAGGACACAAGGAATGCACACAATTACAAGAAGAAGAAGAAGAAGAAGAAGAAGAAGAAGAAGGTACTACCAATCTACCATTAATACAATCTAATTAAATCTCTAATAGCTAGCCAGCTAGAAACTCTTAAGACCAATTTGTCCATGTATGCACAGAAACTAGTCACAAAAGCTGTAAAAAAACCTAATTAACCTACTTCTCTTTCCTTCTCCTCCTTAATTAACATCCTTGTTTTCTTTCTTCCATTGGTGAATTTCACAGGAGTTGCATGCTTGTGAACTTCCTGCAATTAGCTAGTCGATCTAAGAATTAAAATAGGAAAGAGCAAAGAAAACCAAAACAGAAAAAGAAAATAAAAGAAAACTTACATTATAGTATTGTACTATATATAGCTAGCTCCCTAAATTAAAACCAGATTTATATATAAAACCCTAGCTAGCTAAGTGGAGAAAACTATAACCGGTATGTGCCAATGCCGACACCGTAAAACACCGTGTCGCTCGGCATCTGCCCGAATAATCCCATACCAAAATTACCACTAAAGGCCTGAAAAGCTCTCATCTCCTGTGTTTCTTCCTGCATCAACTGAGGTGGCCTTTCTGTAATTTCCTCCAACTCCATTCCAACTTTAGCTTTCTTACTCTTCTTCTTCTTCCCTTTGTAGGAGATGCCACGAGCCCGGGCCTGGGCATCTCTGATGCCTCTCAGATAGAGTCTAACGGCACGGGTTGCAAATGGATTCGATTCACGAGGCCCGCCGGACTCTTCATATGCTGCCCGGAGTCGGCCCACAAGGGAATCAAGGCTGCCCCATGCTTGGCGTAAAGGGCACGGACAGGGGGTAGGTGGGTTTGGACAGCCGAAGAAAGCACAGGTTGACACATGGACCCGGGTCTTCCCGGAGCGGTCCACGTGATGAAGAAATTCTAACACATGAGCTCCACTACACCGGGAGAGGGAAAGAGGCGGCCGATGGTTTACAAGGTACTCACTAAAGGCACGCCAGTCACGGCGCTTCTGTGATTCGTACCGGCTTGGTCGGACCGGTTCTGGCATTTTTTTTCCTTTTTGCTGTTACTTTGTCTATATTTGAGAGAAGAGAAGAGAGCAGAAGGAAGAAAAGGGGAATGGGGCTTCTTGTGAGGGGGTTTTCTTCAACAGTTCAACTCCTACACATACTGATGCAGAGAGAAATAAATAGGCGCAAAAGCAAGGTGGACATGCTTTGCATCATGTATAGTTTATTTGTACTTGGGAGTTGGGGCTATATATTATACATTTAGTTAAACACATACAATCACAACATTAATTAATATCTGAAGAACGATAATTTTAAAATATATTCAAAATTTTATGGTATATTAATTTAACTTATATTGTGTTTTTATATAATGCATATTAAATATGATGTGTATTGAGTTTAAGTGAATTTTGTATTCGCTTAGTTATATATGCGTTATAAATTCACCAAAACTCTACTGTTAAGCTAACGTCATTAATACCAATCTAAATTTGATATATGTTATATATAATTAAATATAAAAAAAAAATTAGTGTTTTTATTTTGAATAATAATTTTTAAATAAGTGTAACATAATAATTGAATGCACGATAAAAATTAACTTAAAATGTATTGGAAAAAAAGAATTGCATTCTATATTCATTTATAACTAGTATGTCGTCTAGTTCATTATTTCTTTAAGAAACAAATAGAAATTAAAATCTTAGTGAGGTTATTTGTAGTAGTATTAATTTCATTGACCTTCTTAATTTATTATGTAGGCTTTTAATTCGATAAAGATGGTGGTGAGTATTTAAAAAGATCCTTAAATCAAATTTTGAATCTACGTTACCTAATTACTAAATAAAAAAAAAAAATTATCACTGGAAAGATTCTAGAAAAAAAATTATTATTGAAATTGTTAACAGTGACTTTTATTGGGTTTTATAAATTATCATCACTGTATTATATTATATATAATTGAAATTTTTATCATTGGAGATTTATTGGTTTTTGCCTCCTTCTGAATATTTTTTTGCCCTCCTCTGAATATTTAATTTGTAATTTGGATTAAATTTATAGTTAAAATTAAAATAAATTTCTTGTATTATGATTGGTAATTATATATAGTTATGAGTCAGAACATAAGAAATTACAAGTCAGAGCATTATAAAGTATAAATTAAAATATTAATTTTTTATTGAATAATCTAATTCGATATTTTTGTGTCCCTGATGAAAATTCTGAATTTGTCTTGTTAGTAACCATACTAGTCCAGACAAGATTAATTAGAAAAAAATAACATATATATAGTTCTTATTAACTATTTTAATACGTGAAACAGTCAAAAACGTACGAATGCACTTTCACAATATTCATATGCATATTGTTAAAATAAAATTGAAAATAGCGGAAGAAAACACAAGATATTTGATGTCAGAATTCATGCTGATCAAGCTGAAGCTGTGAAGCACAAGAAGTCCTACACTGAGAAAGGCACAGAAAACGAGATTGGATTGCAGAGAAAAGACTACGTGTTGATATGGTAAGGTGAAAGGAGTGACAGTTCGGGGCTTATCAGATGTCATGTCACACATACATACTGTTCAAATCAAATTGCACCAGAACGTCCCGTCACATACTTTCTCTTCCCAACTTCCACTTATTCTACAATCTCTTACTCTGCAATGTCATAAAATTCATTTCTACTTCCCTGTGGTCGTTGACATTAAAGGCAATGTCAGCCTTCTGACATTATGATATTTTCAAAATCGGAGGCGGTTCCATGTCGGGTCAGTTGATATATACATATTTTTGAGGTAACAATATTTTTTTTATTTAGATTGTAAATTAAGCCATTTACTGGTAAAAAGAAAGATATATATGATGAGAGAATATCGAGAAAAATGTAATTTCATTGATACTTTTGATTATTACATTTGAGCTGTTTATATATATAGGCTGTGCAATTAATCCATCTGATCTATGGGAGATGCATGATAGATCAGAAATGAAGTTTAGAATCTCAAACACTGTTATTTAATAATTTACAATACATTTAATATATTGTAGAGTTATAGTAGGTAAATATGTGAATTTTTATAATTTTTGTTTAAATTTTATTAGAGTAAAATTGGACAGACATATGATCAGATGTACCTATCGTGCATTAATTTCTAGAATTATGATATGGATAAAAAATTAGTGGCATATAGAAATTAAATTCACATTAATTTGTTGTTGTTATTATTAACCATATATAATATATGCAAAGGCAGCCGGCTGCTACTAAGAAAATAACATATATGATGTTCATTTCCAAGTACAAAAAAAAAATACTTTTATATTAATCAAATCTCATTCGTTTAAATTCAATCGTCCGCACAAATAAATAGCAGCCAGCTGCTGTCACATCTTTTAATTGATAGCAGACGTGAACTTCATATATATCTATATAGAGAGAGAGAGAGAGAGAGTGGAGGTTGGTTAGTATCAAAACGTTATTTAATTTGTCCCGGAACTATGGTGTAACTAATTGATTTTTCGATTTTCAAAATCTAAACAGTCGATTTGAACCATTAGATGTGATCTCTATATTAGAATGTGTTTGGAGATCACCAAATTCTTCATTTTTTTAGAATTTTTTTACTATTTAATAAGACAGTTTTAAAATTACTGATATTAATAAACAATGAAAATTTTCTACACCATTGAAAATAGCAATTTTAAGGTTGGCTTAATAAATAGTAAAAAAATTCAAAAAATATAAAATTTGTTCTCCAAACATATTTTAATATAGATTGAATGTTGAACGGTTTGGATCGACTTTTTAGACTTTTAACATGTAAAAATCGAAACGTTTGTGCCATAACGCAGGAACAATTAAACATTTCCAAAGTCCAAATAAACCGTTAAATATGATCACCATATGAAAATTTATTTGGTGTTCAAATTTAAATTTCTTATCATTTTTTGTATATAGGTTGAAAATGACTACTTCTGTATGGTTCAAAATCTTTAGACCAAGTAATTTTCCATCTATCTAAATAAATAGTAGAAAAAAACTTAAAATTGTAAAATTTGACCTCCAAGTACATTAATTTTTATATGAAAATCTATTGAGCAATTCAGGTTGACAGTTAGAATTTTAAAAATAAAGATATAAAATCATAATAGAAATCGATGAGCACGATATAGATAATACCCTATCCACACTCATAATATATAATAAATAAAAATAAGAAAAATATAGCATCGTATCCTCTGCATAAACTCAACTTGTATGCATAATGAATCTGAACCGTCCAATCTGTGTTGACACAAATATTAAAAATGTTCCGTGCATTTTGTTTCAGATCAGATTAAATTGATTATAATTCTAATTAGACAGTCGAGATGCATTAACACAAGTTGTGTTAACGTAGAAGATGCGGTCTCGCATAATATAGCAGTGTATGCGGGCTCTGACCCGGGCATTTCGGCTGCATCTGTGGCCGAGACCAAAAAAAAGCTCAAAATTGAGAAATATATATAAGCAGGATCTGATCTGATATTCTGATAATCATTTGTTACAGAGACCACTTGGCTACTAATTAGAGGTTTTTATATAAAGCTGACAATCCAATGAAAACATGTTGGGGGGCGCACTCACCACACCTAATACGGAGAATATTTTTATTTATAGAAAATACTATAAAATAAGTGAGAAAAATATTTATCTTGTAATCATAAAAATTCCTAATTAGGGGTAACAATGAATAGGGTGGAAGCATTATCAAATGCATACACACTAAGAATTAATCTTATTTGATCGTATTCTAACCTATTCGTGCTCATTAAAAATTAATTTTATCCTATCCTATCCATATATATCCGTTAAGATTAGTGGGTAATAAAACGGTAGCAGGTAAATAACGAATAATACTAATAATCTATTCAATCAAATAAACTCAAAAATCTCAGCCTCGAGTGTTTTACAAATTCTAATTTACTATATATAAATATTACATACGATGTTTGAGGGAGGAAGTCAAATTTTGAAGAGACTTGAAGGAGGAAGCTACATACCTACAACCAAGCAATACTTAAGACTGGTTCAAGAGGAAGGATGGAGATGATTAAATTAAAAGGCCAAGTTGACAACAGAGAGAAAATTAAAGAGGAAATGAGATCCATATTGTACGATAGATTATTTCTATTTTCAAGATTGAGGAATAATACAACAACAACGAATAAGGAAGAATATTTTATTATCAAGTTCAATATGGATACAACGATGGAAAAAGAAAGCATTGAATATATATTTATATATCTATATATAATTTTATTTTATATAATTACTCGTTATCCAACGGGTACGAAATAGCTTCTACCCGTATCCATACCCGTTTAGCTAACAAAAAAGATCCTTACCCATACTAAGCTAACGGAAAAAAAACTTACCCATACCCACCTTATATATCGAATGTGATACAGGTAGGGTAAACGGTTAAAAGGGTGCCATTGACACCCGTATTCCTGGTTGTCTCTTTTCTATATTTCTTTGAAATATTTACTCTGTAGTTAGGGACAGATTCATGATTTCTGTCAGATTAGGACACTATTTGGGTGCAAAATTGCAACTCATTTCCTATAGCTATGTTTATTATAAAATCATTTATAATCATAAAATCAATCGACACAACATTGAAATATTTTTCTTAAGCTAATTAAAAATATTAGTTTGACACAATTCAGAGTGGGACTGTTCTTAGCTAATTAGTAAATTGAAGTCAAAGCTTAGATAGAAAGTTAACCGAAATATAATTATTGAATAATAAAATGTTCAAAAAGATTGACCGTCCCATTTTCTTAGAATTGTAATTATAGGTCCCACGATCAGATCTTTCTTGTTCTCTTCTTCTCGTTCATTCCATCGCTGATCCAAAATAAAAATAAAATAAAATACGTAGAAACAATCAAAGCTCGGAAGGAATCGATTCAAGAATCGAACTAACTCGGGCTAGGAGTAGGTACTATATCGAACCAGGGGCAGACACTACATTGGACCAGGAATAAGTACATTGAACAATTAGTACTGAGTCAGAAAAAAAATTCAAATCCAAAAGTAGACACTTGCCAATCCCTAATTCTACATGGACTGCGGATGCCTGTAGTACTCCCTTTAATAACGGTTTGAATGTGATACTGATCTGTTACACAAGAAGTGATGAAAACATGCCACAGAAGATTCTTCCGTTTTTTCAAGTTGAAAATAAGATAAAAATGAAATTCTACGCATCAAAAAATTAAATGCGCATGGGGATTTTTTTTTGGTATAATCGAAGAAAGAATTTAAAAAGAAGTTGGAGGGTATGTAAATCAACTATGTAATATTTATAAGAAATTTTTATTTGAATCTTGAATTTATAACTTTTCGCATGAATAATATTTTTTTTTATTATTAAATCAAAGACCGGTAATTTGTTATTTACTTTCTTTAAAAGACACTAGGAAACAAATAATAAAGCAATGTGAAATATTTTTTTATCTTAAGTAATAATCGGTACTCTCAATTTTCTTTTTAGTAAAGATTGGAGCTGAAATCATCCAACTATTTAATATCTACTAAAAATTGAAGCTGAAGTCATCCAACTATTTAATATCTATAAAAAAAATTTCTATCTAATACGATAAAATCGTAGAAGAACATTATTTTTATCACTAGATCAAAAATTAGTTCTCGGTCCTCTCCAAAATTTGATCAAACGATCCCAATTTTGTTTAATGCGTTGATTATCTAAAGTGTGAGCATTGAGAACTAACAATATTGATGTAAAAATGAATGTGACTGATCGATGTAGTAAAACAATATAATTAATTAATTAGATTGATTGATTATGTGGGTGAACTTGATTTATTTTTTAGTGTCAAGTGCAATTAATTAAATGGATGAATTAATGAGATAGGGATTGATGAAACCCGACCCGATGTGTCCCAGACATGTCTGGAAACTTCTCCGTTGTTCACATTTTCCAAATCTTACGTAACAAAGTTTCATGACTGCGTCTTGTTTTACTATTTACAATATGTGCGCCCCTTTATGAGTGACGACACAGTGGCACATGACTTTTGAACAATGTACAGCTAGCCCTATATATATTTATGCCTTTTCTACTTACTTTTTGCAGCTTCTTTTACTTACTAGTATCATGTATATATCTCAGAGATCTAGCTAGGCAATAAGATCGACATGCAAGAGGATGAGCAGGAAAGGTCCCTATCAGTATCGTCCGGCTAAGGCGCAACAAAGGAAGGCCTTTCTCTTTCTCTATCTCTTTTTCCAGGCTTTTATTTTTTCCTTCTCCACAAAACGACACTACTGTGACTGTCTGTCTATAAACCACCACCACAACAGGAAGAGATCGATCTAGAGAGCCTCATGAAACAGCAATCATATATATATAGCTTACTAGCATTCATATACATGAAAATAATTAATTCTTTCTAAAGATTTTTGTTTTGGGATATTTTTATATTTGAGCAGTAAATTATTTTCATGGGAGGGGTTGCTAACTTGATATCTAGGTATTTGCCATTTTTGCAATTTAATACACTATATATATATATGACACCTTATTTTCTCTGGAAGGAGGATCCACTTACATCATTTTTTGGCGACACCAAATTACACACTACATTTCTAAAGTTCAAATATATAGTCGATTCAAACTGTTCAACATGTTTGATATATTAAAATGTGCTTGCAAATCAAATTTTATATATATATATATATATTACTATTTATTAAGATAGGTACAAAAATTCAGTGGTCTGATAAACAACGATTCTGTAAAATACTTATAAACAGTAAAAAAATTAAAAAAAATGTAAAATTTGGGCTCTGAGCACATTTTAATATGGAGATTATGTTGAATAGTTTGGATCAATTGTTTGGACTTTAAAAACTTTAAAAATGGATGGTGTAATTTGGTGTCACCAAAAAATTGTGTAAGTGAATCCCTTCTCTTTCTCTGGTTATATAGCTATTCCAAATTGCAAATATAGATGAAGAATGGGAAAATTTACAAATATAGTTTTTTCTTCTTCTAAAGATTGATGATTTGGGGGTATTTTTAATTTGAGCAGCAAATGATTTTCATTGGAGGGGTGGCATGCTATATTGCTAGCTAGGTATGTATATACCTTCTGTTATGTACTATATACCCTTTTTGCAATTCAATATATATATATATATATATATATATATATATATATATATATATATATATATATATATATATATATATATATATATATATATATATATATATATATATATTGTACTATATATGATATCGTATTTTCTCTTGTTATATTTATAGAGGTTTTTCCAAAAGTTGATTCAGTAACTTTTCAAGAGGTGTGATTTAATGCCCAACAGCAGTAAAGATTCAATTTTTAAAATTTAGTGGAGGACAAATTAAATTGCGGCAGATGGAGCGTAATGTTTCATTTGTTTGCTAGCTATAATTTGTTTTGTTGTTATTATCTTGTACCTTTAGGTAAGGTCAAAAGCTATATGATTGCAATGCAATGGCTTTCTTTTTCTATTAATTATTGATGAAGTTCATCATAAGTGAAAATGCAATTCAATACAAAATTAGTAAATTAATTAAGGTCATTCATTAGTTATAAAAAAAAATTAAAATTATATATGACAAAAGTAATTTATAGATAATAATTAAATACACTTTGATGAAGATGTGCATGGAAAATTAGAGTGAATCTGAACATTTTCTAAATCTATTATAAGGATATATATATATAGACATTAAATGGAGTACATTCTAGTGCTTAGATATATGTATATATATATTAATTAATTGAATTCATCTGGTATCTTGCTATTTCTTCTTCTCCAATATTGTGAGATCTTTTTATATATTATGATAATTAAGCACTTCAGTTATGTTGGGGAGTCAATTCTATCAATTAATTTTCGTTTGTGTGGGGATCAAATTAACACGCTACGAATTAAATTAAGATGTGAAGTAAGAAGACTAATTAAGCACGTTACATGCATGTATATTAACTTTTGAGTTTAATAACCAACTACTTGGGCATATATATTACAAGATTATGCCTAGTTTGGTGCATGATTTCTTATAACATCAGTAATAATTATAAAGTGATCGATAAAGGTCAGTTTTCCTATTGAGAGTATTCTCAAGCCCTATGATAAATGACAAGAAAAAGGGTACAATATGTTGACAGCGGTGTTTTATCTTCATATAACACGCAATTTTTATTTTATTTTGACTATATTATCTGTGTTAGCAGGGGTGGATCCACATTGTACTGAGGAGGGCACAATTGTTCTCCTTAATTTTGAGTTTTAGTATATATTTATCAATTCCGATTGACTTTGTTTCCTCCGATCCGGAAATTTTTTCCCCCTTGGATGTTTGATTGGTAAATTCAAGTTAAAATTAAAATAATTTTTTTGAATTATAATTGGTAATTAGAATTATAAGTCAGAATATCAAAAATTACAAGTCTGAGCATTAGAAAATATAAGTTAAAACATTGTTTTTTTTTTTTTTTTATCGAAAATCCAATTAGTTAATGAGTTTAAATCTAGTTAGCTATTTAAACTCAATTCGATATTTTTTGCCCTCCCCCGAGATGAAAATCCTGGATTTGCCCTTGTGTGTTGGAGTTTGTAAACTAAACTCTAAAATCTCATATTGACTTCAAACAACAAATTCAATCTGTTGAAATCCATCTACCTTACGAGTGATGTGTCTACATCCGAGAATTATAAAATTTTGAACTAATTTTGTATAGAGTCAAGTGGTCAGAAAACGTTCAAAAAATGAATGCATTAAAATAATTTATAAACCTTCTGATTTTGACATCTTGATTTTATACTAAATTATTTTAAAAGTTTAAATGTTTACATGTAGATGCATCACTCGTAAGGTAGATAAATTTTAACGGTTTGAATTCGTCGTTTGAATCCAATCCGATAGATTTTATAGTTGATTTCACAAAAATAAAAGTTTGTTGAACTTAAAAACATCCTTGTTCTACTCCTATGTGTTGTATGAAATTAAAATAGCACTATCAAAATCTTTTATCTTTATCCAGATAAAAGTCGCTATATTGTCGAAAAAGAATTTACATGTAGTAAAATAAGAAAGAAGATGAGGTACTTGAATTGGATATTAAAGAAGATGGGAAAAAATAAGCACATAATGAGTACACGCTATATTATTTTAGGATCCAGATAATTGTCCCTGCACCTCCATCCCTCCTCTATCTCCGCACTAAAAAGTCTGGTTCCGCGTAATATTTAACATCTATATGTAGTGTATTTACAGTGCATCGAACAAGTATTTAACTCTATTCATTGGAGTATTAACTGTCTGTCCAACAGCGAAATAATCTCTGTCCTCGCAAAAAATTAATATATCTGTCCCCAAGCACTAAAAGACAAAAATATTAGGTTCCGACATTTGATGGTTTAAATTTCCTGCAGTATTTAACTTCAATATTTAGTGTATTTACAGTGCATCGAACAAGTATTTAACTATTTTAATTGGAGTATTAACCGTCTGCGTCCGCGTCCAACTTCAATATTTGGTATCGTCCCCGCGTCCCCACACATCAGTATTTAATTTTCGTCTTTAGTGTATTTACCGGTTTATTGATCTAGTATTTAATTTCGTCCGTTGTAGTATTAACCATTGGCGTCCAACAGCGAAAAATATTGTCCTCCATATACCCCCACTAAAAGAAAAAAAAAATTAGATTAATTAGTGACTTTCCTTTTTTGGAGGCTGCGGGAATGAGGGGGGATAGGAATGGGGAGTTCAATATAATTATTCATTATTTTATATATAATTTCATAATAACAATATATTCTCCTTTCTTTTATGATATATTTATTTCCTTTTTACACACTTCGATTAATATAATAAGCACATATGGCCTCCGGGCTCGGTCGTTTCTTTTTATTCTATTGAGAAAATATTTCAGTTTGATGGCAGCCCAAGTTTTAACCAATTTCTAAACTAAAATGTTAAATAGGCCGGGACCCATCAATTTCTCGGCCCGTGTAGCCCAAAAGTATATTACATTCTTCTTAGAAATGGCTGAACATCCCCTAACCCCCCCCCCACCTCGTAGTCCGTAGACACCTTTTATCCTTTCTTAAAAAAAGAATAATCATTAAAATATATAGGGTTCGAACAAGAAATTGAAAACAATCATACCTTTTTTATGTTCATTTCTTCATGTTCCTTCCGGGACTATCTCTGTTTATTTCGACGGATTAAATCATCTATTTTGTATTCTCTTTGTGATTCATCGCTTATAGCTTGGGGTACTTTTTTTTTTTTTTATATTTTGGAAGCTTATTGAACTTTTCTCTAAGATCTTATAGTGTAGAACACTTTCTTTACCTATTCTATGTTGATAAATTAGATAAGCGAGATTAAAATTTAAAATGCATAATGTATGGCTGGAGCTTGAACTTAAATCTTCATAATAACAAATTAAAACTCTAACCACTAGACTACTCGCATACATGTGATAATTTATGACGAGAGTTGAACTTTATAAATGTTTAAAAAAAATATAGGTTTAATTAAATTTCAATACACATAATTAAAAATTTTAAAATTATAGATGTCGCTAGTTAATTACTAGACTATATTGCGAGGATAAAAAGTAACTATTGTCGAGCATACGGCGACATAAATTGTTATTTCTGAGCATATCGGTATTACCAACAGAAGTATCCACAAAGATATTGTCAGCAAAATGTATTTTTATCCTCACGAATAATGACAGATTTTTGTATTTTTGTAGATGCATATGTTGTGTATGAAAAACGATAAAACTTTGACGAAAGTTTTATTGTTAATTATACAAGTTATATAAAATTATACACACTACCAATATATAAGTCCAACATGTTTATAAGTTTTTCTCTTCTATTTGTTTGAATTTTAAAATATTAATATAAAAATATAATGTCAATATTGCCAATACATTCATGTCAAGGGATCCCAACTCATTTTTCATAATTTACTAAATTTTATAAAATTTAATAATTTTTCTTAATAATAAAATAAAACTTGAACGAGACCAAATTGATTTACAAACCGCATACAAGACTCGAACACGTATTCTCTGCGTTAACTCAAAAGAGAATTTTTTGAGTTAATATATTTGGGCCGTCTGATTTTAAACGGAGCCAATTTGACCATCTGATTATAACACTGGAGCTCTTAATATTAGTGCGGATCTAGTCCGCACAGATATTAAAGGTCCAGATGTATTAACTCAAAAGATTCTCATTTGAGTTAATGCAGGGACTCGATATATTCTATTATACTAATCTTTTATTTGAAAATTGACAAAAACATCAAATGACCAGACTAAATTACGTGTGATGGTTAGTCACCCAGGGGCGGATCCAGGATTTTCGTCAGGAGGGGGGGCAAAAAAATATCAAATCGGGTTTAAATAACTAAACGGGTCCAGATTCATTAACTAATTAAGTATTTAATAAAAAAAATAATGCTTTAATTTATACTTTTCAATGTTCTGGGTTGTAATTTCTGATGTTTAAATCTATAATTCTAATTATTAATCATAATTAAAGAAATTTACTTTAATTTTAACTCTAAATTTAACCCGAACTACAAATTAAACATCCAGCGAGAGACAAAAAAATTTCCAAGAAGAGACAGAGTCGATCGAAACGTCCTGACTTCCACTAAAATGCAAAATTCAGGAAGGAGCAGCTGCCATTCAGACTTGGGTCCGCCCCTGTCAGTCAGGATCATCTGATCTGATCATCATTAAAATGTGTGTATACTTAATTTGTACAAATTTTAAATGTCCAGATAATGCAACAAGCAAGTCTCAAGTTCACACTTCACACCAGGAGCAGGAGGCACGAGGAGGAACCAAGTCAACACTTTTTTTTATTACGAGTCATTGTCGCTGTGTCGCATGTAAGGATGAAAGGATGAAAGGATGAAAGGATGGATGGCTTCTTGCTACGGTGGAAATTAAGTAACAAGCAACCCCACCGGTCCTACCCATTACCCAACATTTATATATGGCCTATGGGTTGCTTATTCTTGTTCCACCAATAAATATACGGACCCAACACGAACACCCAATTTACCCTTTCAAAAATCTCTCTTATCACTGCTTGCATTTTGCATTTTGAATTTTAAGTTTTTATATTTATATTATTCCATCATAATGATGTCTATACTCCATTAAAACTACAAAACAACAAAATTAATAAAAATATGTATTTTTATAAACTAATTTTGCAATTGAGGAGGATTCAAATATCTCTAATTTTTACAATTTATTATCCATGTTTATTTTTACAATTATCTATCAAAGATATATTATAAAATTCTAGTCCAACTATTATTAACAATTATTAAAATAAATAATATGCCATGGTGTTCAGTTAATTATGTGAAGCAATTATATATAATTGATATGTGTGGTATGATTTTTCTTTATATATCTAATGATCTCACTTTTATTGTAATACATCAAATTGAAATTGTTGAATAAGTAATGAATAACTAATTAATAAATACAGTTTAAAACTACAAAACTATAATAAGTCAGGATTAAGTAATAATATAATACGCTAATAAAATTATTTGAAATGAATTATGATTGATTCTAATGAAGAAAAATAATTGTGATAAACCATCAACATGTAAATACATGAACCTTTATTTTCTATTTTGACTTTGCAATATATTTTGTTTATCCTACCAAGTTTTTTTTTTTTAAATTGTTTTAGATGAAAATGGTGATCAAACATTTTAATTTTAAATTTTCACAAAAGTTTTGTCAGTTGGATTTTAAATTTGCAGCCACACACATAAAATATTTTGGTCAATAGATCAAAAACAAGTTTTTTCTAATTTTGTATTATATTAAACTTATTGATATACGTAATTTGTCATATAAAAATTAGAATTGTAACGAGCTGAACTTAGCATGGCTTGAAATTGACTCGTCACTACAACAAACCGAGTTAGACTTTGGTTGCCAGCTGAATATGCTAGCTCGTTGCTTTTCGAGCTAAGCCAAACTGGTTGTCTAATAGTTTGTATTTTTTTTATAATTTTCTCGATACCAAATATTATACTTGTTATACTTAAATTGAGATGGAGTAATCTCTAATGTAACATATTAACGAGTTTTAAGTTAAATCATAATATAATCAATGGTCTATATTCGCTCATTAACAAACTAACTCAAAACGAGACGTGATGAGCCATACTTGATTTTGTCAGAGGAGAAATCGTGAACTAGCCAACTCATTTTCAGTATGAAACTGAATCGAGAAAGTTATTTACGAACTTTTTTTGAATTAATATTGAACAAGTACTTTCTCATAATTTTTTTGAATCAATATTGAACAAGTAATGAGCTACAATTTTTTTTTACCAGTTCAAATAAGAATTTTGAAACTGACAAACAGTCATGTCTTATTATTTAACTGAAAAAAAACGGTTCACGCATTAAATGCTTATTGGCTCAGCTCCTATGGATTTGTTAATAAAAAAAACAAGTAGATATCATATCAGATTAGAAAATTAATTAAACCTCAAAAACTGGCACAAAGCAAAAGCAAAAGCAAGCAATCTCATTTACCTAATATCTATCTATATACAGAGCTGTGTAATACTGTAATTACTATTCGATCTCTCCTCGCCTCGCCTTTCCTTTTGTTTAGCATCTCCTCCGACTAAAACCCTAACTCTATTATTTGGGTTGCTTATACTTCTACTGTTCGTGTGGTTAGAGAAGGGTTTCAAAATTCAAAGTTAGGAAATTGTGGCCATGTCATCATCAGGTATGCAGTATGCTCATCTCTATCTCTTTCTTTATTTGTTTGTTTTTTTTAATTTGCGTGCTTGCTTAATCGTAGTTTTTTCTGAAATCAAGTAATAGCTTGAAAGTTAGGATTTGAAGCAGTTTAATCAGCCAAATATGAGGTGGTTCGGAGTAATTTCTTTCCAATTTTACTGGCATGTAGCCATGCAATTCATAGCCAAATACTGGCAACTCACAATTGTCTCAGCTGTGTTGATGTGAGCGATTGATCCCTAATAAAACATTAATACTGCCTTCATTTATGTAGTAAATGAATCAAATCCCCAATGAGGCTACTATGTTTCAATTTGATGAGAACTACCTTTATTTTCACCTTAGTGTGCAATTAGGCCATGAAAAGCCAAAATTGAAATGGTCAAACAGGTCTATACTTAGTTAGATGCCAGACTGCGCTTATTGATGTCTGAGCTTACTGAGACAGTGGCAATTCAGTTAATATAGTACTTAAAATTGACTTTTCTGTATTTACCCTGCTCATTTCATTGAGTTTAATGAATTTATTTCCTTTTGAAAGCTGCAGCAAGAAATATTCACATAAGACAGACTTTATCCCTAATTCAGACCTGATTTTAATTATTTTTTTGTGTGCCCATGGATAGATGATGCTCGCTTTGATGCCTCGCAATATCTATTTTTTGGCAAAGATATTCTGGAGGAAGTAGAACTAGGAGGGTTAGAAGGACAAGAACATGACGGAACTGCCCCTGTTCCTTCTGACTATGAGTTTCATTTTTCAACTGGAGACAAAGAATTGGTTAGATGCCTATATTAGATCCTTTGATGTACAATTTATATGGACCAATTTGCAAAGAGTCCCTTATTGAAAGGGCTGAAGCCTAGCTAACTATGCAAATTGGGCTAAGTAACAAACTTCCTTTTGTTTTACAATATCTTATATTTTAGGCTGACGCCTATGCATCAGTATCTCATATAGACGATCTCTCCAGCACTTTTGCAAAGGTGAAATTATTTATGTTTCCTTCTAGAAAAAATTGTTACATTTTTTAATGGGATGTGTTATTCGACCCATAGTAATTTATTTTTCTATTTGTTTTAATGTGCAGTTAAATAGAGCTGTCAGTGATCCAATCAGGCATGGTGGTTTAGTTGTTGATAGAAACTCTATCTCGCTTGACAGTGAGTATCATCGACCTACTGAAAAAATCTGGCCAGGTTTCTGGTATCGCACCAGTATGTTGCTGGTATAGTATAATACAGTACCAGAATAAATGTTTAGGTCTTGAAAATTGGACATTGGCTTGGAGCAGGCCAGTTACCACATGAACCAGTTTTGGCTCGATTATTGCCCATGTCTGTATATGAAAATTTCATTTCACACATCTCAAGCTGAAAGACCAAAATACTGATTTCAAAGGATACAAGTAGCTGGAAAAATTAAATTAAAACTAGCCCAATTCGCAGAGTTAGAGGCCTTTTCACAATTCGCTTGTGGAAGTTTCATTTAAACAGGGACTCCATCGACTTTTACAGTCCTTCCCCTTTTTAGTTTTCTTGTTTTTATTCCTACACCAGACATGCTTATATTTTATTGTTACTCATCAGTCACGGACAAAAAGTGGATGTTTATTCTATATCTCTTGTGGTTGTAAAGATTTGTGTAAAGCAAAATTGATATTTATTAACCAGTTTTATTGATAATTACTTGAATGTTTAGTTCTCATACGATAGTATTTCTGTTTTTAGTTCCTATTTGGCAATTTTGTACGGTTGTACCCCTTCGGTAGCAACTCTGTATTTCCATATGAAAATTATGCCAACTAGTTAAATAGCGGTAAATAATTCACCTTTTGATCTCCACAGGTTCGTCTACATCAGATTGGATCCAAGAAACTGACTATTTGTCCTGGCCTGACCTAAGCCAAACACTAACAGCACTATGCGACACCGACACCATGAGATGGCAGTCCAAGCCCTCCTCCTCCCATCATCTCTTCGATTCCAAGCCCCTGTTGCGCACTTCATCATCGCCTCAGCAACCACCTTCACATCAGCAGCACCACCACCACTCTCTATTATTGGACCCCAATCTTTCAACCATTGCCGCCTCTCAGTCCCACCAGTCGTTGAACTTGGCACGCCATTCCAGCATCCCTTCTCTCAGCTGCACTCATCCTTCACTGCTTACCTCACCCTATCCTCCTTATGGAAATTATGATTTTGCGAGCCTTGCTCATAATCTCTCATTTATCAGCCAGGACCAATTTCTTAACCAACAAAAACATAGCCATAACAGCCACGACCCATTAATCCGTCTAGATTCGTCTCACCTGTTCAATACCCGGTATGTATCGGGGCCCAAAGGTCAGTCAAGCTGGAGCAGGCAAAATGAAACCCCTCAGACCTCTGATACAGTTGTTTCAAAATTCAGATCAAAGTACATGTCGTTTGAAGAGCTACAGAGCATCTCTCGCATGATTGATTCAAGAGCACATGGTGAGCAATACGTAAAAGACTATTACCACCAGGCTTGCCTATCCAAAAGAGGCGTGCAAACTCAATTTTACCCTTCCTCAGTAAGAGATATTGATACAACCACCCACAAATCTATTCGCTTTAAAGAGATGCACGCAATCCTCTCTTCTGGTTCTGCTGTTAGTGGGGCCAACACGAAGAGGCCACCTTATAACAGATCCTTAGAGAAGGAGCCAATGTTTGCAGCTCGTATATTGGTAGACAATGGTTTTAGCCTTCTTTTAGATGTAGATGACATAAACCGTGCCCTACAACACACTGTGCCACGAAACAATGCATCAGAGCTGCGGAAACATCGTCAGATCCTTCTAGAACGTCTAGCCACATCTTTCCAGCTGGTTGACCCTCTAGGATCCTATGTAGCCTGTAACCCATTAAATGATGATCTGGTGTTTCTCAGTGTTGTCTCTCTGCCTAAAGGGAGAGAGCTAGTAACCCGGTATCTGAAGCTGATACCGCCTGGTACCGAGCTGGCACGAGTGGTGTGTATGGCTGTGTTTCGCCATTTGCGTACTTTATTTGGAGTCATGCCAGCAGAGAAAGCTGCAGCTGAGACAACATCAAACCTTGCTAAGACCGTTTCAAGATGTGTGCACAGTTTTGAGATTAGCGCCTTAAGTGCCTGTCTAGCAGCTGTTGTCTGCTCGTCAGAACAACCGCCCCTTCGACCTATAGGTAGTTCAGCTGGTGACAGTGCTTCGGTCACTTTGATATCTGTGCTTGACAGGGCAAAAAATCTGCTTTCTAGCCCGATTGCTCCAACTCGCTACTTTATGTCTACAATTAATTTGTGGGGGACCTCATTTGATGTCTTTTTCACTCTTCTGATGAATTACTGTATTAGCAAATCTGAGAGTGTAGTGCAACAGTTTTTCGAACCATCAGCTACTGACGTGGCAAAAACTATTGGCAGAGAGATGCCAGTTGAGCTCCTGTGTGCAATTCTTCCTCACACAAATGAAAGACAGAGGATGATGCTTTTTGAGTTTGTGCAGAGATACATGCCGGGCATGTCTGTCTCATCAGAGTCACGTCCCGCATGATGCTTTTTTTTTCTTTTTCTTGTTTTGAATTGGTATGTTTGTGGTTGTACATATTATGTGTGTGGAAGCAACCTTCTAATCTTTTCTTTTGGATGGAGATGGAAGGTGGAAGGTGGAAAGCAGTTTCTTGCTCTCTAGGTGTCTTATAAAATAGCCGTAGTAGATTATAAAGAAAGCACATCTACTTGCATGCTTTTCTAAACTTGCATGAAACCTTTTACAGCTTAGATTTTCACTCCAATGATGATGTTATCCATGTGCAGCTCTGTATTGTTCTTCTATCCATGTGTAGTACTAGTATGTTTGCCGATATCTATCTCTTTTTCTCAATAATATTATCACATGTGCAATCTTTGACCACTTTTTTCTTAGCTTGCTGTATCATTATATAGTATGAACTACATACAGATATGCGTGCACTGTGTGATTAATAACAAAAGTTACAAAATGGTTAGGCACCGATGGAGGTTACAGTGGTGTCGTTGAATTATCTTTTTCATTTTTCTTTATTGGGGTTCTGTTATAAATTGGGTTGCCAAGTGGAATTTCTTCTTCTTTTTTTCTCGCTCCAGACACTGCTCTTTACAGAATTTCAAAAAAAAAAAAATAATAATTAGTTCAGGTAAAGGAACAGAGCAAAATGGAAAATAAATAAATAAATTAAAACTGGTGATCATTTGATATATGATGCTATCCCCTAACATGTAGCTCTCTTCAATGTTAATGAATAATTTTGGGGGACGAGCGCACCGTTTTTATCTTGATGTAATTGGAAATAAATTTTGACAACAAACAAATCTATCAAGTTCAATGGGCAAAACATCTCTGGTGGGATGATCAGTGAATGGATCAACACATGTAAGCTTCTCAAAATGTTTTAAAATTGCCTTGACAACTTGCTGCCTTTCCTAACCCTTTTACAGATAGTTGTGCACTAACTAGTTTATAAAACAGGAAAAAAATATATATACTTTTTAAGTTTGCATGGACCAATTCGGCAATACCTGTATGTGTTTTGCAAGCTAAGCTTTGGTGCTTACTAACTTAGTGGACCAAAAATCTTTGTTCACTTGGACCTCAAAGTTTCTGGTATCTGGTTGTAGTGTCCTGCTGATGCATACAGCATACTGCTTTTCTTTTTCTTTTTCTTTTGAGACATCGAGTATTTTAGACTTTAGTTATTGGTTTGTGACCCACGACTTAAGTCAAGTAGCTTGTTTATGACAATCTTCTTATTGAGTTCTAAAATACCAGATTATAATTAAGGATAAAATCAGGGGAGGAACCACACACATCCAGATAAGGGCAGCTACCTCTCTCTAAATTTTAAAATTCAGTAAAAAAAAAATATGGGTTCGGTACCACTTTGCTCCTCCCTGAATTTTAAAATTTAGTAAAAAAATAATGAACCCGGTACTACTTTGCTCCTCCCTGAATTTTAAAATTTAGTAAAAAAATATAGACCCGGTACTACTTTGTCCCTCTCTGAAAATTATTTTGTCTCTCTTTGGAAATGAATTCTAGAATTTTTTTTTATCTGGATGATTGAACTTTATTCTAAGATGTATTTTCCTCGTGTGCGAGGGGGAGACCTTGATCATGTATATTCAGCACAATAAGGAAAAATGACGCAATTTGATACATTTAAAATTTACTTGTTGGAAGTTAATTATCTGAAAATTTAGTTCACAATTTGAAATAGAGATGGTAACTTTAGTTCCCATGGAAATTGAAAATTGAAGTTCAATGACTAAACCAGATAAATTAAAAATTAACAAATACTTAAACTGAGTGACGACGTCATGTAAAATTGACCCAAAATTTTAGGCCACATGCCACAAAAGATCACATACTAATAAGAAATCCCTTCTTCGGGGGAATTTTTTGTTTTGGTAGAAAATAACAAAGAGTAAAGATTTTATTCTCCTCACTTCTGTTCCCTAAACGTCCCCCCTTACTAACTGTTAAAGTCTAACTGTTTAGAATATAAATCGACTATGCTCTCAATTCGATCTCCTCTTAGAAAGAAATATAAAAAAAATTTGATAACTGAAATCGACTGTTCCATCTTTTGTTGAAGCTCTAAACTCTTCAAAAAGTTGAATTTTTTTCTCGATAGTATTGACTCGCTTCCACTGAAGGCACATGTTTCCTCCCTGAATCCAACAATGCACGTCGCTGGTCGATTTGTCGAGGAGCTCTCTCTCTCTTCACCTGCGCTTGTCCACATGAGAGAGAAGGGAGAGAGGACGCAAAGAACTCTGTCGCGAGGAGCAACAAAGTTGTAAAAGGGACGTGGGTCATCTGTCAGAGGCATGAGAGCGACGAAATTCGATCGGTCACTTGTGGAAGAAAGAAATAGCAGACACGAGGCGCATTTTTCCACTCCAGAAGGAATATGAAAAAGAGAGAAAGGTGGAGGCTTTCTGTAAGAGAGAGGGTGGAAGGATTTAGGATGGGTGCTCACCGACAGAGAAATAAAAGGGGAGAGGGAGAGGGAGGGGATGGCTTTAAGATTTGTGCCAGATGTATTTGAACAGTTGATATTCGTCTTATTTCAAAAGTATTTAATTTGATAACTAATAGAATGAAAACATATTTAATCAACTCATATCAAGAGAATTTTCGTTAGGATCTGTACAACTGATCGAATATCCATTATTTTTGAAATTCTAAATTTATTTATGAACTTCGTATGGTTTTTAATAGCGTTATTATTATTCAAAATCGTATTGCAAAAACTTGTATTCTAAATTACATACTATTTATTTCGAATTGAACGTCTTGAATTAATTTTATTAATATTTACTTAAAGAGGAGGGTTCAAATGCCTCCATTTTTTGTTATAATATGTTAGGTATATATAGTTGACACATAAACTATTTTTATTTGCATAACAATGTATGAATACTTGCAATTCCTTGATATTTATATTTGCATAGCGAGGTATGAATACTTACAATATTTGCATGACGATGTATGAATACTTGCAATTCCTTGACACATAAACTATTTTTATTAGAAATACTTGATGTTTCTAGTATGAATACTTTCATTCTTGTAGTGTGAATACTTACATTGTTTTACTAAGATTAATTTTATTAATTTTGTTATGTATACTACTATACTTCCAATGTCCTAGTATGAATATTTTATATGTTTTAGTATGAATACTTTGTAATTTGAATATTTTATAGTAATGATACTTTGAAAGTTAAAGTATGAATACTTTATATGTTTTAGTATGAATACTTTCTAAGTTTTAGTATGAATAATTTCTAAAGTTTATCCATTTATATATTACTTGCAGTTAGCATAACTTTGGTATGAATATTTTATCTCTTATAATATGAATACTTTCAACCTTATAGTGTGAATACTTACAATATTTTAGTAAGATTAATTTTATTGATTTTGTTATGTATACTTCTAATGTTCTAGTATGAATATTTTATGTGTTTTATTATGAATACTTTACATGTTTTAGTATGAATATTTTCTAGTTTTAGTATGAATACTTTTATAAAATATATCCATTTTTGTATTACTTTGTAGTTAACAGAACCTTGGTATGAATACTTTACCTCTTCTAGTATGAATACTTTTAATCTTATAGTGTGAATACTTACATTATTTTAGTAAGATTAATTTTATTGATTTTGTTATGTATACTTTCAATGTTCTAGTATGAATATTTTATATATTTTAGTATGAATACTTTGTAGTTTGAGTATTTTATAGTACTGATACTTTGAAAGTTATAGTATGAATACTTTATATGTTTAGTATGAATACTTTCTAAGTTTTAGTATGAATACTCTCTAAAGTTTATTAATTTGTGTATTATTTTGTAAGACATTGGACCTACTCTTTTATGAAATTATTCACTGCACAGACAAGTTTATCCTCTGAATAATTTGAAATGACAAAATGGCTCTTTATTGAGTAAGTATTAATACTTAACAATGTATGAATACTTGTTCGACGAGGTATGAATACTTGCATGCCGAGGTATTAGTACTTGAACGACGAAAAACTCGAAAGTACTTCATCATAAATCTCATTTGAAAGAGAAAATTACGTAGAAAACATTCGTGATTTTAGATTTACAAAATTTCTCACGGATCGTTAGAAATATTGACTAGATTAAATGGAGAGAAAAAACTCACTTCTAAAAATGTGTAAAAGATGAATGTGTGACTAGAGATAAAAGAAAGTTGATGTCCAGTTTTTTGTTTAAATACTTGATCTCTTAGGTATGAATACTTGATATATTATATAGAAATACTTACGCATAAGTGTTTATACATGCGCGCGACAGTTGTAATTTTTTTCAAATGTAAGTGGTCCCCAAGTAGTTATTGTTTCTCCCAGTTAGTTAGTGGTCCTCATTGTACTTGATAGATAAGTTAGTTAGGAGGGTATTTAGGGGATAGAATGGAGGGGACTATTAGCTGCTCCCAATAATAAAAGAGAAGAGAGAGAAATAGAAAGAGTGCATGGGTTGTAATATTGATAGTAAGACCGGTACAAATTCTACCAGTCCTAAAAATATCAATTGTTTAGAACGGTAAAAAAATCACCGTTCCTAATTGTTTGTTTCATTTTCCACAGCATGTGCAGGCTTTTCTAGATCTTCTATGGCCAGTGTCGCTTCTAACATTGAAGCAGCTCTTTTAATCCATTGACTTTACTCTCTGAAGTTAACATTCTATACAATATAAATCTTTCCGCTTGTCATAGAAAATTCTAATATTGTATACATGTGTGCTGCAGTAAGATTCCTCTTTTGTATTATTTTATTTCTTTTGTTGGCTTGTAAGATTCCTCAATTTTGCGTGAGATTCGTGCAGAATGTAGGGGTATTATTATTTGAGCTTTGAGATTCGTGCAAAACGTATTTGAATGATTGAGATATTCTGAAAAGTCACCAAACCATTTATAAAAAAAAATGGTTAGGACCGGTAAAAATTTTATCGGTCTAAACTTTGAGATTTTTAAGACCAGTAAAATTTGTACTGGTTTTACTATCAATATTAGAACTAGTGCACTCTTTCTATTTCTCTCTCTCTCTTTTTTGTTTGTTAATTTCTACCGAAATTTTTTTTCTTCTTCCGGGTTAGGATGCAAACGGATCCAATACGATCATATTCAATTCGGATAGTGGTAAAGTAAAACCATAGTATTTGTTTTTATTTTTCGTATTAAACATATATGAATACGAATCAGATATTAAACATATACGAATTATATATACGGATATAATTTGAATATCTTATTTAAATATCGTAAGTTTGTAACAAATTTAACGAAGTTATCCCATAAATCATTTTTCTCATTAAAAGATTAAAATAATATAAAATATAGATATAATTCGGGTATTCGATTAATATAGTGAACAAAATATTTTTTTTCTCATGTTAAACTTGTTATATAATTATAAAATATATATCTCGTCAACAAAAATTAGTTACCAATATAGTCATGTTTTAATAAAAAAACAAAAATAATATTCTTTCTCTCTAAATATATATAGTTCTAAAACAAACGAATATCTGAAAATTTAAAAAAAAAAAAGATAAATACAAAAAATTATACGTATTTGTATATACAGAGTTACAGACGAATATCAGAAAAAAAAAAAAAGAACAAAAATAATTATCCGTATTCATATTCATATTATCTTTCTTTATTGAAACCAAATCAAATCAATTACGAATCCGGATTCAAACAAACAATATTGAATCCGTTTGTACTTGGCACCGCTATTTGAATATTTGAAGTAAATGAATTTGGTCCGGATGATGCGGAACGAACTGATAGTCTGATACAGATGTTCTATCTACTGACTACTGAGTCTGAGTGGACCATGCAAATGCAGCAAAGGTCAAGATATCAGAGTCATAAGCAGTATAACATTATAACTGCCTTCTAATATGTTATGTATTTTATATTTCTAATGACGCATTGCCATTGGTTTCTTCCTTGATGACAACTGTAATGGATATTAAACTGTCCCCAATTTGCACTCAATAGTTTTTTTTTTAAATATGAAATGAAATTTTCTCAAATTATTCTCAGTACGTACGGACACTAAATTCTGAATCTGCAAATGTTAACGCAAAAGCCAAATATATTTTAATAAATGCGCTATGTTAAGTTTTGAAGAGAATTTACGTATTTTCTAGAACAAATTTGTACTCGAATAGATATTTTATCAATTATATTTGGAAAGTCATTTTAAAAAAAAATCTTCATAAAGAGATGATTTTTTTTTATTAACGAAGATATATTTTCTTGCAAAAAGGTTTTCTTTTCAAATTTTTGCAATTTTACATGATTTATGTAGGAACACAAGTAGTTTCATCTAAATTCAGAGATTAAGGTATTTATAGTATTATATTGAGAATTATTAACAACAATGGGCAATTTTAGATATGTCTATATATATACCCGTTAATAAGTTAGAATTCATATCATCTCAAATTCTCAGGTAATAAAAGGTTTCTATTTAGATCCGGTATGGTCGATCATAATCCGCACAAATATTAAAGAGGTTTTGCGTATTTCACTTCGGACCGGATTAGTTCAGATTATGATCGGATAGTTCGGATCCAAACAGAATATATTATGTTACCCACCTCGTAAATATGAACTCAAGAAGTAAAGGATCTTGGGATTTTTATAAAATAAACTTTTTGATAGGCATATGATTTGAATTTAATCCATTCGCTTCAAATTGAGATTTCATGTGAAAAGAAATTAAGATGTCATCTATTTTCCAGTGGTGTGGAGAAGAGTGGAGAGGAATAAGAAAATCTCAGATAACTAGAAGTGCTCAAACTGAAAAAAGGAACACAACTACTTAAGTCAGCAAGTGTTAGGTGGAAGAGTCCCAATAATTTAAACCTTAATTAATTGCGCGTTTTTAGCTTTCAAATTATTGCTCATATTAATTTTTGTATTTTTTTTGGTTCAAAATATTTTTTCAAAAAAAATTGTATGTGTCCAACTGTCCATACATTTGAGGAAATACAATTGGCTATTTAATTTTTGCTTAATGGGATTGATGAGAATATGAGATGCATTTTAGTGTTATTGATTGGTTGGTAGTGTCCCATTCGTCCAATAGTTTTGGCCATTTGAAGTCAAGACCAAATTTGGTAGCGACACAAACCCAACTACGTACAGCTAAGCTGTGGAGTGTGGACATATTTCATAGGACTATACCGCAATTATTACCAAAAAATGACGTCACATTTTCAATCAGAATAATTATTATCATTCTGACACTTCAGTTCTCTCTAATTAGAAAAAAAGTTATATTATAGTACCACTAATTATATGGACCTCTTTTTCAGTCTCCATAATTATTATGTGTCAACTTTCATAGATATAAATATTTGAAAAATAAGAAATTAATATTTGCAAAATAAGATATTAATATTTGTATGCATAACTTGATATGATCACCTCCTTTCCAACCCCTCAATGGTTCCCGTGTCAACCTTACTCTAATGAAGTAGTGAAAATCCCGCATATCTGAATCAACCTTCCCTAACTGTCTCTACGTCAACATTTCTCTAACAAAAATAGTTGACCATATAGGTATAAATACTTCAATGCATAGTTATAAATACTTGTAATACTTAATATTAATAATTTCGTATGTCAGCCAGTGTCATATGTGAAAAATACTTACAAGTATAGGTATAAGTATAGGTATAAATACTTGCATGACAAGGTATATAAATAATTGTGTGACGACGAGTTCGAAATTATATCATCATGAATTTCAAACAAGAAGACGTCCGTGGTTTAGAAATTGTGTGACGACAAGGTATAAATACTTGATAAAAATTCTCAGTAATATATATACACAGAGTTTGAAAGTGTTTTGAGTGACTTAACTCCCAACCAATGTTGTAAAAAACAGTGTTAACTGCCGTTTAATCAGAAACGGCGGCCAAACAGTGACGAATACGCTCAACGGATGCCTGTTTGCAGATAAAAACGATTAATCGGACATTTTTCCTATTAATTGGCCATTTTACCGTTTAATCATCCGTCTATTCCCGTTTATTCCAGTGAATATTTATTTTCATATTGTTTTTGTTTTTTCTATGATAGCGTGTGATAATAAGATTTATAAATTATGTATTGTAATTTTATTTGTGCTTGGATATACATCCAATATTTTTTTCTTCTTACTTACTTTAAAATTGATTAATTCTTCCATTCTTTATATAACATATTTTTTTTTTTTTACTTACTAATGTAATTTTTTCAATTAGTACGAAGTGTTTATTTATGAAATTAAGTTATTATCTTAAACTAAATTTAGTGATTTTATGTTGAAATGTTTTCTTTTTTTTCAAATAATATGTTATTAGTATTTGAAAAAGCTTAATTCTCAAATTTATTTTTAATAAAAACGTTAAATTATCTGTATAATTTTAATTAATCAGCTACATACCCATTAATTACTTGACAGTACCGTCCAACAACCATGTACCATTATTTATATAAAAAACAGATGCAGTTTTAGAATGCTAAATCTGGAATTTAGAAATGGAAGCAAAATAAAATGAAAATACCAAAGGCTCTTAGAAATAGCGGGATAATTGCATGATTCCATCCAATGTTTACATTGTAGGATACGGAGGCATAGCAAATTAATTAGCAGTCACCGGAAAAATGCACGTGGAATTCACTTACATTATTTTTTGGTGATATCAAATTATACTTTTTCAAAGTTCAAACAATCGATCCAAACTGTTTAACATGATCTCCATATTAAAATGTACTTAGAGACCAAAGTTTATATTTTTTTTGAATATTTTTACTATTTACTAAGTATTTTACAAAATCACTTTTTTCAGACCATTGAATTTTTGTAACCATCTTAATAAATAGTGCAAAAATAAATAAAAAAAATATAAAATTTGATCTGCAAGCACATTTTAATATATCAAACATATTGAACGGTTTAGATCAACTATTTAAACTTTAAAAATAGATAGTGTAATTTTGTATCACCGTTTAATAAAATGGTGTAAGTGGACGACTCCTCCGGCAAGATATTTCATTTTGTTAACATGGTCCAGTTGTTGATTTATTAGTTAGATAAAATGGTGTAAAAGTTTGTTAGGGGTTGGTGTACTACTATATTGGATATAAGTAATTGCAGGATTTTGTAATGGAGATGAAAAAACAGGTGAGATGAAATTAGACCATATAAGTATATAATAATAATAATCACGATTCACGAGTGAGTTGTTGGTACGCCAGTGGGCTAGTGGCCCAATTAATGTGGAAACTGGAAAGCATTCCTCTAACAAACAAATACAAATACAAACAGGGACTACTTGTCTAATTAATTTGTTTGTCAACCCCATCTAATCTTTCTCCGTCAATGGCCATTTCCATTTATACTCTTTTCATATTTTATTTATTGTCAAGGACAGATTGTTAAGGACCTGTTCGGCGGGCTATTGGAAATGAGCATGAGCGCGGAAATTAAAATACAAATTAGTGTTCATATGAGTAAACAAAAATTCAATTGAACTGAATTTTTTTTTTCCGCGGGAACAGTGGAGCGACCGAACATGACCTAAAACTATAATACAAAAATAGCAACCACACGGACATCACAACCTTGAATTTTGTTCGCATTCAAAAGTAACTTGAAATTTTATTCATCTCAAATTAATAATATGTGATGGATCATGGATCAACAAACAATACTTAAATTTAAATTGTATAAAATTTGATTGCTCAACTATCTATATCTATATGTTCAACAACGTGCCTATAAATTTACTTATCATTTATAATTTTATTTAATTTTTTTCAAAATTTATTATTAAGATTGTCAAAATAATAACAGTAGTAATCATAATAATGAGTAAAACTAGTGTGTTCGTTCACAAAGTCTTCTTGTGAACTCAATTCTAAAACTTATCATATTAACTTCAAACGACGAATTCAAACCGTTGAAATTCTTCTACTATACGAGTGTCTACATACGAAAATTTTAAAATTTTAAGTTAATGTTGTGTAGAGTCAAGTGGTCAAAAGGTGTCTAAAGAATGAATGCATTAAAATTAGTTTATAAAATTTCTAATTTTGACCACTTGACTTTATACTAAATTAATTCCAAATTTTAAAATTTTCACATGTAGACGCACCACTTATAAGGTAGAAAGATTTCAACAGTTTGGATTCATCGTTTGAAATAAATCTGATAGATTTCTGAGTTGAGTTCACAAAGAAACTTGGTGAACTTAGGAACACTCTAGTATTTGAACAACCGTTTTCGACTGAAATGATGTATAAATTTTGTTATTCCAAATATATCAATTGACCTCTTAGAAATGAAATTAAAAGATAAAAAACAAATATTTTTGGGTGAGCATGCTTGGCTATTTCACCTACCACTGATGAATGATGATACATAAATGGATCTCACTCATGATCTATCATAGATGATGATATAAGTGAAATAGGGGTACAATCATGGGTACTATAAATTTATGTCTCTCAATAACATATAGAGATGGAAGGAACATTAATTTATGCTTAGTTGTTCCATTCCTACTTGACCTTTATTCAATCCTATTATATAATTAAGGTGATTTAATAATTACTTGTTCAATGACTTTTCCTGTCCAGCTAACAAATTTTTGCTCTCTTGCGCTTTCATGTGGAAAAAGCACATGTCAAGTCCCTATTCCTATTATCGGAATGGTCCCTAAACTTTAGAAGAAAAAATATATATATAACAAAATAAGCATAATTTTAAACAAAAGTTTTTTTTTTATCAGAGATACGCAAGTGCGGCAGCAGCAACAATCAAACCTCCAAATAAATTAAATCAAACCTCCAAATTAATTAAAGCAGACTATAAAGATATGTTCGGTGTCATTGGAAATGAGCATAAGCGCAGGAATTGAATTAAAAATTACTGTTCACGTGGAAAAAAAGAAATTCAACTGAAATTTTCTTTTCCCGCGAGAACAGAGGAGCGGCCGAACAAGACCTAAATGAAATCCGATTATAATATCAAAGTCAAGATAAATAGTAATAGTAATAGTAAAAATAGTACCAATAATAGTAATAGTAGTGCCTCCCTCTAAAATATTTTTAAACTCAGTCCAAATTAGAAAGATCGCTTCTAAAAAAAAAGTTGGTCAAAAGTAAATTATAGGGATATATCTCAACTTTTGCGTGACATACGTGTACGGTGCCTTTCGGGAATAACGCAAGAGCAGTATTATTTGTGCTTCGAGATTCGTGCATAACGTATTTGAACTGTTGATATTCTGGGAAAAAAAAAACACTCAAAGTTTGATATATCTTAGAGAATGTGAATTCTTATTTAGCTCCTCTATACTCGAATTCTGGTTTCGCTCTTGACACGAGGGTTATTTTTTCTGCTTCCAAAATATTTAGAAGATCTTTGGCAGGAAATTGTTGATTAGGGTTTCTTTTTCTTCCAATTTTTTAATTAAGCACGAGGGTTTATTTTTTTCCTTGTGTTTTGTTTCTAAGGAAGACGAAAATTGTTGTTTTACATGCAAAGTTGTCAATTTTGCCATCACCGACATATTTGCAAGTGCCAAGTTATATATATCAGCAAAAAAAAAGACTAAACTAAAAATAAAATACAATAGCTATGTTTTCGTCGAAAAATCATATTAAATTACAAGCTCAAATAGTAAATTCCTATTTCAAAACTTGTTTATAATTTATTAGGTGAGGCAGTGATTTTGTGTGAGAGGTTGTAAGTTTGAAATACGACTTTTTTATATGAAGTTTCACTGACAATAAAATTGTGTGTGCTTTAAAAATTAGTTTTTAATTTAGTAGTTAACACAATATTTTTCGTGTGACCCTCAATAGATTTTATAATTAAAGTCGTGACCTTTTAATGTTCAGCTATTTATTAATTTATTGGGTGAGGCAATGTTTTCGTGTGAGAGGTTGCAAATTTGAAATACAACTTTTATATATGAAGTTTCATTGACAATAAAATTGTGTGTGATTTTAAAAATTAATTTTTAATTTAGCGGTTAACACAGTATTTTTCGTGTGACCCTCAATAGTTTTTTTTAATTAAAGTCGTGATTTTTTTAATGTTCACCTATTTATTGTATTTTGGTCGGTTAAAATTAAATTGTATAAATATTTTATTTTAGTTTTCTAATATACTAACGTAGCATTTCATCCTAGCTAGCAATCCAAGTCATATTATTTCATGCATGTCTGAACAAACAACTCATTGATCATGTCGGTCAATGTGATTTATTTACATAAATTTTACAATATAAAATTTACCAATTTATAACCTTTTTACTGTTTTTTCGTTTTTTGAAAAGGGGCTTTAGACCTTTAGTTGATATGCAAATATTTATATTCTTTGAGTATTTTAAGGTAGTATCTGAATAATTAGTAAAATATTCTTAAATAGTAAGAATTTTATGTGCGTTTTGGTGTAACCTTTTATTTATTTCTACAGTTTCTCTGTTTAATTCTAACAAAGATATAATTATAAAGCCAATAAAAAGCAGAGCTTAAAAAAACAAATTTAAAAACAAAACATAACTTAAAAAGAAAACAGACTTGGGGTGCACCTCCTGCTAGGGTACCAAGCTGGTACAGTGGTACTCACCTCCAACTAGAGCGCTAAATTGGTGTGCTTTCACAACTGACGTACCAGCCAGATTTGGTGCGCGTTTTTAGAGTGTGTGGGTATTAACTTTTGAATTTCATAATTTTGAATAGCAGTTATTTAATTTCTAATTTTTGAGGTAGTATCGATTCTTCTAGTCATATGCAAATTAAAGTAGTACGAATTGGGTCAATTGATCTTCATTTGTTTTTATGTATGATTTTCTATATAATTTAAAGTAAAATATCGTAATACTGTAAAATTATTCTCTATTTTCTACATAAATTTTTTATACGACTGACTGACCTCATATGTATTTGGCCTCTATAGTTTGGAAGGCAGCTCTATCCTGCTTCTAATGATGGTAAAATTTTAATAAAAACATATTAAATGGGAAAATATATATTTAATATTATTAAAAAAAATAAAATAAAAATAACGGGACTTAATATTAATTGATGTACATCTAGAGTGCATTTGGTTGCAAAATAAAAATAGTTAGAGTAAATAAATAAAAAATAACTCTTATTTGTTAGAATAATCAAATCTCAAAATCCAACCAAACATACTCTAAATCAATTTCTTTCCATCTCTTTTAAGTCAATTCAATTCCTTTCCATCATCACCGCTTTTGTGGATCAAAATATCAAAAGAACATATATCGGTTACAAAAACAAGTGTCTAGTGAATTAATTTCATCCAATATAATTTTCTGTACGGTTAACTTATCGTATCATTTAGTCGCTTTATATCGACACATGCAAAAATTTAGGCTCCTCCCTTTTTTTTTACTGAATTCATCGAAAAATTCTATATAAATCTGCACTTTATAATAAAAATCAAACATTTTATAGTGACTTCTAACACCATAAAATGAATATAGAATGTACATAATAAAATGTTTTTTTTCTTCATTATGCTATCTGTTTAACTTAAATGTTAAATTAAATTATGAGAGATAAAAAATGTACATGTAACATATTATGACATTTATTTATTTTTAATTATTATAAAAAAATTGTAAAATATGTGCCTCGACAATTTAGACCGAAATTTTTATAAATATACAAAACTCAATTTTAATTTAATAATCTATACAAAATTCGGCGGGTTTTAAATCTACCCAAACTTTTTTGGACCCAGAACCGGCAGCAAGCTTGCCGGTTTGAGCCCGTAACGGAAGCAACTATGTTGCGAGATCCCGAAGCAAGCAACTATGCCTTCCAGTTGTATTCGGTCTTTGCCGGTTGTGGATTGCTATATATGCGCCATCTTTGCCGTCTTCGCTTCAAGAAGTAAGTTTTATTAATTAATCTAATTAATATAGATTAATATTTAATTAATTATTTCAATTATTTTAATTCATTTTGAATAATGATTTTAATTAATTTTATTTTCAATGTTCAATTTTGATGTGAGTTATTTTATTAATAAAATTATATTAATTAATTTAGATTAATATTTAATTAATTATTTTAATTCATTTTGAATAATGATTTTAAATTAATTTTATTTTCATCGTTCAATTTTGATGTGAGTTATTTTATTTTTTGTTTGTACATTGTTTATTAGTTAATTTTAATTTTAATTAATTTTGTAACGTTAATTTTTTTAAATGTTTGTTATCCAGATCAAACAAAAATCAAATATGATATGTGTGAAAGTCTTTGTTGGAGGAAACATCCAGTACAATGACGAAGGAGTCTTCTATAGTACTCGACCCAAATACTCGTTCCGGGTAACTATTAATCATAACTAACTCGATTATCTCCAAAATGAAATTTATAAGCGTTAGTTTCTTGCTAGTGAAGCAAATATGGAAATCAAGCCGATTTAATATGTCTACTGATGGTGCGGGATTACCAATTGGTAAAAAAAAAAAAAAGGTATCGTTCGAAATGATTTTAGGAATTGTTGCGTCATTCCCCCAAAGGATACGGTTCTTGAGCTGTATGTAGAATTGGAACCGAATCATTCCGGTTTTAATTCTCGGTTGAATACGAACAGTCAAGCCCCAAAAACGAATCGAGATCCCGGCCAAGTACGAGTCGCAACCCCGAACCTAGAATTTGAAGAGGTACTTGATTATTCCCTTTTACTGTCGATGCAATTAATGATGACAGTTTGGAAAGCGGGGATGAGATGATCTCAAATGAGTCGGCGGGGTCCGACGAAAATCTTTCACCGACTAGACAGACACAATCACATTACGTGTCACGGTAGACATTACGTGTCCGCGGTCCCGCCAATCACAATATCCGCTTCACGGCCGAGAAAATATGACACATCCGGTAGACATTTTCAACGACACTTCGGGTTTTCGAAGCGGATGTCGATTTTTTCAACCGTACAACAAGAATTGTCGATAACCCAATAAAGAGTGTATGAGTCGAGAGAGGCTCTAAGAATTAGCGGTGAGTTTCATATCCAAAAAAATTTTGAGTTTAGGACTCAAAGAAGCGAACCTAGACGTATGGTATGGATATGCAAAGATAAATTGTGCAAGTTCAAGTTATGTGCGAAACCTCGGGATATCTCGGAATCTTGGATTATTTACAAACAAATAATTCCTCGTGGATGGAGGAGGGAGTTCCGCAAACACGTGAAGATCATGACCAGCTCACGAGGAAATGGTTGCGCGTGATGGCACGGTGAGAAGGGATGTGTGCGCGAGTATAAATCATATCCGAGATGTCGTGAAAGCAATGTACCCAAAAGTGACGCCCAAGTACAACAAATTATGGCGAGGACGTGAGGAATCGCAATTGCAAACATTTATGGGAGTTGGGAGAACTCGTACAACTTTCTCATTCCGCTTTTGGAAGCTATAAAGAGAGGCACTCCGGAACCAAGTATTGTGTGATGTCGACACCAATTGAGAATTCAAATGATAGACAATTCTGTACGCGGCTTGGGCGTATTGGCCGGTATTGCGGCAATACCTTTTATCGAGAGTGATTAGTATTGATGCATGTTTCATTCGATGCATTGGTTGCATGTGGGTATGATGCCGAAAACTTAGTTCTTTGGCTTTCGCGATTGTGGAAAAAGAACACTCGGATACTTGGGGTTTTTTTATGAGATGGTTGCGGTTAGAAGTCATTGGAGATGGTCGATTCTTTTGTGTCATATCGGATAGACATTTGGTAATAAAATCCGTGTTCCGGGATCCACATCTCGGATGGTATGAGGATAGCGATCTATGTGTGCATCAATTTCATTATGCTTCGAGAACCTCTACTAAGCATGTGGGGGGGAAGAAAGGGGGGGATGATCGGTTCAAAATTGGAGTGAACAAGAAGAAACCTAGGAGGTTACGGGAGATGTTTGAGGACTTTCAAATTTTTGCGCTAATTACGTATCTTAACAAGGTGGGTAGGAGAGACCCCGATGACGAGGACGCCCTCCACTCCAGAGAAGTTGTTTCAAGCACACGTTGGGGAATAATGACAACAAATGGGTCGAGTCACTAAATAATGTGTTCAAGCAGTGGCGGCTGCCGGTTTGTGTTCTCGTGGAGGAGACATTCTACAAGTTAAATAAATGGTTTTTCCAACGACGGAACAAAGCCGAAATGATGCAACAAATGGGTCGGTTGTGGGTCGACAAGGTAAGCCTTCTTTCGCAAAAGCGTATCAATAAATCTCTTAACATGCATGTGATTCCTTTTTGAGGTCATGGTAAAGGGTGAAAAAATCCCCCAAAGGGTAATCGAGAGGTTCGAGTATATCCCGTAGAGATTTTGGGTATAAAGTTGTTGTTAAAGATAACAATAAGGTTGAATGTGCATGTCAAAAGCCTCAATATAAGATACCATGTTCTCATTTCATGGCGGTGGTCGAGAAATGAGATACGACGAAAATTTGTACATTAATCCTCTTTTGTTGGGTAAGACATGGGGTGCGATAATTCGGTCCGAAAGGCAACCAATGTGAGTGGCCTATATACGAAGGTCCGACGATCAAACCAAACCGTAAACCGATTAAGAAAGGGAGGAGAAGACACAATCGCATTGTTATGGAAATGGACCGAATGGAAGGTCGGAGGACTCGGACATCGTGAGACCATTGATCGGAATGCCGCGGTATAATTCAAAACACATGTATTTTTTAATTTATTTTTGGAACTACCTCATATTTCATATTTTGTTTGTTCAACGTAAGAACAACGACATTGGCGGTTCATCGTCTTCTAGAAGATCGACAAGCGGGCGCTCAACCGGGCGTTAGTCATTTTCTAGTTTATGTTTATTGTATTATATTGGAATTTTCATATGTAATTTGTTTTGTAATTTGTTTTTATGTGTTTTTTTTTTTTGAAAGCATACTTGATACGTTGCATGTGCGAATAAAACATACGTAGCGGAATAAAACATAATAAAAGATAAAACATATCAACAATACATACACGAATAAAAGTTCACAAATATAATAAAATATAGATAGACTCCTGAAGATATGTCAATGTCCGGGATACTCCGAATGCGAGAAATTTGGGAGAGCGGACCTCACGCCGGACTCGTGTGGGACGTCCGTCTTTGTCATCTTTGTATCACTTGTGAGTCTGCGTATTCGGTGGTGGTTGGGATGACGATGCCCCTGCATCCCCTAAATGCCAATTCCTATCTAGGGAGTTGTCGGAACTTCACGCCGATATTCCCTTTTGAAATTGCCACTCATATGGGTCACCTGAAAAATAAACAAATTTACTTTCAATAAGTAAGCGACGATCTTTGAAATAACGTTAAACACGTGTAACATACCTTTTGCAGCCGTGCGGTCCACCTGAACAATTTTCTTGATAAAATCAAAATCTTTGCGCCCGGTGCTGCGCTCGCACCTCTGGTGACATCCGAAAATGTTCATGTAATTTTATAAATATTCGTTTATAAGTCATAAACATACTTACTTCAAGTAAAATCATAACTATACGGGTTTGTGTCATAACTTACTCCGCCCCGAGCCATGTAATTTCTCCATCGCGATCCATCGTATAGCCAAGACTATTGGATGCGGTCCTTCGAATCTTGGAGGAGGTGGGTATGGATTAACTTCCGTGCTCTCGTTGGATGGGATCTCTTCCCAATTTTACGGAACTCCACGCGATTCATCGACATCACAATCGCAAAGCAAATACCCCATCCTCTTCTCATGTTATCCTTGCCCGCCTACGCCACCCTTTGGTGAAGAATTGTTTCACGCCTGCGCTGCTCTCCTATCCCACGCAAGGACTTGGACACATAACGAGAATATAAGATATGACATTTAACACAAAATTACAATATTACAAATAAAAGTTAGAAATTACCAGCCCAACAACCGCGGGCCCCCAAAAAAAATTTTTTTTTTTAGTCCTCTTCCGGAGATCCTACCTCCACGATCAAGCCCCTCCACATGATGCTCAAAAAATATAAACAGACGTCATGCTTCCGATACCATTTGCGATAAGCGGAAGCTCATTATGGTCAAACGGTCGGACTTACGCGTATATATTTTTCTCATCGTCTCTGCCTTCTCAACATGGATGCTTGTCGGCCCATGAAATATTCCTCTTTGACGCCATTTTAAGCCTATTATTCAGTTTATAACAACTTAACACGAAAAATTAACTAACATTAGTAAAAAAAAAAAATTGAATGAGTCATACTTGTGCAAGTCCGTGCACATTCTTTGTTGAGGCGAGGGGAATATGTTGATATTTTCCGAATTGCCTCATGCACTCGGGGTGATGGTACTCACTATCCAAGTAAAATATGAGAGGACCGCAATACAAGTAGTAAGGAATTTTTTTTAAACTTGTCGGTAGTAATTCGTATATATGATTAAAAACGAGTAAACAAATAATGTGAAAGAATTTGCTGTACGGCTCCCAATCCACCATGCCAGTGCATTTGTTGTGTAGTTATCGTACGCATGTTTCGAGCACCATTTGTCGGCAAAGGCCGGACATGTCTCCGGAGGGTTGATGAAGGTGTCCACTTTCTTGATCTTGGCATCGGCGGGGAAAAAAAAAATCGGGTCCGCCACCGAAATAAAAAATAACGTCTTGGATGCATGTAACCGAGGGATCGGTCGTGAGGCATAAGTATCGATAGTCAAAGTCCCCAATCATATCAAGATACCACAAGGGATCCCGTCTCCGCTATTGTCGGGGAACATAGTGCACGACAATAGCTCCAAAATAAATGCGCGTGCATACTGCGTGATATCTTATGTAAGCACATGATTGAAAATTTAAAGAACAAACAATCTAATAAGTAGAAAGTACTTACCACCACCGTTTGCTCGTCGGCGCCATCCGGAAGCTTCTTAATTCTCGGCGGAGCATTTTCTTTGTCATTATCCAATCGAAATAAAGGGAACCCCCTTTTCTTCATAAAAAGATCCACTTCAACATCTCGGATCCTCTAATATTGGGTGGGATCAAACTTCCACGTCTTCTAACGTAACGTAATTAATTTAAATAAAAAAATATAAATCATATATTTATTTCACCAATCATTTTTTATTTGAATAATTTCGCTAAATACTGTCATTTCTCCAAATGGAAGATGAAACGTGTGAGTTTACCGGCCCCCCCCGCTCGACAAGCGCATGTATAAGTGACGCTCAATATTGATACCGGGAATTAACCTGGTATAATCCCCAACGAAATACGGAGCGTATCGGTCGTGGTACAATATATTTCTCCGATAATTTCTCACGTTCAAATTAGAACAATTCTACATTACGAAAAAAATATCAAGCAATATACGATTTGATTTCTAATCAATTTATTAAGAAAAATAAGAAAAGAAAAATAAAACTAACCTCTTTCGAAGCCGGAGACACCCGATGATGATGTGGGGTATCCACATACAAATCCTTTGAACCTACCTTGCATTATCCGGGTCTCTCTCTCCATTCATTCGAATTTCAAAAATCGTACCAAATTATTTTGTCAATTATTTCTTCGAATCGTTCTACTAGTTCTAACTAATTCTAAACCATTTCGAAAACAATTTTGGTATTGTTTCTAAAACAATTTTGGTGATTTTATTTTCTTGGGTATTTTCTAACTAATTCTAAAAACTATTCTAAATAATTTCAAAGTTTTTCATAATATCAGGAATCATTCTATAATTTACCTAAATTTATTTTGGTATTTTCTAATTTAACTACAATTATTTTACTATTTTCTATTTTTTCTAAAATTATTTTGCCATTTTCTAATTTACTTTACATTATTTTGGTATTTCCTAATTATCTAAAATTATTTTAACATTTTCTAATTATTTAATTTTTTTAGACATTTTCTAATTTTCTAAAAAAATTAGACATTTTCTAATTATCTAATTTTTTTTTAATACATTTTCTAATTTTCTTAAAAAAATTAAGCCATTTTCTAATTATCTAAAAAAATTAAGATATTTTCTAATTATCTAAAAAAAATTAAATATTAAACTAATTTTACTAATCTATCTTAAATTTAAACTAATCTAACTTAAATAATTTAAATAAAAAATAAATATAAAAAAAAATATTCGATGGATGGAGACGGTGAAGAATAGATGAGGGAGTGGGAGAAAGGGAGGCGCGGGGGGGCTTTTTATAAAAAAAAAAAAAAAAGGGCATAGGTTATGACGTTTATTTAGTTTTTAATTTTAGTATTCGGGATCTGCAACACGATTCTTAGGTTTTGGGATATTGAAACCCTTGTTTTGGGATATTAAAATGCAGGGTCTGAAACCGGCAACTGCTTAGGTTTGGGTAGATTTCGAAATCCGCCCGAATTTTGTATAGATTATTAAATTAAAATTGAGTTTTGTATATTTATAAAAATTTCGGCATTTCTCATAATAAAATCTTTCTTTTTATAGAATAAACGATCCACATAACTCTTCTATATATTATAATATATTATGTATAATTGGAGAGGAGCCAAACGCCTAAACTTCTTTGTTTGAAATTCGTTAATTTTTACTTCCTCACAATTAGCATTCTAATTAATGTTTGTGTTTAATGAAAAAAAATAATATCATCCTATTATTTTTTAAAAAGGATGCCAAGTCATCAAGGAAATTTTGGGGAGATGAATGGTTGGTCTCAAATCAATAACGAATAACAACTAATAAGGCGGAGAACTACGAGAAAAAGAGTCAAAATTCTCGTCCCAAAGTCCAGCACCTCCGTCTCTCTCCCCTCTCTCTCTCTCTCTCTTCAGCACTAGGGAGGGCCACACCAGGCGGGTTCTCAGCTCCTTTTCTCCGATACTGCCAAGGTAATTACCAGATATCCTGAATTCTCAGTTTGTATCTTCGAAAAACATTGCTTGATTTGGGTTTTTGAATTTTGATCTATGCGTCGGAGAAGTTTTTTGGGTTCATTTTCAATCCCGTGACTTATTTGCCCTTTTTCTGCGCTTTGGCACAGACATTGTAGCTCTGATTTGAGTTTCTCCAACTGAACTGTTTGGAAGCATTGCGAAGATTTTTTTTTTTTTTTTTATCTTGTTTATTTTGCTATTTTCCATAGTTTCAGGGTGTTTTTTGTGAGGGGCATGATCTGTGGTGAAAGTCAATTTTCTCGTCATCAATTGAAAGTTTTTGTTTCTTGGTTTTCTTTCCGTCGAAGTTTTTGGAAATTTACGATTCCATTTCTTTGATTAAACTTATAAATTTGAAGTTCTCAACTTGGTGCTTTTACAGGTTACATCGTTGAACTCACGCCAGTGTTTGCTTTCAAGTACGGACTGGTTGTTGAGAGTTTTCACTTTGGAACTTTTATAAAAGAAAAAAAGGAGTCATCTTGAATAGGAATTGCTTCAATTGGGGCTAAAGGTACCACTGTACCATATGCTTCCATCAAATCGAAACAGGCAACAGCCTAGAGCTGGTAGATCTTGGTCCTTTTCAGGTAAATTATCCATTAAAACCTTGACTCTCTTTTACCTAATTTTTCTCCAATATCTTTTCTCAGTTGTTGCTGTATAGGTGTTTGATTGCAACCTCTATAAAGTAGTTTGTTATCTTGGCTTATGCAGAATGCTTCTTTTTTTCTTCAAGTATTCTGTCCATTTGTTATAAATGGTTACATTCCCTCAAGTTTATTTTTATCCCTCTGTAACTTTACACACCCTGCTCCATTTACTTTTGTCTTATCTTTAGTTCTTTTTTCTGTATGGATTATGTTTTCTATATATCTTTTACCACATATTACCATCTGTTGTTTGAAGAGATCAGTTTTGCATACTTGGTTATTACCAATGCACATTGTAAAAAATTGAAGTATATGCTTTATTCTTAGAAAATGAAAGTACCAACTGTATTTTGAGGTGCATTGTTTCAAAGAGCTCTTGCTGGTGTATATTAAAATCTGATATTGCTTGCTTGATGTTTTTGTTCTTCTCTAATTTCTTTTTTCTTTTGCTTTCAGAAATGGATATCTTAGATCCAAAGCGCAAGCCTCGATTTCTGAGCAAGATAGTGGTGCTAGCTTTTCTAACTGCCATGTGCATACTCATGCTGACTCAGCCACCATGTCATCGCTCCCCTCCTAGTGTGGTAATTATTCCTGCTAATTTGTAATTTCATCACATTTTCAATTTGGTTATTCATTGAAATCTATGCCGATCTGACTTTAGAGATCAACAGCACACTCAAAATTACTTGTGTTAACTTAGAATGTGATGTTCAGTTTTTCCTGCCTGTGGACCTCATGTTAGGAATCAGAACTAACATATCATAAATTCTAGGGTCCCTTTCTAGTAACTTCAATACTGTTAACTAATTATTTTGTGGTCTGATCTTGTTTTTTTTCTTTTCAGTTTTCTGTGCATGAGCCAGGTGTTACACATGTACTAGTAACTGGTGGGGCTGGTTACATAGGCTCACATGCTGCTCTTAGACTTCTCACAGATTCTTACCGAGTTACTATTGTGGTAAATTTGAGAAATATTGAATTATGTTTTTTTTCCCCAGTATTATCATTTTTTAAATAAATATGTTATTTATTTACCAAGGATAATTTGTCGAGGGGTAATATCGGTGCTATAAAAGTTCTCCAAAAGCTTTTTCCTCAGCCAGGCCGGCTTCAATTTATACATGCTGATTTAGGAGATGCAAAATCTGTAAGTTGTATAAACTAATATTATTTTTCCTATCGAACCTTTGACCTCTTTTGTTGAAGCTCAGCTGATTATTTTTTTTCTTTTGCTTTTTCAAACGTGGTCAGGTTAATAGGATATTTTCCGAAAATGCATTTGATGCAGTTATGCATTTTGCAGCAGTTGCCTATGTTGGTGAAAGTACACTCGAACCCCTTAGGTATTTTCTATTATTTTCTTTTTCTTTTGTAATCTTTATTCCATTTGATTTTGACATGGATGTCTATTGTTCTTTTTATTAATATATATATATTTGTTTTGGGAAGTCTGTGAGGTACTTTTGGATGAAATATTACCATACAACCTTGTTCAATACATGCCAGTGATCTGACAAGTATTAGACCTGGTTTAGTACCAATCCAAAATTCAGCCATTGATGAGAAGAGGAGGAAAAGAAATTACAATATGGTTACCAGTACATACTGGCGCCTTATCCACTATGATGAAATTTTTAAACATGTTGCTTTGTCCTTTTGTTGTGTTTCCATGACCTAAAGCTGTAACTATTCTTAGAGTCATACAAATCGGTATAACAAAATTAATCGCATTTGTCATATGCAGCCTCAAGATATAATGATTTCAAATTATAACAGGTACTACCATAACATCACTTCAAATACTTTAGTTGTATTAGAGGCCATGGCTGCACATGGTGTCAAGACCTTAATTTACTCTAGCACTTGTGCAACTTACGGTGAACCAGATAAGATGCCCATCACTGAAGAAACTCCTCAGGTGTGCAGAAAAAAAAAAAAAATTTAAATAAACAAATAAAGATAACAATCAAGAAATACTATATAATAAGTTGAAATGCAGGTACCGATAAACCCATACGGGAAGGCAAAGAAAATGGCAGAGGAAATAATTCTTGATTTCTCAAAGAGCAGAGACCTAGCTGTGATGATTTTAAGGTTTGTTTTAAATGATAGTTGTACAAATACTGGTTTATGATATGATTATACCTATTCTCATAGAACCTATGCGCAATAGGACTCAATATATACATGGTGATGCCTTTAATTGATACATGTCCTTTTGAATTTTATTTATAGGTTCTGATCTGCAGTCTTTTTATGTAACAGGTACTTCAATGTTATTGGATCAGATCCAGAAGGCCGGTTAGGAGAAGCTCCAAGACCTGAGTTGAGAGAGCACGGCCGCATATCAGGTGCATGTTTTGATGCAGCCCTGGGAATCATTCCCGGTCTCAAGGTAAATAAATTCTATAAACTCCAATTGGGTGAGATGATGATTTGGTTGAGATGATGATTTGGTTGTTTGGTTAATATAATAGGTGAAAGGCACAGATTATGAGACACCAGATGGGACATGTGTAAGGGACTACATAGACGTAACTGATCTGGTTGATGCTCATGTCAAAGCTCTTGGCAAGGCTAAACCTGGTCAAGTTGGTATCTACAACGTCGGCACTGGCAAAGGTTTCTCTTATTAAACCCATCAATTTTTATGACAATTCCAAGGTTCAATATTCCAGCATTAATATTTACCAGACCAAGGTGCTATGGCTTTTCTTGGTTTATTTGTATCCTAGAAACCGCTGTCAAGAAACTTGTAACTTTCAGTTGATATAAAATATAGTAAGCAGCACGTTTGTTTTCTGGGCTTGAAATTGGTTTCTTGTACTCTTTTTCTCCTCTGATAATTTGAACTTGGCTATTGCAGCTTCATTCTGGCCTTGTTACATCATTTCTCTGTATTTAACTTTATGAATAATATCATGCTTGCACTTTGTCATGTTTATGCCTATATGACATCAAAATAGGGCATGTGCTAGAAAAATACGTTTCCCTGAGACAAAATAAAAAGATGCATTAAATAAAAAGAAGGGTAAATTCAAGATTATTTGATGATCTCTTGTTCCAAAAACATTCCTCTAATTTGTAAATTTGTGTGCTTTAGGGAGATCTGTGAAGGAATTTGTGGATGCATGCAAAAAAGCAACTGGTGCAGACATAAAAGTAGATTACTTCCCGAGGAGACCAGGTGACTATGCTGAGGTTTACAGTGACCCCACCAAGATCAACCGTGAACTCAACTGGACAGCTCAGCGTACTGATCTACTGGAGAGCCTTGGTGTTGCCTGGCGTTGGCAAAAGCACCACCGTACTGGCTACGGCTCCCCTCTAGCCGCAACAATCTAACATGTGTGTGTTTTTTTTTTGTTTTTTGGAGAATATCACATTCACCTTGTAAAACCTCAAAATATGGTTTATAACACCCAAAAAATGGGAAAACATATAGGGGGGAGGACGGTGTGGGTATTTCACGGCAAATTGAGAGGAAGGTATAGTAGGTATTATGATATTTTATAGGCTACATGAGATGTTTCTGTGTAAGTATTCTGAGGTTTTATAGCGTAACACATGAAAGTTTTCTCCAAGCTTGTCAAAGGATTGCTATTCGTTATTTTTTTGTGGTTTTTTTATGTGTATAATTGGAGAAAGGATTTACATGTAATCTGAAAGAGTAGTTGATTGTAATTCACTTTGGCCAAAAATAATTATACCAATTAACTGAGTAATATTTTTTTTGAAGTGCAATAGACTTGAGTTGTTATTTAATCTCCTGGCATGTTGGATCAAATGCAAATGGGGTGCAAGTAGATGCAGAACTCTCTGTTTTTTTAATAAATTCATGTTATTCGTGAAAGGAAAAATGATGATGTTTTACCTATACTGAATGAAGGAGCTCACAAAATGTTAATCATATTTTTCATTAAAAAGAGAAGATTATATGGGATGGTATCGATATGTATACTTCAAAAAACACAATTAGGAAATTACAGAAGTGTTCTCCACAATTTTAACTTGATTCCTCGAGCCAATCAATGCAAAGCATCTGGAAGATAAGGAAATAGAATGTCACAACTCTTGATCAAGAAATATATACTCTGAATCTGATTATGGTTTCTGGTAAATTCTATTTAATTCTGTATTTTTTGCTTTCGTCTCAGTTTTTTGCACGAGTAAATTGATTTAAATGGTAAAATAATACTCGGCAGATTAGATTTTTCAGCCCAAAAGCCCTCAAATATTGGGTAGTTTATTGTGAGAATGAATATATATTTTAATTCCAAGTCTAATAAAGCAATAAGAGCAGTTTGTAAACTGGAAATACATGTCACTACCAGAAAATACATTTTTCGTTTGCTTTCTGCTTATATAGGTGGGATATGGATGAATGGATCTCCTGTATGTATATTACCAAAAGATGATAAATATTGGTAGAATTAACGTATGACAAATAAAGAAATACTCACGGGATATTACGTAATATTCCATGGTCGACGACACCCTCTACCTTTTCAAGGCTTTCTGCTACCTTGCCTACAAATTAAGGCAAGTTTACTTATACATCTCAAATGGGCAGTTCTGTTGAGATTTTTTCTGATTGCCAAAGTAAAACACTTCTAAAGTACACGCATGCATTATCTAGTGGATTTGTACTTTACCAGAAAATGCATTTTACAGTACAGTTTGACCAACTGTTGATCTTTAGGTGACTTGGAGCTTTCAACACTAATCAGGCCTCTCTATATTTTTATCCAGTACCAGCAAGCCAATGAGAACTATCACATATATATTCCTAGATATGGATAACTGTACAAACGACCCCATCAGCACCCCTTGTCTGTTCTTTCTCTCTTTTATGACTTAGAAAGAGATAAGAAGTGAGGAAGGAGACAGGTAATCATCAGAAAAAGCAAAAAGAGAAAAGGAGAAATGTAGTTGGTAACTTAAGAAGGAGAAGGCTACTTAATTTTGGTGGTGGTGCATTGTCTTGCATCACAAAACAAGAGACAGAAAGGTGATCAGTTATATATCTTGTAAGATACATTAGATCATGGTTCAATATTTTGTGGTAATAGTTGTGAAAATATATATGTAATAATGTGCCAATTAATACCTAAGTCAAGAATAGGAGACGTGAAAATCACATCAAGAACATGGTGGCCGTCGGTGGTGACCAATGGGAACTTGCCACCTAGAGGGCCTGCATTGCCAAATGCTGGTCTCCTCCATACCTTACAATTTTTAGGAATAAAAAGGAAGAACCAAATCTCAGTTTGAGATTTCTCAAAGAAAAAAAAAAACCATCTCAGATAAGACTTGGTTGCAGATTGCCACGAGTGCCTGTACCATTGTCAGGATGGGTTTAATTGCATAATAGATAGTAAATTCAGGCCAAATTGTTCATCTTAGATCATGATTATGACAGTAAGGGCTTTAGTTGAGATTTAATTGTCCATAATTGAGTATTTGGAAAAGCATCTACAGTGATATGTAATACAAACCTCAGCATCTCCAAGGAACAAATCATCTATTTCCTCTGCAGTTAGCAACCAATTCCCCTGAGAAGTGTAGATAAGATAAATAGATATTAAATAACCGCATTTAAATTTCTATGGACCATTTATAAAATCTATACAAAGTTTTATGAGAATTACCTACACAATTAATTATAACAGGAATCGAACCATATATCTCTCTTGTATATTGATCCTCAGCAACAATGAAGGCAAGTTTATGAGCTGATCTAGCTATTATCTGGTGAGAGAGAGAAAGTTAAAGAGAGGATAAATAGTTATGTTAGCAACATAAAAATGCTCTTTTCTTTTGCAAAGAAGAGTAAATTGCAACCCTTAGTTATGATATGAGCCATTACAGAAATCTCAGTTCAGTCTGAAATAATTATTCAGTACCCATCCAGACAAACATCAGTGAATTTAGCATTTTCAGTGAAATATGTCATGCATCAATAGATTCTAGCAATATTCAATGTACCTTTTCTTTGACAAAGGACTCACCGCCTTCTAATTTTCTACGGCCAATGATAGATATTAGAGAACTTTCTTCCATTGCATTGGCATCATTAAACGCAAAATGGATCTATAGGAAAAAATAGTTATAAGCATTACAAACTTTTATGATGCAATATTATCCATCAGAATTTTACTAGACCTATGTTTTCTCTTCGAGTATGTTTTAGGCATTCTATAACAAATAGAATTCATATAAAAGGGGCAATTTTGCTAATACCCCCAAAAGAACCTAAAAATAGAACTTAAGCCCCTTAAAAGCAGAAAAGAAAATAAACCACATATCTTGAACATGCAATTTTCTTCACTTTTGCATTTTCTTTGATTGATCCCAAGGATCCTAAATTAATTCTCGCTGTTTTCTTCATAAAATAGAGGGAAATACAGGGTTAACTTGGGAAACCTTGTTTAAAATAGCAAACAAATATAGGGGGGCATTTGCATGCTTCATGGGTGCCTAAGATCCTAACATACTATTTCCTGACAAGGGTGGACATGATATTTCATGATTTCAGAGGGTTAAATTGAATTTCCTTTTAGAAAACCTGGATACCATCTCCATAGTTGCTTAGTGGAACGCCAGCTCTTGCAGCCTCTGTTGCACTTGAGGTAGACCTAAACATTGAATTTTAGTTTAAAAGATAAATAAAAAGAATATATAAATAAAATCATAAATGATAAAATCTTCTATCAGGCAAACCAGACAGCAGCATCAAATTTCAAGCACATGCATATCTCCATTAGTACTGTTTAGTTTACTCTACTGTGCTTTTCATCAAACACATCATGTCAGTGCTGTTTCTGGTATTATAGTAAGAAAACTAATTCTAACATAGTGCTTGTAGGCAAGAAGAAGGGCTAATAGATTGCCCCTAGCCCCTGTGGCGAGGTTGAAAGCGCATAGATATTCTCCAAGTATATGATTTTAGATGTTCATTTGCAAAAAATACGAATTATAATACAATGAATATCTGTTTACCGTAGAAACTGTACGACTTTGGTCAGGTGGCTAATAAATGAAAACAATATAAGATTTCCTGTTGAGCCACAATCAATTCATAATAAGAAAATTAAACTATACCATATACTGCACAATTTTCTCTATTCTTCAGTATTTAACCCTACTTAATACCTAATAAATCCTTTTGGATTTCTTTAACATAGTAGTATACAATACAAGATGTAAAATAGCTAAAAAAAGTGTGCTGTAACAAACAAACAAAGGGTATACTGACGAGGGAATTCCAACAATGTCTTTTAAAGATCCATCTTTCAGGCGCTTTCCCAAATGTTGTATGGCAAGAGCAGATGCTGTACCAGAACCTAACCCCACCACCATCCCATTCTTCACAAATTTGTCTATCTAAAAGTTAATTCAACAAATTAAACATCTGATTAATTAATTGCAATAATGGATTGACAATTAATTGTAAAAGAGAAATATATACTGTCAACTTGGCAGCCTCAAAGAATTGAGTGCTGGAATGTGCTGTGCAAACCACCCTGCATTTTCTGACAAGGCCTACAGACCCACAGTAATTGTTTCTGGCAAATGGAATGCTCCAATTGGAGGATGATATGTTGATGCCTGTGCGTGATATCATCTCATTTGCTTCTTTCGATCCACCTTTGGGCAGCTTGTTTGGTGACCGTTAGCAATTTCTTAACGGATAAGAGGTGGAGAGGATATTGGACAACTGGAGGCTTCAGTTCTTAGTAATATTTCCACTTCAGTCCCCCAAAATTGTGCCTCATTAAAAACTATTGTTACATTTATTTTATTCTTTACATTGACGTCTAATCTTCACTTGATTTCGAGAATTATGATTATCTCTCATTTCGTGTTGGGCAAAAATTAACGTGTACCAACAGCCAATTTTTATTTTTATTATCTCTAAATGCTTCTTCCCCTTTAATCATAATAACATTTGAATCTAATCCTCTAGAATACTAATCAATTGGGTCACATTTTTTGGCATCAAATATACTAACTGAAAGGTTTACTCCAAATATTATTTATGAACATGCTTATAACTTTTTCTTTTTTCTTTTTACAAAACAGTACGTGTTAAAATTTATGCCCGCAAATATGTTAAAATTCATTTACAGCACATTGCATGTTTTTGTTTTTATTTTTATTTTTATGATTATAAACAATAAGGGGCACATTGCGTACTCTAAATATTGTCATTTAAATGCTTGTGAATTTATTTGCAACGAATAAATAAAACATATCAGATATCGCGCCTACAAATCTATGATGAAATTAATTTATAGCATAGTGTGTGCTTATATTCATCTTTAATCACTTGGAGCAAAATATATTGCTATAAATCACAAAAAACTGTTAGATATCCTCTAATTAATATGATCAATTAAATGATCGTATATTTTTTAACTAAACTAATTAGGTATATAAAATGTTAGCACACAAATATGCTTGATTTCAATCAATGAAAACTTCATTATAAGTAGATGCTGCAGAGCTTTAAACAAAATTTCTATAACGAGCAACAAGTACTTAAACCGGATAACCAAAATCAGATATACATATTGAGATTTGCATGATTGCATTGTACAGATAACAAAAAAAAAAATTTAAATAACAAAACTATAGCAACCCTTTTTATCACGGAAAAAGACAAGTAAAAAAACAAACAGGCCCAGCAGGATGTTGTGCAAATTAAAAATTTAAAATGATAGAGAGAGCAAGATAGGTATTGGTTAATCATTAGCAATCACACTGATTTATAATTGGTCATCATTCAACGAAAATAATTAATAGTCTAATTTAAGGTTAGATTGAAATTGGGATGCTCCAGAAGAAAGGAGATGAGGGGTGACCAGATCTGATCGGACTTTGTTTACTTGCTTCAGAACATTAAATTTTGAGGAAGAGAAGGGAGAGTAGGTGCGAAATAAAATATTCAAATTTTGTAACATCTAAATCGAGATATAAAGAAGGTTAACCGTTTACTTTGCCTTCTCCCTTTCCCTTGCTTCCCCTCTTCATTTGTGAAGCACACCCAAGTGAAATGTTGAAGCAAAGTAAAGGGCCAAGAGACTATTGCTATTTACCAGTGTTATAAAAAACGTTTGTTTAGACCGATTAGTCGTCGGTGGTGATCAAACTGTCATATATTTTTTTGACTAATTGGCTAATTATTTCTGATTACGACCGATTATTTCCAATTATTTCTAATTAATTGCTCCGTCCGATGACTGCATACCGTTATTTACAACACTACTATTTACAAAGTATATTTTGTGAGACAGACTTGTCAACTGTTTTTTTTAGGTAATCCAATTGTCTGTTGTGCAATCAAATCATTGAAATAATTGCTATTTCAATTTACTTTGTTTTGTTTGCTTGGAAGTTGGAAGTTCGTTTTTATTTGGATGCACACAGATAGCAACATAGCATAAACCAATTAATGAGAGAATCTTAAACATCTCCAAGACAGATAAATATCATATGAACATTGTTTTGAATTTTGATCGCATAATAATAATACAAGCCTGATTTGCATGATGAATCTTCTCCAGAGTGAAATGTTTTTATTTGGATGCACACAAATATTTGTTTTTTTTTTTTGAAATCAGGCAGAGGCTGCGAGAAAGAATATTTGAATATATAGAATAATTGATATGTCAAAAAATTATTGTGACAGAGAAACGAAAGGGAATATAGTAAATTAGTAATGACATTGTTAGAAAAGAAATATGGAAAAAACTGATCAGCATGATGCAATAACTGAATTGAATTGCCTTTTTAAAATGTGACCGTTAGTTCGACTTACCAAATCAAGCAAGTAGTACTGACTACTCTTCAGAAGCAATAGTTAATATTACTTTTTGTCAAATTTGATATCATTTTAGATTTGGTCAAAGATAGAAACATAATTTTGTTGAATTGTAGAATAAGTAATTATTGATTAACAACATGGGAGCTAAAACTTGATTGATCAAATAGACACCTAACTATTAACTCTTTGGTATATAAAGTGATAAATCTTGTTGATTAAATTTTAGTAAAACAATATTAAACTGTGAAAGATATCTACTCTTTAACTGTTCAATGAAAATTGAAGCTGTTAACATAGAGAAACAGAGAGGTAAGAGGATAATTGCATAGATACCCATCAAAGCTTTCGTTATTTCGTGTCAGTTTTTATTTTTTTCTAGTAAGAATTGTTCTTAATTTCTTTGGCATTTTTTCTTCTTTAGAAAAAAACATGTACAAATACACCTGCCTGAATTGCAATCAACTAAGCCATAGAGATTCACTTAGAAATTTAAATTTATTTGCATTTTTTTTTATCTTCAAGTAGAGTACGGAATGTAGTAATGACCATATTAGAAAGAAGAGATTGGGAAATTGATGTAGAGTGAATGCAATTATAAACAAAATATGTGGACTGAATTAATTAATTAATGTGGATAGAATTGAATAATCAGTGGAATAGGATTGATTGATTTTGCATTTTTGGGAGGGAATTCTAGCATTTTGGCTGTTTGCTCATTCTCCCTTTCACCATTTTTATCCAAACAAAAAAAAAAAAAACATAATATCTAATAAAAAAATAACTTTATTTTTCCATGTAACAAAACATAATCTAGCTAATAATAACACAATTTGATGCGGTCCTCAGAACTCTGCTCTGTTTCTTTACGTTATTGATGTGAGTTTCCACCAGCTGCACGTGTTTGATCAAATTATTGATTCTGGGGTCCTGTCGAGCACTTAAATATCATTCCATGTTTAATTAAATGTTGGCAAATATAGACTGTTATAAAATTTAAGTCCTTCGATGAATGGTAAATTTGTGATTAATTTCATCATTTTTTCATTTGCATGGATGATACTAATAATAAAGTTTTAAGTTACATTTTAATTAATTTTTCATTTTTCATTCCATGATATGATCGTGTGTTCTAAAAATTTGAGAAATGATATGGATATTGTGTAATTTATTTTATTGATAACACCCATATGCTATTGTCGGTTAAATATGTATTAATAATTTAGTGTGAACTTGTGTGGATTAATCTGATCTGTTTGAATAGCTATTTAATTAAGTCATTTATAGAGAAGCTTGTCGTTAAATAATCTGTTACTAAGCTTTGTAGCTGACTCCGTATTGTTTCTATTTGTTATTTTTGTTGTGACGTAGGTGACCAGGACGATGGATGGATGCGAGGGTGCCTCTCTTGTCGCAATTCCCGGCCCGGCAGCGAGGTCGTGACAAAACAACAAAAACATGGAGGTTTTATTTTTAAATTTAGATTTATTTGCATTACTTTCTCTTTAAGTACTGAAAAAAAAAGTTGCTCCTATGACAATATATAACCTAAAAAATGTGTAGTGAAGAATATTTTAACATCTTGTAAACGTAACGGGTAAATAATTTATTGTGAAAGAGAAACAAAAAGAAATGTAGTTACGACATTAATTATTAGTGAACAAGAAATAAGAAAATTGATGTAGAGTGATTGCAATTTGATGTAGAGAGTGAGAATCCAAAATAATATTAATTTATCACACTTTTGAGGATTTGTCGCAGATTTGTTACAAAGGCAATTTGTTTGGATTATCTGGATTCTTGTAAAATGTATGAAGTTTAAGAGGGTCTATAATTATCTTGATTGTTCTTTAGCAAGATATTTTACTCAAGTTGGGTTGTTTAAAACTATTCAGAAACTTAATTTTGTTGATGTGTATTTGTGGCAGCTAGGGGTGTTCATTGCGTCCCGTTTAAAAAAATTGATATATTTTGGTTTGAACCGAATAAACTGAAATAAAATTTTGGTTTCATTCGGTTCAGTTGCAATGCTAATTCGGTTCGGTTCGGTTCTATTTTTGAAATCAAATTATAACTTCAGTTTGACTAGTTCAATTCGGTTTGAACCGAACCAAACCAATGAACACCCCTAGTGGCAGCTATTAAAACAATTTAGGTCGTCTATTGTAAAAGTTTTAATTCCACTGATATTGCTTTGTGGTATCATATATATTTTTAATGTTTAGGTTCTAATGAAATTGGTGGGCATCCACTATATATATATTTTAAGAAAATATCACGCCCTTAATTAGCATGATGGCGACATCAAATCAAATATATATAATCAGTAGATAGATAGCTAGCTAGCACATCTATACATATACAAATGGAGTTCACCAAAATGAAAAAACTAGGCGTAGCCCACATCAGTATTTTCGCACGAAAGTGTGCTGTGGATCTAGACATCCAAGGGCACATACAAGCATACGGCCGGCCCATGCCTTTGAACGAACTCGCTCGTTCCATACCAATCCCACCTGAGAAGGACTCGATGCTCCGTCGCCTCATGACACTTCTTGTTCACCAAGGAATCTTCATGCAATCAGAAGAAGGTTACCTGCGCACACCCGTCTCGGAGCTCCTTCTGATTGAGGGCTGCAACACGGATGCCTTTGTGCCCAGCAATACAACCTTAGAAGTTCGCCAACGTTGGGCTCGTTTTAGTGAAATGTTCACAGATACTGGCACAAGCACCCTCTTCCAGAAACTATTTTATGGAAAAAAGTTTTGGGAAATCATGAACGAAAGACCAAACCTCCGTACGTAATACTTTCTCTATATATATGATATTCCATCTCCTCTCTCTCTCAACCTCTAGCCGTGTATATATGTTAATCTGCCAAGTTACTTCACACAGGCACACATAATATATAGTAGAATATAAATAATAATTATACATGCTGTATAAAAAAAAAATAGTGCATAAAGCTATTCCTGGATAACAATCCCTAGATTATTCCCGGATTTAACTGAAAAGTAAAAGTATCTGTAATCTTCTTCTCAAGATTTTGTAAACTTCAATACTAAAACTTATAAACCTATTCAACAAATTGTGCAAATATAATAGCCTTTCAATTACCGTGTGGTCCCCCCAATAAACCTTCACTTTAAGCTCCAATTTAACAGTTTTAACCGCTTTGGCCGGAACCACTTGTAGACTTTTGACAAAGACCACTGGAACTACATCTAGAAGATAATAACAACTTTTCAAAACTAGTAACTAACCGGGACCACTTTTAATTATGTAAACAAATACATGTAATTTTTTTTTTCAAATATGCATCTAGATGCCACATCCAATTATTTTGGTTTCTGTAAACCTTATCACATAACTCTGTACACATTTTTGTTGAATACTATAAATTGGTAAAAAAAAAATTTCAAATTTCAAATTTTAATTTTTTTTTTAATTCTGCATCTAGATGTTTCTTTCAATTTTTAAATTCTATAAATCTTATCAAATAACTCTGTAAACTTAATGTTTGTTATGTTTACAGACTCAAAGAAATATTTTATAGGATTCAAAGAAACAATTTGTAGGGTTTAAAGTGATTCTGGTTTAGTTTTTAGTTTTGAAAAGTCATTAGAGAACTTCTACAAGAGGTCCTAGTTCTGGTCAAAGCAGTTAGTTAGACTGGGAGTTTATTGAGAATCACACTATAATGAAAATTGCTAGCTAGTTTTGCATAATTTATTCTATTAGTTTATAGAATTTAGTATTGAAGTTTACGGAATTAATAGAAGAGGTTTATAGATGCTTGATTGGTGTTCGAGGACTGCATAAGGGAACTAATGCTGTTATATGACAGTTGAAAGTGTGTGGGACCGGTCTGAGAATTTTCGGGGGATTAAACTTGAGGGGATATTATCTTTTCTCTAGTATTAATTAATACTTGCATTGGAAATTTGATTTGTCCAAACAAAGTTCACAAATTCAACGAAAGGATGGCAAGCCTGACTCAGCCCTTCATGAGAGGTTTAGTTGCTACCTATCCACATATATTTGAAGGCTTACGTAGTCTGGTGGATGTCGGTGGGGGCACAGGAACTGCGGTCGAAATTATTGTTGAAGCCTTTCCGAGATTGAGATGCACATTGTTTGACCTTCCACATGTCGTTGAGGGTTTGAAAAATGATTCCTTCCATGTGGTTGGGGGAGATATGTTCGAAAAGATTCCTTCAGCAGATGCAATTTTTCTCAAGGTTGATCTCTCCAGCTGAACAGTGAACACACCATTATTAATAATTGTTTAATTTTTCATAATATATGCAGAGACAGTCTAATATTTTCCAACATATTTCTCAGAATATTCTTCACGACTGGAATGACAAGGATTGTATTCAAATACTAAAGCGATGCAAAGAAGCAATTGAATGCACAAAAAATAATGGTGGCAAGGTCATTGTCGTGGACATCATTATAGATTTAGAGAGTGATGACCGAGAAGTAGTCGAGACAAGTCTTCTTTATGACATTTTTATGATGGGTTACTGTGGGACGAAGGAACGTAACAAGCAGGAATGGCACGATATCATACTGGGAGCTGGCTATTCTGCTGGTTACAAAATAAGTTCTGCTCGGTTGGGTGTTGACTCTGTTATTGAGCTCTATCCATGAATTTCTGTTATAATAAAGCTGAAAGGTCGGGTGAGAAATGAATAACATAATGTTTTATTTCATGCAGTTGTGTTGATAAATTTGAAGTAGTTTTCCATGTATCCACAATTTATACAGCATCAATTAAGCACAAAATACTTCAGTTGGTTCTCAATTCAATTATGTACAGAAAGCCAGAACAGAGTTTGGTCCAGTAATAATAAACTGTTGCTGTTCACTTGCTAAGTATAATATTTAGGTCCATGTCAATTCAAGATAGTGTGCCAATATTCATTTTCATACATTTTAGTTTTTTTTTCCTTTCAAACCTAACTCAAAATTTGAGTGATTAACACATGTCAAACTCAAGAATTTTATCTAACATCTTTCAACAACTCTACATAATCTCCAAATCTTGTTTCTCAAGTACTCACTCACATGATCCGATTGCATGACTTTTAATCCTTTTGCCGAGTTAGTTTTCAACTACATTCTTAAACTCTTTGAATTTTTCAAAGATTCATATTCATGTCTCAACAAGTACATCTACTTAAGTCACCTGTAAACATGATAAAGTATGAATAGTCACCTCTTGAACAAATGCTTATTGGTTCACATACATCTGTATGTAAGAGCCAATAACTCATTTGTCATTGCACCTGTCTTGGTAAAATAATAGACCAATCTTCACAAAAGAACATCCATTAAACAAACCATTTATATATATATATATATATATATAAAAACAATAATTGTTCTCGATGGTAAAAACAAAGCCATTCATGTCCATACACAAAATAGTAATAATGTTTCTTGAAATATAAGAAACAAAACAGCTATGGTTAAGCTCCATTACAAGTTCACTGAGCAAAAACAACTCTACATTTTCTATTACAACAGCTTCAACACTTGCACCATTTCTAATGTGAAGTTGTACTATTCCTAAATTGTAAAATCGGCTAAGTTTTATATGGTAATCTATGATATGGGGTGCGGCTTTGTAAACATAATGAGATAATAAGAGAGGAAGACAAATCCAACAGATGAAACTAATTAAAGCTAGGAGAAATTGGTCTAATAGGACTTTTCTTATTTAATATATATATATATATATATCTATATATATATGAGGAGGGAAGCTGGTCTGAAAAATAGTAAAAAAAATTTAGAAAAATGTAAAATTTGATCTGGAAGCATATTTTATTTAGATAATCATGTTAAACGGTTTAGATCGACGATTTGGACTTTGAAAATGAAAATAACCTTTGTTGTAACTCAAAATTGTTGTAACTTGATCCCTCATATATATATACATATATATATATATAGTATGGCTAATATGCTTCAGGTTATATTTTGGCCGAAATACAACCAATTCATTTTTCAATTTCCAAAGTCCAAAAAGTCGATCCAAACCGTTAGATGTGTTCTCCATATTGAAATGTGCTTGGAGGCCAAATTTTACATTTTTTGGAATTTTTTTTTACTATTTATTAAGCCACTTTGAAAATCGCTGATCCAACGGTTTCACTGTTTGGTTAAGCCGCCGTTGGATCAGCGATTTTCAAAGTAGCTTAATAAATAGTAAAAAAATTCCAAAAAATATAAAATTTGGTCTCCAAGCATATTTCAATATGGAGAACACATCTAACGTTTGGATCGACTTTTTGGACTTCGGAAATTAAAAAATGAATTGGTTGTATTTCGGCCAAAATACAACCGAAAGCATATTAGCCATACTATATGTATGTATGTATGTATGTATGTATGTATGTATGTATGTATATGTATATATATGTATATGAGGAGGGTTCCAATGCCTCTTCTCCTCATACCTCATCCATACCTCATATCCTATATCTTCGTTTTTAAAGTCCAAACAGTCGATCCGAACATCCCAACATGATATCCATGTTAAAATATGCTTGGAGACCAAATTTTACATTTTTTGGAAATTTTTTACTATTTTTTTAGATTTATTGAAAATCGTTATTTTTCAAACAAATCTGGACCATAAAAACAGTGATTTTCAATAAATCTAAAAAATAGTAAAATTTTTTTAAAAAAATTGCTGTTTTTTATGGTCCATATTTGTTTGAAAAATCGCTGTTTTTTATGGTTCAGATTTAATTTTTTTAGATTTATTGAAAATCGCTATATTTTATGGTCCAGATTTGTTTGAAAAACAATGATTTTCAATAAATCTAAAAAAATAGTAAAAAATTTCTAAAAAATGTAAAATTGGTCTCCAAGTATACCAATGAGAACTGAATTTCAAAACACTGGTTGAGACTTGAGAGCACACATTTTACAGCAGCCCATAACCCAATTATTCTTCTTCTGCTGAGCGGGTCTTATTCGCAGCTCATATATAGCGCTTACGTGGATAAAAAAAAAATGGAAAATTGGTTATTTGCCACTCTAAAATCTTCAAATATGAAAAATACCATCACAAAACTATAAATTTGAAAAACACCACTCTAAACTTATTTAATTCTTAAATTTGCCACAAATACAAATTTTTTATACTTTTTTTTATTAAAAATTAACTGAAAAATACAGTTTTGAGATACATATAATGAGAGATCTAAATGGTATATAGAAAAATACAGAAATACGTATCTTCAAATTGTATTTTTAAGTTAATATTTAATAAAAAAATATATATATAATTTTTGTATTTGTGGTAAATTTAAAAATTAACTAAGTTTAGAGTGGCATACTGGCATTTTTCAGATTTATAATTTTGTGATGACATTTTTCAAATTTGAAAATTTTAGATTGACAAATAACCAATTTTCCCTGTAAAAAAAATTGATGAGTTCCTACTTCGCAAAAACATCCATAATTTCATTATTGATCTGTCAACGTAAAGAAAAAAAAAACACACTCTGCAATTTGCTAATTGGTTTGAATTTACCCATTTAGTTTTTGAATTCGATTAGCTAGCTACTTAGTTTGAACCAATTAATTATTTTTATGCCCTAGTCTAACAGAAATTCCGAATCTATCAGTGGAACTTAATTGTATGATAGATGTGAGACATCTATATGAAATTTGCACTCTTAATTTTCTGGCGGAGTCACATGGCTACACGGTATGACACTTAGAAGACGTGTCTTTGCTACTAGACGACGAAAGACATATTCCTAATAATTTATGTTTTACACTGAAACTTTTGCTTCATCCTTACACTTCCTGACTCCAATCCGTGTGATATACATCCAGATTCACTTCCTTGTGCTTAGAATCATGGATCTATTTAATGTTTAATCAACCATGAGGTGGAGATGGAGGTAGAGAGCATGCAATGAGGACTAAGCATTTTAGTTATTTATTCAATCGTCCAATATTAATTTTTATGGTTCCTCGATCCCCTAACATCAACCATACGAAAATCAAATAATTGTCTCAAAAAGGTAAATCAAATTTTATTAAAGAGAAGGAACAGAACTGCTTTATAATTTAAAAAAAAAAATAAATAAATAAATGCCCAGCCTATTGTCCATTCAAGGAAAAGAAAAATTGAAGTCAACATATGGAACAGTAACTCTTAACAACTCAAACATGAGAGTAAACAACAAATTGGGTGCCAACTCATGAAAAACAAGCATATCTTCCACATAGATAGGAAGTTCATAAAACACCCTGGCCACTGTTGTACGTATTATTATGTATACAATATTAAAAATAATATTTATACAGCAAGTTTGCAACTAGCAAATCATATGTTATAATAAACTACGTGCCGCTTTGTCATCAATTCATCAAGATCATCCACATCAACCAACTCATCCATGATTCAAGGTACCGATATAGAGTGGAAAAAACGTACCGTGCCGTGACTAAAATGTCGAGGGTGGTCACGGCACGCAAGTCACGCCGTGACTCGCGTAACGTGTCCAAACATAACTGGTCACATTTATCACATTTAATTATTTTTTCATAATTTAAGTTAGTTTATTCAAAAATTATCATTTGATCAAGACTTAACGGTTCTAATTACATATGACTCGCGTAACCACGTATCAAATCTTTCGCGTGTCGTGTTATGTTTTGTCAAATTTTTAAAAGATGGTCACGGCACGGAACAGTCACACATACCGTACTGTAACCGTACCGTTCCATGACGGAGCCAGCTCCGCCGTACCATTTTTCCACTCTAACCGACACCAAATTAATAGCAATTTAATTACATGCAATTATCAAACCGTTTCAGTTAAATTAAAATTGCCACAATGGTTCAACTCCTTAAACTAGTTGGATATTAATTGCCAGCAAGTTTATCTTTCATTTTATAAAATCAGCTTGCTAGATAAAGTCGATAAGGGAAATTATTCCTGCTCAAACATTCATTTTTTTTTAGTTCAAAAATACTCACACAGATGACTTACTGAATAATTCTTTCAGAAGAAATTGATAGTCTAATTTAAATAATTGTTATTTCAATTTACTTTGTTTTGTTTCCTTGGAAGTTACGTTTTTATTTGGATGCACACAAATAGCAACATAGCAAAAACCAATTAATGAGAGAATCTTAAACATCTCCAAGACAGATAAATATCATATGAACATTGTTTTGAATTTGGATCGCATACATAATAATAATAATACAAGCCTGATTTGCTTGACCAAGCCAATATTTTACAACAAAAGATCAATAAATCATGCAAAATACGGCATATCTAACTCTAGTTTAATAACCCTAAATCATCCAAGCAAAGCTTAGTCAGCCTTCTTTGACTTGAGATTTCCTTTAGGTATTTTGCTGAGCACATTTTGGTCAATTTTTTGGTATTGACTTCTAAGCAGGCCAAGAACTGAATAGAGAAAATCATCTACCTGGTCTCGGTATTTCTCATAGAGTACTGGTAGAGTGTGTGCACTCACAAACCCTAAAAGAAGCAAAAGGAAGAATAGAATGGTTAGAATTGCACACTATTTGGTAATCTGGAAGCCTAATGTTTGTAGGTAAGAAAAAAATTTACCAATGTAAATTACTGTCAGAATATTGCACCAACTTCCGATCACAGCAGCAGCCCACAAGCTGACCACAATCTGAAATGAAATTCCGGATCTTATTAAATTTGATGGTTCTATGTTGCACTATATCAGCTGACCATATTTTAAACTTGACCTTCTTGGTTCTATGTTGCACTATATCATTGAAATTCCAGATTGGGCAAAATATGACCAGACGGGAGCTTCTGAATCAAGGAATTTGTTTGGAACCAAATTATAATTACATATTACTACGAATTGTATCACATATCGTAATGAGAGAGGACCTTGGCAACCTCTGCCAAGATTTTTGAAGAGAGTAAGAAAGCATACAATTAAAAATTGTTTGAGGTTTCCACCACAGGAAATATCTTGGATTAAGTCAAGAAACTTGTTGACTTGCGCACCAATGGCCACACCAATATTCACAAACAACTCTTCTGGCAGTTTAATCCTTGGAACCTCACGAGAACTGGACAAAGAGATAAGACAAATAAAAATAGAAGAATTAATATAGAAGACATTTGTGTACAAATAATGTTATTACATAAAATAATTGCTGTTATTCTTAACTTTGTAGTTGCATAATATAAAAGCCAACTTATTTGGGCCCGGTAGCTCTTCATTCTTCTGGGTTACTTTTGTTTCTACAGATTTATTCCTATCGTTGTTTCAAAAAAAGTGCATTGTTTCAACCCCAACTGCTATCATTGATCAAACAATAGTGATACAGGAATTCAGAGCTTAATCCCAGTCTGGAATCAGCTGCCTCATATTGGTGCTCTTATTTACAATACAACCTTGTTAGCACACAAAAAAAAAATCCAGAAAACCCCCTGACAAAGTTTAAAAAAATAATACACAAAGACAGATCCTCCTCCTGTCACCATTATCCTTCCTGCCAGGGCCCTACCATCATTTTTCTAGTGGAGCCCATATGGGATGTTATCCAGATGGCAGGGGACTAATAGTTCCTTTACATAATCAAAATCTAGCCAAAATAGTATTTAGTATCAATCATTCTACAGGGAAATGTTTATTTATTAAATGGATAAGCAAGTCATATCTAATCCAGAATTAAATATATATTTTCTCAGGATCTCAAAGATTATTATTCTAGAAAAAATATTTGTAGTGAAGCATTAAAAACCTATTAAGCTCCCCCACCCCGCTGCCCCCGCAAACAGTACCAACAAAGAAACTCAATTTAGCTAATTAATTATAGTAAAAAAAAAAATCCTAATTGGACTCAAACTGATAACTACGAGAGCTAAATCTTTTGCCTGTACCAGCACATACCTAGAGAGAAAGCCAGAAGCATTAGACCAAAGAAACTGCACAACCATGCCAAGGACAAGAACAAAACAGACAAGAGTGAGAAAGTGGTAGTCGAGCCACTCGAAAACAACCCAGAGAGCAGTTGCAGCTCCTAAAACACTAGAAGAAATCTTCTTGTTTCTCCAAAGCAAGACATCAGCGGCTGCATGAAAGTTTAAAAGATAAATAGAAACCCCAAATGATTATTAAATCGTACCTAAACTCTTCATTCAACCAGATGTATTGTAGATTTAATACTTAGTTATTTAGTGATAAAGGTTAATCTCGAATTATCCAGCATTCATTGACCACAGTGTGCAACAATAAAGTAAAGAACGATTGAAGCTCCCAATGACTGATCAATTATATTTTAATCCATTTTAAAAAATTATACTGACAAACTATGCTCAAACTAACCCCATTTAATCCAAAAAATTAACACTCATTTCTTCAACTATTGAGAAATCAAAATTTGGAAGTCTTAGTATGTTTTCCATTTTCACTATAACAACACTTGTAGGACACAATTTTAAACCCAAAATTGAATATCATATATGTAAACTCCTGCAGAAGTGCCCAAAAGAATATTGAAAGCTAGCAGATTCAGAATAAAACCACTATTCATCCAAAGTGAAATCATTCAATCATAGCTGGCAAATACAACAGTACTAGCTCCCCGACTTGCCCAATCAAACACCATTTTTTCCCAATTTTAGCCCTCAGTTGAGCAGTTAGTTGATCCCAATTATTCCCGAACTCATCTTGATATATCCTCCTCGATTTACTCTCATCTTCCAATTTAAAAAAAAAAAAAAAAAAGCATATCTGCAAATATATTTGCCAAAAATGTAATTATGTGAAGAAAATTTCTTACACTTGCCACCCCCAAGGACATGGTGAACAGATTTCTTGCCACCTCGGAGCTTGTTAACCTGACCAAATACCGAGTCATCGTCGGTGCTAAACCGTACGCTCTTTTGCTTTGAAACAGCATCAGAAACAGTCTCTATTATATTGCTTACTAAATTTTCAGCTGCACTCTCCGACTTCTCTGACATTCCGACACTTTTTTTTCAACACTGAAAGAACAAAACTTGTAAGGTAAACAATCTCACAGCTGAGATCTAAGATGGTAACTCTTTTTAATGAAAGGCTCTTAAAGCCCGTAAATTATATTAAACTATGTTCTTACATCTATCTAACTGTAAGCAATCATTAAATAAAAAAAATTAAAAAAAAACCCTTTGCTAAAAATCCCCTAGAGATATCCATTTTTCCTTAGTCACACACCCGAATCTATGATTGTACTGAAATAGTATAATACTGGTACGTGCTCATCAGTATCTATGAATACTGAACAGATTAAAGTTACACGAGTGGTAAACAAAAACGAAAGTATTAATCCGACGATCTATCCACAGACTTTACAAAAATTCAGCAGGAGAACATGTACAATCGGAAATTTTCTGAATGAGATTTCGAAATTTAACTAAAAAAGCCAAGGAGAAGGCTTGATAAAGTACCAAGCAGTAGGGAGAAATAGCCAAAAGGGAAAAATTATAATAAACAAACAGAAACGCACCGAGAAATCAAAGAAAGATTTTCTTTTAGTTGCGACCAAAAGGGAAGTTTCAGTTTGTGTTGCTCACTTGCTCTTCTTGTGTTTGTTTCTACTTTTGAATTATTTAGGAAAGCGAAGAATCCTTTCGCTTATACGAGTTTTATAGAGAATCAGCCAATCAGGGCTTCGAATAAAAAAAAGAAAGAAAGTTTATAGAGCAGCGAAAAAAAATTATTAAAGAAAACAACCAAACCAAAGATAAGGGGCCCTTCTCCTTCCTCTGAAATGGATTGATCTCCCATATCTGTAATGTTCACAGAAGGAATTCAGATCCAGTGCAATATCTGACCCTGTAGAATGAGATCTGAGTAGTCGGTTTTAATCTGGCACGAATCTCAAAGCGGAATTTTGTACTCTGAAATCTTAATAGATACCAAGTTTGGTCCAGCTCAATTTAGTAAAATACAATCAATTAGTCGTTGAAGGCGACCAAATCGTTACAAATCGTCCGTTTTCATTCATACGGGCAATTCGTTGGTCATTTTTATTATGAGGGATTAAGTTACAACAATAATTTTTTTTATTTTCAAAGTCCAAATCGTCGATTCAAACTGTTCAACATGATTATCTAAATAAAATGTGTTTCCAGATCAAATTTTTTATTTTTTTTTTATTTTACTATTTATTAAGTATTTTACAAAAATTAGTCAAATTTAGATAAAATATGTTTCGTACATGATTATCTTTGGCTTGTCTTATATAAGTTTTTTTTTTAAATGACAATTTCGTACAATTTTATTAATTAACAATGAAAGTAAGTTAAAATATGTTTATTTTATAAGTTTAATGAGTTAAATTAATTATTTTTAATAATTACAAGTATATGCATATAATTTTAATAAAATAAAAATATAAAATTCTGATTAATCAGTCGTATACCGATTAATCGCTTCACATTACTATATCTGTCCGATGAGCGCATACCGTTATTTATAATACTAGTTATAGTCAGAGGTAGCTTTTGAGATTTACTCTCACACAACTAATTTCAAAAATAGTTTCCTCAACTCAAATATTCCACATATCATAAAAGTTTCTACATATATATATATAGTAGATTTTCTCAGATAAGTGTTGACTAATAATGCAAATACGGAGGTCTAAATTTTTAAGTTTCTCATAGAATTTTCGGGGTAAATGTCAGATATAAGTATAACTAATAAAAAATTATTCATTGTCTTTTTCTTCTTAAATAAAATTATCTTAGCACAATTTTGAATTTTTAACGTTGTATTGCATAATTCGTAGAATTCAAGTATTGCAGACATACGGAAAAAAAAAAAAAATAAGGGCTGCAATATTCCATTCCCAAAGAGGTAGTGCCCTTGGGAACCAGAAAGACGATCTACATCCGGAACACACTTTGACGAGTCACTGACAATGCTTATCAAATATATTTGTATCCTGCCTAACTTTGTTCCAGGTCTATATGCAGTAATTGCTGATCAAATCTTGGTAGTTGGAGTAGAGCTTTCGTATTCACGGCGCCCGAGACTAAACGAGCACTCCAACGGCCAGTTTCATAGCAACCAGATGCGAAGTCGAATCTTTACCTCCCTCTTTGCATTGGTTATTAACTTATTATTCATTGGTTGGAGAGAAGCGAAAGTTGTGGATGCGATCGCATCTAGATGTGCTGTTTTTCTTGGTAACTGTGCATTTGTGGGTGAGTATCCTCTGAGATATCTCAATTTTTGCGTGACCGACGTGTCCGGTGCCTATTCGGGAAACCGTAGGGGGCCAGTATTATTTAAGCTTTGAGATGCGTCCAGAATGTATTTGAACGATTGAGATATTCCAAAAAATCACGCAAAGTTTGAGGTATCTCAGAGGATGTGAATTCGTGTATTTGTGCCGTTGGACGAGTTAGTGATAACGTATCCACTGCATTAACCCAAAAGGGAATCTTTTGAGTTCATGTATTCGGGGCGTCTGATTTTAACAAAGGTTCTTTCATATTAGTGCGGATCCAGTCCGCACGGATCTTAAATAGATTTGGATGGTCCAGATGCATTAACTGAAAATATTTCCATTTGAGTGGATGCAGAGGTTATGAATTCCGAGTTAGTGGGATTGGGGAATGTTAGGGGTGCGTATCTTCTCAGATATCTCAATTTTTGCGTGACCGACGTGTCCGATGCCTATTCGGGGAACTGTAGGGGGCCGGTTATTATTTGAGCTTTGAGATTCGTGTAGAATGTATTTCAACGATTAAGATATTCCAAAAAGTCACGCAAAGTTTGAGATATCTCAGAGGATGCGAATTCGGAATGTTAGCAGGGCCATTGATTAATTTAACAGCAATTAAGGGGTGATTATTATTCACTGGTAGAGTGGTAGTGGTTAGTCTTTTCTTATTGATTTGAATAAATAAATTAAGAGATGTGTGTCATTGGTATTAATTATTAATTATCACACATGACATGACACACACTGTGCTTTCTTTCCTTTTTAAGATAAAATTCTTCCCAGTCCTACGTTTGTATCTTCATTCTTTTTTAAATGGAAATTAATTGAAAATGCTCGTTAAAATGTACAAGCAAATCGACAATTCCTATTATATTTATTCTCGTAAAATAGCAGATTAAAATTTGTTTGATTTAATATAATTGAACATGTTAAATAAATATTGATTATAAATTAAAAAAATACACTAGTTAAAAATCAATTTTAAAATTGAATTTAATTATCATATCAATAGTTTTGCTGCAATTTTAGAATCTTCTATTCGTGAAAAATTCAATTTCTCTAATGTCGCAAAAAATAAAAATCCTGATGGTTTATCTTGCAAATTACGACAATTAGTGCTCATAAAGTCTGATATAACAGTTTGAGAGAAATTACGAAATCGTCAAGATTGCTTAATTATTTAGCGACTGTTTCACATATCTACAATTAAAATTATAATTGACATATCATAATTTGTAACTTTTTACTTTTGGAAATTGAATTTTTTTAATCGTGTTCATGTATCAATCTGTTGCATTTCTTTCAGCTGTAATTTCAACCGTTCCATCAATCGGAAAAAAAAAAAAACTATGGGATTGTTTGGTTTTCATCTTGTCGAATTGTCAATTGATGTCATTATCACATTAATTGATATGAAAAAAAAGACATATTTTGTAACTTTTTACTTTTGGAAATTGAATTTTTTAATCGTGTTCATGTATCAATCTGTTGCATTTCTTTCAGCTGTAATTTCAACCGTTCCATCAATCGGAAAAAAAAAAAAAAAAACTATGGGATTGTTTGGTTTTCATCTTGTCGAATTGTCAATTGATGTCATTATCACATTAATTGATATGAAAAAAAGACATTATTATATGTGTTAAACAAAAGATAATAAAAATAAAATGATGAATTTGACTTGTTGAATATCACAATTTAAATGATTAAATTCGTTTTATTTTAATACCTCAAGGATAGACCGATAGAAACAGTTTGTATGATTACTGTGGTAGCTTTTAATTTCCTAACAATATTAATTACTGTCCACCGATGAAAAATTGATGAATTTACGAAATCGTCGTTATAGTATAATATAACAATTAATTACACGAGTTACACGAGCTAGATATTATAATTAATATATTAATATAAATTATAATATAATACGCGTGCCATCAATCGATTGTCATGGTTAATTTTCTGACGAGCAGACATGACAGTATTATTTTCTTAATATCCTTTTGCCAATAAAATGACACGACACCAATAAGAACCACTCAAATGCTCAATATATCATATTATCATTATCTCATAGTCATACTCAGACAAAGGCCTTCGTTTAAACTAAAATGAAAATGAAAAAAAAAAAAAACGTAGGCCAGGAAGAAAGGTTAACCTATATTAATTATATCTGATGAGTTTGATCGGTTAATGCTAATCGTCTTTATATATAATTATTTTTGTACTCCGTTAGCTAGGCTTTTCACTTTCTCCCTTTTCTCTAACTTTTCTGAATTTCGGCTAAATTAATATTTCATTGTCTATAACTTACAATTTTGCAAACGTCTATGTAGCAGCAGGTAATTCAAATAGTGAATATGAGCACAGTGGCAAAAGAATTATTCGGGTTCAGTTCAGTGAGATAAAAAAATTGTGATTCGGAAATAATTTGGATATAATTTAGAATTATTAAGACCAAAGATCTCAGTACCATAAGAGAGAAAAAAAAAAAAAGTTCGAAAGATATTAATGAATGATTCGTAAAATTCACTAATTATTCGCAAATAATTGAATCAAAGTTCGGTCAACTAAATAATTCGGTGTTTAGGTCGCTATCACAAAAAAAAAAAAAAACAATTTATTCGCAAATAATTCGCATTGTTATGACTATGAATATGAGTATATTAGTACTCTGCTTCGTATTTATCTGATCATCATGCCATAGAAAATCATCCAACTTGCCAAGAGAGTATGCTGGGCTCATGCGTCACCACAGAATATATATCACTCACTTAAGTATTGAGTTTAGAGTCAGGTCGTCCGATCTTCTTTGCACGAATATTAAAGGAATGCCGTGCATTGTACATCGGACCGAGTTGGCTCGGATTCTGATCGGACAGCCCAGATAAAATTTAAAATTTAAGCTACTTTAGAGGATCCGGACGCCCGGACTCGAGGCACACGCCTTCCCTTTTCCTCCAATTAGGATTTACGAGTAATCAGCTCGACAATAAAAATGTTCCTTATTCCAAATTACGTCGGATTTTATTTGTGCTTCGTGTAACTTACGAGTAAAATAATTATTTTAATAACTTGGTGCTTCGCAGCACGAAAACATGTGTTCTTATCCCCACTTCTCCATAATAAATCCGATATTTATTTCAACTTTTTTGTCTGATTTTTCTATCAAGACCTTGAACATATGAAAATAAATCTGCTGTAATTCCAAAACAAGTGAAAGGTGATTCTGAAATTCATGTAATTTAAATTTAGTTGTTGAATTTTTTTTGAGAATGCATTTTGAAATAGTTTGACGATTGGATTCGGATTCTGGACATATATGTGTACGTAAGAGTATTAAAATAAGGCTGTTCAAATTTTAAAAAAATGCGTATCTTCCTCTACAAATTTTAGATTGGATCAATTTAAGTGTTAGAATGTTTCTTTATTTCTCACAAGATAAACTGTGAATTTTGAGAATACGGTGTATATTTAAGATTGTTATTTTAGTCTATAAATTATTAATTTGAGATACGGTGTATATTTGATATTTTTAAAGTGCTATCACATACATATGAAACATCTTCTGATTTAAAGTGATAGATACAATATTATTAATTTTGAAAGAAAAAAAAGTTACCTTTTTTTTTTTTAAAAAACGATATATTTCAAACTTTGCCAATAACAGTCTCCACTCTCCAACATACTTAGTCCATTTTTTGGATTCACTCGATTTGTATCAAGATTGGTGCTGACTGCTTTAAGATTCGTGCTGCGTGCATTCGGGGGTTCAAAAGGACAATAACTGATCATGCTCAATTATTATCCAAAATTTAAGCAGCCTCAAATTTCTAACCGCAATTGAAAGGACAGTTGCTTGCTTGCCCTTCCTGCCCAACAAAATTGAACTAGCACAATTTTATTTTCTAAATTTAGCACATTTTCCATTAATAGAAGACCTTTCCATCAATTTAATCCCTCTCAACAACTCTTGTGCATTTCTTTTCCAAACCAAAAACATTAATTCTTCTAAGAATCACCGGTATGAAGAGCCTGTTGTTGGCAGAGCTCCTCCTATTCTCACTGCTCTTTGTCAACTTTTGCGATTCAGCCCGAACATTATCAAAAAATGTGTTACTAGCCGGCGTAGAGGACGACAATGCAATTCCATCCAACAATTCCATCAACTCGCCGGCAATCAATAAATCCAGTACTAACACTTCCAACAACTCGCCGGTAATCAATAAATCCAGAAATAACACTTCAAATAACTCATCAGCGATCGATAAATCTAGAACTAACAATTCCAACAACTCGTCAGCGATCGATAAATCTAGAACTAACACTTCCAAAAACTCTTTAGAGATCAATAAATCTAGAACTAACACTTCCAACAACTCGCCGGTGATCAATATATCTACAACTGACACTTCCAAGAACTCACCGGCGATCAATATATCTACAGCTGACACTTCTGACAACTCCCCGGCGATCAATAAATCTACAACTGACACTTCCAACAATTTGTCGGGCACTAATGATCCTACGAAGGATAATGCAATGGGGAGTGTCACGACGCCAATGCCGACAATTCCACAGATGCCAAACTTCTCGGCTTTGTCAAATCTCTCTCTGCCGCCGATGCCATCTGCGCCGAAGCTGCCGAAAATTCCCACTAATATTTCTATCTTGGGAGTTGAAGTGCCTATTCCAAAATTTGTGAGATCCATGATTAATGGTGGTCAAACTTGAACTATACTGAGTGTTGTTTTGTTCATCTCATGACAGCTTGATGCAGTTCTTATATAGGCATCTTTTTTGTTGTGCGTTTTTTCTTATAAGAGGGTGGTGCTGGATTAATCTTGGCAGATTAATTATGTTAACCAAAAAATGTATATATGTAAGAGTGTCAAATTATTGTTATTAATTGTGTTTGTTGGTTTTCTATGTTGATGGTATGAATTCAGATCAGATCAGAGTCGTCCGTTTTAATTTGGCTTGAGTTTCGTTTTGACAGTCCAGTCAGGTACATTAGAGGATACTCACTTTGATGGTACGAACATGAGAATCAACATCATGCATTTTTTAAGCATTCATATTATACTTTTACGCGTTAAAATAACGGATAACGATAAAAGATAACGATAATTATTCAATAAATCGAAACAAAAAAACACCTACTGAATCCTGAAACAGAAAAGCCGAAGTCCAAAGCCCAAAGCCCAAAACGACCCACGAACAAAAAGGTCCCGATCCGTATTGAAACAGTACTAGGTTTTTTTTTTTTCATGGTAAATGACAGATGGCAAAAGATCTCCTTATGCTTCCTAATTAGAAAAATAAAATAAAATGAGGATAATGTTAAATCTCTTGTGTTCTTTAAATTAGGATAAAGTTTCTCTAATTAAAAAATAATGAAATTATTTTTATCCACCTTCATCTTTTACAAATTAGTGTTGTAAAAAACAGTCTATATGGTCAATTAATCACCCGTTTAGTTGTAGGTAGTGATCAAACCATCACGAATAGATTTGTTGGAGGACCGTTTGGGGATGAAACAGAGCAATCGGCCAATTTGTTCAACTAATGGTCTATTATTCATTTAAATGGCCTGACCAATAGTTCGTTTCACGTTCAATTGATTAGTTCGTCATTTTTATAATCCGGATCCTCTGAGTTAACTAAAATTTTTAGTTTAGATCCGGACCGTCCAATCGGAATTTAGATCAATCCAGCACAAAATGCAATGCACGCACTTCCTTTAATACTCGTGCTAAAAACAGATTGAGCTGTCCGGATCTAATCTAAATTTGAGTTAACTCAGAGATAAATTCGAAGAGTAGTATAAGATAATAGTTGCATAAATTTTAATGTGCCAAATAGACTTAAATATGATAGTCTATTTTTGTTTTTTTATATATATATATATAGAATTAAGTGAATCTGGTCATTGAGAAACCCGTTAGTTTATGAGAGGTTAACAATTGGGAGCACAGAAAAAGGAAGCAAAGAAGAATATGCAATGCAACCTGTGAAGGCTCCAGCGTGGCCCAATGAAATTGAAGGAAACCCTATCCAATCCTAAACCCCCCTAATCCTAACTCACAGAAATCCACGCATTATTATTATCCACAGAAATCACTACCCATTGGTCACTGGTCAGGGCCATTTACACACACAAAATCCACTTAACTAACTTACTCATCTTTCATTTCATTTCTAGAGTACCTGTGAGAGAGATCTAGAAGGGATAGTGTCTGTACGTCATGGCGTCAACCACATGCTTTCTCCACCATGCTCCGGCCACTGCCAAGGCCTCTTTGCAACGTGGTGCACCCAGCATTGCCAAGCCGTCACAGTTCGTCTGCCGAGCTCACAAGCACTCTGATGAGGATGTGGCTGTCTCCCGTCGGTTGGCATTGACTGCTCTTGCTGGTGTAGCAGCAGTTGGCATCAAGGTTAAACCAGCTGATGCTGCTTATGGAGAAGCCGGTAAAGTTTAATTTCTTATATATATCAACTGAAATATCATTAACAGTACGTAGGATCTTTAATTTTAATTTCTTGTTTGACATTGCATGCAGCTAATGTGTTCGGAAAGCCAAAGACAAACACGGACTTCATGCCATACAACGGGGACGGGTTTAAGATACTGATTCCAGCCAAGTGGAACCCTAGCAAGGAGGTGGCTGAGTTCCCTGGCCAGGTGCTCCGGTTTGAGGACAACTTTGATACCACTAGCAATGTTGTCGTCATGGTCCAGCCCACCGCCAAGAAAACTATCACCGAGTACGGCTCTCCTGAGGAATTCCTTGGACAGGTATACATAACATATCTATCTATATATATATATATCTTCTTAAATTAACACAACTTCATAAGAAATTGATCATCAATAATAGTTGGCTAAATAAGCGAGTGCGCTTTATCAGATTCTGCACAATTAATGCAGGAATTTCACGTCTAGTTATAAGTTTAATTAGAATGGAAAGTATATAGTTTTGGAAAAGATAGATTGTATGCTTGGTTTTAAATCTAATTAAGTAAGAACTTGTTTTAATTAATTTAATTTTGCCAGGTGGATTACTTGCTTGGGAAACAAGCTTACAATGGCAAAACCGATTCTGAGGTACGCTAATACCAGCATCTTACCTGATTTCAATTCCACCCTGTCTATTTTATGATTCCATATAGGAACAATGCCAGCTCCCCAAATCAGAATCAAATTAATCCTAATTTTTTACCCAAATAATCTTTCAATTGCACATTATAAGCCTTGGGAACTAGCTTCAGCTCGGTTCAATTTACCAGCAAAGACCACCCTAGAAGAAAATAAAAATGAAACAGAAATTGGAGACAAACATATTACCAGATCGCTTCTGGCTGCAAAAATGACCAGAAGATCATGGTACCAGTGGCTACTACACTGTCCCCCCTTAACTATAAATATTAAATAATGAAAATGTCTACTTTTATAACAGGGTGGTTTTGATTCTGGTGCTGTGGCAACTGCAAATCTACTTGAGTCGAGCACTACAAATGTCGGGGGAAAGACATATTACAACCTGTCTGTGCTGACAAGGACAGCTGATGGAGACGAGGGAGGCAGACACCATCTAATAACTGCAACTGTAGCAGACGGGAAATTGTACATCTGCAAGGCACAGGCCGGTGACAAGAGATGGTTCAAGGGTGCGAAGAAGTTTGTCGAGAACGCCGCTAATTCCTTCCAGGTTGCTTAAATTAAAAAGGGAGAATGTTAAATTAATTAAGGGAGGGAAGGGATGGTATATGATGTTTCTATTTGTAAATGAGTTGTTGGTGTAAAACAGAGAAGAGAAGAGGGATTTCTTGTGAATTTGGCTACTAAAGGCTTGTCTTAATTAGTTCAAGACTTAACAATAATGTAACCATTTTTTTTTTATCTTTTTTTTTTAAAACCTTCACAGAAGTTGCAAGGTCGTGAGGTAGAATCGAACTCTCGACCTTTGAGTACAACAACTGTTAAAATAACTATTGGATACTAATAAATATTAAAGGGTCTAATAAATACTTTCTCAAAATATTAAAGAATAAAAAAAAGACATTATTTAAAGAGTCTGAACTCCTGAGACACTTGTTTTTTTTAATAAAAAGTAAAAAATATAATACAAGAACCATGAGATCATAAAATGAGAAGAGAAAAATGGAATTGAAAGGGTAACAAAATAGTTAATATGGTATGTATATCTTACACGTTTGAAGGCTTCACACTTTATTATGAAGTATCATTCTTAAATTATAAGCAATTTCAAATGAAATGCGTAGGCTGTTTAGAATTACGTGTAAGAACATATATATGCGATCGTAAAGAGAAAAAAAATGCTGATTTACTTTACGTTTGAAATTACTTGGATTATTATCGAGACAAAAGATGGATAAGAACCCTGGATATTGCTTTTGTTTCTTCCCTTTAGTCCCTCTCTTCTATTTTTTCGCTTCCTAAGAATTTATTTGAGTGGCCATGGTAAAAATTGAGTCAAGTTTTCGAATAATTTTTTTTAAATACTTTCTTATAATATATTTCAATAAACATTGGTTCTCATCTAATCAACTGAATCTAAACTATTTAAACCGATTTACTTCATTAGTTGCATGTTTACATACAAAACTTATGATTTTTTTAATTTCTTTAGTATCAAGTCAAGCAGTCAAATGTGTGAATTTTTAAGTTAATTTTAATGCATCCATTTTTCAATATTTTTGGTCGCTTGACTTGTACTAAAATAACTCGAAAATATAAATTTTGCATGTAAACTCATCACTCGTACATTAAATCAAACAGTTTGAATATGTCGTTTGAAGTTTATCTACTAAATTTTGAAATTGGTTTCATATGACACTAATATCATAATAGCAGTATTGTCCTGCATAACATGGATGCTAAAAATCATGGACTTTCAGTATTATCGAAATCATCAATCAATGTTGTAAGTGTCGAGAATTAGTTTTTTATTTAGTGACTAAAAAAATATTTTTTGTGTGAGAAGTCGTAAATTTGAAATCCGACTAGATTATTCTTTGTTACTATTATTGTATTATTGTTGTTAGTTTTATTTTATTGTTTTTTATATACTTTTATCTTATTATTGTCATTTAATAATTATTACTATTTTATTTTGACTAATATTATCATGATCACAATAATTAATAGAAGAGGGCTCAAATCCCTCATTGTTTTATGTTTAATCGTATCTTAATATCTTTATTTTCAATTTCAAAGTTCAAACAGATGATTCGAACTGCTCAACATGAATCACATGATATTAACATTAAAATATAATTGTTGACCAAATTATATATTTTTTACTATTTTTTACATAGGTACAAAATTACTGTTTTTTTCAGAAATTACGGACCATCTAAAAACAATGACCTTGTACATATCTTAAAAAATAGTAAAAGAAATTTTCAAAAAATATAAATTTTGGTTTCCAATCATATTTTACGTGGATATCATGTTGAGCAATTCATATCGTCTGTTTAAACTTAAAATTGAAAATAAAGATATTAGAGTACAATTAGAACATAAAATAATAAGACATTTGAACCCTCTTCTAATTAGTATTGCTATTGTAATTTCTATCGTTAGTAATATTATAACTGTTGTCGTCATCACCGCCGCCACGATCACCACTATCACCGTATGATGATAATTATTTATTATCTATACTTTTTATTACAATAACATAAATCGTTTTGTTTTCTCAACATAGAAAGTATGCTTCATGACTCGACGCTCCAAACAAATACTGTACAATAATTGTAAACCTGTAATTTTTCAATTGTTCTAGACATGTCTGAATTAATACAATACACTATTTGAAATATTGGATTTGATAAAATATTTAATTCTAAATTAATTTTATCGATAGACTATAGTTTCTTTAAATCAATATTTTTTGGCGTTTTATTGAACAAAATTTATTCTTATCAAAATTTGGTTTCTATCTTAGTGTTTGTTTTCTTTTGATATTTTATTTTACAACAAGAAAATAGATAAACAACAACAAAATCAAACTTTTATTTCTAAAAAAGTTGGGTTCAGCCTAGAAATAAAGCAAATCGTAGTTACAAGATGAAGTAGACAATAATAAAAATAATAGTAGTAGTAATACTAATAGTACTAATGGTACCAATAATAATAGTAATAATATTAATAATATACTAATTATATTATACCTATAAAGACCAAAGTCCTAAGTTGTATATTCTTGATCTCAAATATTTAGTCATATGAGCTTAAAAACTATAATATTTATCTTCTTGTTTACAATAAGAAAATCAATATTAAAAGAAAAAATAGATGGGTCTGGATCTCCTAAAATAACTCAAAAGTTGAGTTTAGATCTGGACCGTGCGATCAGAATTCACGTCATGTCAATCAGAGATGAAATACACATAACCATTTTAATATTTGTGTCAAAACAGATTAAACGATTCGGATCTAAATTCAAAATTTGAGTTACTCTAGGAAATAAAAATTCATAGAGTACTCCGGTTGAACCAAAATAAATTCCGTACCTATTTAAAAAATAAGAATTCATTTTAATCAGATTAAAACAGAGGATTCATACGAGATCTCATTCTACAGAATTAAGTACTACACTGTATCAGAATCTTCCAAGTTTCGAACCATCCAAACGACGACAGCAAGCTGTAACCAATTTTTTTAAAAATATCCTCTTAAAAAAATAATAAACTAAAAAATCACTAAATTCTGAAAATTTCATATCCGGCACGTTCGCAACGTAAAATTGCAGATAAAAATTGAGTACAACTTTTACAAAAAAAAAAAAAAAATTCAACCAAAACAACGTTTAATGCTAAATATGAAAAGGTGCGGGTCTCATAATTTTTTTGTCCAATCAGAGAGCTTTGAAAAATCAGATTTGGTCAACTGTTTTGAAAAAATAAAATTTTGGTCCGTAACTTCAAGTTACAGACATTTAGTTTTGGTCCGTAATTTTACGTTGTGGATGTATTAAATATGAAATTTTTAAATTTTTGTGATTTTGTGATTTATTATTTTTTGGACAGAAGTATTTTTAAAAAAATTCGGAAGCTGGAACAGATTTTTCAAAAGAGCCCGAATGCCCCGATCACAAGGAACACGTATCCTCTGCATTAACTCAATAGGTATCTCTTGAGTTAATGGATCTCGGCTGTCTGATTTTAAATGGAGTCAACTCGACCTTCTGATTTTAATACAGAGACCTTTAATATTAGTGCGGATTTTGTCCGAGCAGATCTTGAAGTAGATCGTAAGGTCCAGATGCATTAAGTCAAGAGATTCCCATCTGAGTTCATGCAGAGGATACGAAATCGATCACAAGTGTAAGCCGTCCGATCTTCGTGGAACGGGTCGGAGCAGAGTCGGGAACTCTCTCTCCTAGGTCGGTCTCAGTAGTAATATAATAATTTAAGAAAAGCGCCTCGTTGCTCCACCGAATTCGCATCCTCTGAGATATCTCACCGCGTGCATGACTTATTGGAAAATATCAACTGTTGAAATACGTTCAACACGAATCTCGAAGCACAAATAATACCGCCCCCTGTGCTATCCCCGAATAGGTACCGTACGCGTCAGTCACGAACGCGGTGAGGTATCTCAGGGGATACGCACTCCGCTCCACCCTCTCAGCGCGGGGCGCGCGTCTCTAGTCGATACTCAATTGTACCTCTGTGCCTCCTCTCCTCTCCGATCGAAAAAGAAAGAAAAAAAAAAGTAATCATGGATTCTCCTTCCTCTGAGGAAAGTGATCGAGACGTCGCCTTAGACGAAGACCTGGAGGAGCTCCGCCGCGCCTGCCTCCTATCCCCGACTTGCACCTCCCCCATCGCCGCTTCCTACGAGAATTCCGACATCGAATCCGAATCCGAATCCGGTTCGGACGCCGACGAGGATGCCAACCTTCTCCGCCGCCTAAAAGCTCAAATCCAGGACTCCCCCCCTCGATCTCCTTCTTTGGTTCAGCCCTTGAATACGCGACCTCCTTTTCATTCGTTGGAGTCGGTGTCTTCTGTTCGTGAAGCAGTAGGCGGTCTTGATGATGACAGCGATGATTATGAGACATTATCGAATATTCAGAGGATGCTCGCTCGATATGAAGCAGGTCAGTGCTACAATGCAGAAATGTTTTGCAAGAAATAGGAAGAGGTCTCTTAGAAGAGATCTCAATTTTGTTTTATTTATAATCTTGCTAAGGCTGTTAAGTCCAGTTGTGACGGCCAATTGGACATTGGTATTCACAGCGTATACTATCCAACAGTCCAGGCAGTACCAGTTGATCCCAGTTTGAGATTCTTCTTGTTCTCTTTTTGCTTTTGTTTTCTAGTTACTTTAGTTGGTAAATGTGAGACCTCAGTTTATTTTTTTAAGTTAGATTACTAGCTATAAGAAAAGTACTCCGAACGGTCAATAATTTGGTAGCTGTACCTTTCTTGTATCGTTATTAATGTGCTTTCAGAACTTAAATTGTTGACAAGCTTTTATAAGTTCACTTTAGATCGAATATCTTTATTTATCTTGAATTTTACAGAAGCTTTAAAGACAGAAGCGACAAGCAGTAGCACGGATGCGGCACAAGAATTAACTGAAGAAGACTCCGGTAACGCTGAATCCCAATATGATCAAATGGCTGCTCCCTCCCAAAAGAAATTTCCAAAATCAGCTCAGATGTTATTTGAGGCACTGAAAAAAAACCGTTCCTGTCTGAAGTTTTTTAGAGGGAAACTAATAGAGATAGAGACAAAAATCGAGGAGAACAAGGAATTGCGTGACCGGCTCAAGTGTCTTATGGATTTCCAGTTGGCATGCAAGAAGAGGGCTGGTCGTGCCCTCGCTCTGAAACGGGACCCACGTGTCAGGCTGATATCCTTTGAGAGATTGAAGGAGCCACAAGAGGGAGAATCAAAGGTATTTCTCTCATTTTTTCCCCTTCTCCGTGCATTTGGTTTGGTTTAATACTGATATGCGAGAGCTAGTACATGACTGGTCTTCTCATGGCTGATCTTTCTTAACCATTCTTAGTGAATTTTTGTTCTCGTCCTTCACTTTTTAATCGAATTATGTGGAACTGATATGTAATTATACCAATGAGGTCTGATACAAAAAACCCTTGTACTACCATATACGGTAGCAATGAGGATCCAGCATTACTGATGTAGTGTGATTTATATAGTACAATGGTGTGGGTCAGTTGGTTCTCAGTGGATAAAGGCGCATAGATCCAATTTGTTTGCAAATGCAGATAAAAAAGAATAACAAAAAGGAAGTTTTTATCTGTTTTGGTGCAATACCAAGTTTTCTTTATTTGTCTGCATTCAACAATAAATATCGGCTTGTTTTTGTAGAATAATAAGAAGAAATCTGCCTTATATTTTGGTCCCAAGGAGAACTGGTGGGCTTTAGACTACAAGATGGTGCAAGAGCAATTTCCCATGTCACTTAGAAAACAGTCTTGGTCAGGTAGCGAGAAGGAGAATCTCTTTAAAGGATTAAAGCAACAGTGCCAGGAGATGTTCTTGCTAAGCTCTGTCAACATTCAGAGGTTCTCTCTCTCTCATGCCAACACACAAAATAAAACATTAAATCAGTATAATATCAGCTTAGTTCCTTTTTTTCGGATCACTTCCAATCCTAAAACCCTGAACCCTGGCGTAGAAGTCTAAAACCTTAAATCCTGTAACAAAAAAAAAAATCAAAAACCCTAAAATGCATGCCTCAAACCACAAATTCTATGCTGAACTTTACCTTATATAACAGCTTGGTGTGATTTCTCTAACATAAGATATTATGCCTCAGTGATGCTGAAGGTGTGAAGGACCTGAGCTTGTTGCCAGCATTTCTAAATGCGGATTTTGATTTCACGGCAGAGAAGATGAGATGTTGTATGCCTTTAGTACAGTGGGACCGATTGGCTTCCATGTACTTACCGGGACGATCTGGTGCAGAGTGTGAGTCAAGGTGGTGCTTATTATCTTATTTATTTCTTTGTGTTTTGTCCAGGCTGTCAGCAGCTTTTATCAATATGAGTGTTGTTGGCTTGCTGCTTCAATTTTCATTTATCCCAAATTAAAACCTCAAGTAACATAAATTTTGTATCAAACAAGCTAAAAAGTATGGAAAGAGCAATTTGTGGGTGGAAATGATCAAACCTGATTGAAACAACACTGGTTAAGATTTGAAACCTTGCTTTATGGTACATAGAATTCTGGTGCTATATCAGCAATTATTCAATGCTTTTACAAAAGCCAACTCGACGTTCCATCTAGCCTAAGCTTTAAAATGTAAATTTTTTCTAGGTTGCTAAATTGTGAGGATCCATTAGTAAATCATGAGCCATGGACTAGACAGGAAGAGAAAAGGCTTCTATTAATTTTACAAAACAGAGGGGTCTACAACTGGATCAACATAGCTGTCGAACTAGGTACCAACCGAACCCCATTTCAGTGCCTGGTACGGTACCAGAGAAGCCTCAACCCTCTAATCCTGAATCGGGAGTGGACCAAAGAGGAGGATATGCAACTCCTAGCGATGGTAGAAACTTTTGGGGAGAAAAACTGGCAGCTCGTAGCTGCTCAGTTGGAAGGCCGTGCAGCAAATCAATGCGCCACTAGGTAAATTTTCTGTAACTTCCATATTTTGTATAAGCTGTACAAAACAACTTCTAATCTTGGTTTTTGTACCACACTAGTTTGCATGAGAGGTGAACATGGCATCCAACACCTCTTAAGAAGGCCTTTAGACAAAAATAAAGTAGGCACGATAGCCACCTATTTATGGTCCTTTTTGGAATAATTGATCTTGTGCTAATTTTCTGGATCTGAAATCAATGATTTAAAGTATTAGAGACTTTCCATTTTACTAGTACTTGTATACAATCATAGTATCATTATAAAAACTGAGTAGGGTTAAAAATGCACCATTGGTTTTGTGCCCCAACCATACCCACATCTTTATCTCTGTTCCCAAAGATCAAAGAGTTGATCTGAACTGCTCAACATGATCTCCATATTAAAATATGCTTAGAGACCAAATTTTATATTATTTTAGAAATTTTTGACTATTTTTTTAGATAGGTACAAAATCATTGCTTCTAGACCATCCAAAAACAGTGATTTTGTACCTATCTAAAAAAATAGTAAAAAAATTCCAAATTATATAAAATTTGGTCTCTAAGCACATTTTAATATAGATATCATGTTGATCTGCTCGGATCGACAGTTTTTCAACTTTGAAAACGGAGATAAAGATGTGGGGTATGGTTGGGGCACAAAACCAGTGGTGCATTTTGACCCTACTCATAAAAACTCAGTTGTTGCTCTCCTTGCATATAATCATGTATGCTCATCCTTCCAAGCATTTAAGAATAATCTTGCTTATTATATCTTGTGCAATTTGAATGCTAAAATAACATGGAATATTCAATGCAGGTGGAGACAAACCCTAAATCCCAAGAGAACAACTGTGGGTAGATGGTCATTGGAAGAAGACAAGAGACTTAAAGCAGCCGTTATGATTTTTGGGAATAAATGCTGGAAAAAAATATGCCATTTTGTTCCTGGCCGGACTCAGCCCCAGTGCCGAGAAAGGTTCTTTTTACTTTTTCCTCTCAATTAAGAACTTCTTTGCTTTAAAATATAAAGAAATAAATCAAGGATTCCTCTGAGCAAAATTTTAGAATGTATACAAATGCTGACTTCTGTTATTGAGTCATTTCTCTTTCATTCCATTTATTATCTGTACCATAAGTTCATGTGTTTGCCTACAAATTATTGGAATATAATTAAGATTACAACATTCTCTGAGGTCCTTCATTTCTTCCATATACAAGGAAGGAAAATGGTCATTTTTTTGTTTCTGAATTTGGAAGGGCACAGTGATAACTTTCATTTTTTTTTCTTTTTAAAGGAGCAATGCGAGGTAGATCTTGTTTTGGTTGGTTATGCATGATAGTTTAGTTTGCAATTAAAGCACAGTTTTCTGGTAAAATTAGGGGGTCTCTTGCAGATTTTCCTGCATAGATATTTTGAACTTTGTAATATTCTCCTTGTACAGGTGGGTGAACTGCCTAGACCCAGCTTTGAACCATAAACCATGGAGCAAAGAGGAGGATTCTATGCTTCTAGAAGCTGTAAAAATGCATGGCCACTGCTGGTCAAAAATTACCAAACTTATCCCTTCACGTACGGATAATCAGTGCTGGAGGTACTTGGTTATCTTCTATCATTTTGCAAATATATCCCTGCAAACTTCTATTGTCTAGAGACGTTAATGTATGATTGAGGATTGCATTTTGGGTTGGCCTCAACTATTTAGGGGGACATAAACGCACAGATATGGTCTTGAACAAGACATTGGTGAATGTTCAGCTCAAGTAAGCCTCAGTGCATCTCTAGTTGTGTGATTGAGCTCAATTTGACCCAATTTGTGCCTCATTTGACTCTCACTTTTAACCCAATGTTTCTAAATTACTGTCAATTGTGCAAATCTATGCCACACGCTTGGGAGACTGGATACAAATGAGGGCTAAAATGCTTGTTATTCTGGTAATGTAGATTGATAAAGAGTATATAAGCTTTTAATCATATATAATAGACCTGATTAGTCATGCTGATAATGTCTGATTAATTCTGTATGAACAATGTTGGTAATTGTCAAATATGCAAGTAGTACAGACCCTAGATACATGTGAAACTCTCTGCATAAGACTTTGGCAGAGATAATTCTGCATATGACTCCCTATAAATTCTGTTTTCCCATTTGACATTCATCCACCCTCATTATTTTTGTTCAGGAGATGGAAGTTGCTGTGCCCACAAGAAAATGTGCAGCACCAAACTACGAGGAAAATAAAGCGAACCATGCTTATCTCTAACTTTGTTGATAGGCAAAGTGAGCGGCCAGAAATTTGCCCTGATGATTTTGCCATTGTGCCTGAGATGAACTTTGAGAAAACTAATAAGACCGCTGCCAAAAAGAAACCAAGGTATTATATTCTCTTTAGAATAATATATATTCATATCACTAAATAATGAAGAATTATTATCTGTGCCCCCTTGTAACATGGAAAACATCTTGTACAACCTTGCCTAGTCAATTTTTTTAGAGATTTCCCAAGCTAATGAGAGAATAAAGAGTATGATAGGGAGGTGATAAATTCCAAAAATTTGCTTGATTGAATATTCACCTTTTCTATTTGTTTTGCAGGAAATATTGTCGTAAAAAGGGAAAAGATGACAATAATGCTATGGTAGCTGTGGAACAAAATCCTACAGACAATTTGCAAAATAACTCTCTGGGTGAACAATGTCATGACGAAACTTTAATTGTAGAAGATCCGGTCTTAACAACTGCTCATACTTCACATGCAACTGTGGGAAAACGAAAGAGGTGCAACTCTACTTCATTGGAAACTGGAAATGACAATTATGGCACACTGAAGAAAAAGATGTATGATCCTATCTTCACTTTTCTTTTTGGCAAATAATTGTCCATCTGTGTATGCTGAACATATTGCACCCCCCCTGGATTTTGAGTTTTAGTGGAGATTTATCGGTTCCGACTGGCTTTGCCCCCCTCTGAATGTTTAATTGGTAATTTGGGTTAAATTTATAGTTAAAATTAAAATAAATTTCTTGAAATATGATTGGTAATTATAATTATAAGTCATAATATCATAAATTACTAGTCAGAGCATTATAAAGTATAAGTTAAAGTATTATTTTTTATCTAATATCCAATTAGTTAATGGGTTTAAATCCAATTAGCAATTTAAATCCGATTCGATATTTTTTTGCGCCCCCCGACGAAAATCCTGGATCCGTCCCTGATCATACCAAAATGTTGTTGTTAGGTGGAAGGCCTTATTTTATTTTCCTTTTTGAGCTTAAAGTAGTATACTCTATGAAGCATTCACATTTGTAGTCAATTAGGTATGGCGGTATAGATTAGTACAACTATCCTTGTCAGGTATATATTCTATTTCTAAATGTCTGAACATGGTGTCTCTATGTAGGGTTAAGATCCCACATTCCGAGAGAAAAAAGGACCCTTGGTGGGTTCATGCGGAAAGACTTGAAGGTAACCGGACTCATTGGAAATGCAAATACTGCAACCATGTCTTCAAAGGCGGAGGTGTTTCCCGTTTGAAGATGCACATTGCTGGTTTTGCTGGAGACATTGTTAGCTGTCTTGTAGTGCCGCAGGAGATTCGAGAGAGCATCAAAGCTGAGTTGGAGAAACAAGGGAAGAAACTGGAACCGAGGAAAAGGAAATATAAAGGGAAGAGCAAAGAGGCAGTGACTATGGATGAATCAAATAAAGGGAAGAGCAAAGAAGCAGTGACTTTGGATGAGTCAAATCAAGGGAAGAGCAAGGAGGCAGTGAATATGGATGAGTCAAATACTCTACAGATTGTTCTAGCTATTGAAGCTGTCCCGGCTCATGGGAATGGTTTGCTGGCCACTTTGGAGAAGCGAGCAAAGAAATGTACACCAAGGAGAAAGAAACAAACGGAAACTAGCAAGGGGAAGGAGAGAGAAGAAGACACTTTGGACAAGGACGCAGAGAAACAAAAGGAAATGAACAAGGGAAAAGATAGAGAAGAAAGAACTATGTTTGGTAAGGAAATTGGAGATTGCTGAATCAGGTTGTTGGTCCACTGGATCTTGTTCAAGACAGATCTAGTGAAAAGAGTTACATATCATTTTTGTGCAAAATGAAATAGAGCTGGTACCATATTCAGGCTCAATGAATGAAAAGCTCATAGATGACCAAATGAAAATAAGTGGATCGATCGATTAATGATGAGGTATATACAGTTTCGAAATTGTGTACAATAGTGTTTTTTGTCGTTTCTTATATGATCTAACCTCTTTTTTAAAATACTTGGTTTGGTTTAATGCTTTGGTCTTCTGTGATACAGATCTGAGAAACAAATGAAAGATGTCTTACTTAGGTATGTCCGGACGGTAAAATTTTCTCTTGATTATTGTCAGCTGTGAATTATTACCGTTGCTCTTGTTATTCTTCTACTATGGTCCGATAATGTTCTGATTTCTGCTTATTTTGATTAATGCAGAACAAAATGCGAATGATCTTTCAGAGGTTGAATCTCGAATCTTGAGATTGACAAAAATAAATTGTAATGTTGACAGTTTGTATGGAGCTGTTTATGTTGCCAAAGGTATACATGAGAAGATAATAAAATGTTTAGTAATGTAGGTAGCAGAGCCTGTCTATGTTAATATTGGCCTCTTGCAATGCAAGTAGGATATGTTAGATATGGCAGTGAATCGTTATAACCTGCCATCTATACCCATTTAGGGCCTGTTCGTTTGTCATGGAATTACACGGGATGAGATTTGACGGGAATGAGAATTCATTTTTGAAAAAGTGGGAATCCATGAATATGGGTATGCACGGCATTAACTATAGGAATGTGTTAAAAAGTGTTTAGTTGTATCGTGGGATTAGTTATAGGAAATTTTATTTTTCTTTCTAAAATGTTTGATATTATACAATTATTTTTATTAATAAATTATTAATAATCCAATTAAATAAAATAGATTAAATAATATTGTAGTATTGCTTATAAATTGTTATTTTATAAAATATGAACACCACTTATTACTTATACTTATAATTATATATAATATAAATATTTCTAAACATATATAAACAAATAATTGATCTTATGTGACCACTGACATTAAACCTCATTTCAGTGCCTCCTGCTACAAAGGCTATTTATTACCTATTAACCTCATTAGTGTAGATTGCTCTGGAATTATAAGATTTGGCTTCTGATTTTCATTAGTAATCAGATGGTTTAATCCAACTTTTCATGGTAAATAAGACATGCTTTGTGTAAGTCATGCGATTAACGCCTGTGCAATTTGTAGCAGTTGGCTTATCAAATATGTAAAAAGAGGAGCGGCACTATCCTTTGTAGAAAAAAGAAGAGCTGTCCAGATCCTGAAACTTTGATTAGTCCCACTATTGGGAAAAACACAAGAGGGGTAATCCTTTAGGTCTTGTTTGGTAGCGTTATTGTGTGCGTGGAAAAAAAAAATTTCAGTTCTAAACTCACACCCACACTTATTTCCATCTGTAGGCCGAATAGGGCCTGATATGTATAAGGTGATGTCTGTGTGAGAGGAGAAAGTAAGAAAGAGAAAAAGAAAGATTTTAGCTCTGTGGACAGAGAGAGAACTCTCCAGGAAGGAGAGTGAAGAGATGGGAGAAAAAAATATTAAGATTCCTACTTCAGTAGGAACTATTAAGAAGTTTTCATAGTAAGATTGGAAAAATAATTGGGTCATTCGGGATAAAGATATTACGGATGTACGGAAATAATTATAGAAATGTATTCAATTGATTGTGTTGTGGAATTAGTCATGAGGAATTAAATTTTTTAATCTATTAAAAAAACTTGCTGACTGTTTATTTTGTATCAAAATAATATTATGTGTAGATAATGGCACAAATTCACAATCAATTATTTAAATTCGGTTTCTATACGGTATGCGGACGCATATGCGGGTTATGGTGAGTTGCAAAGTAAAAATCTTGTTTAACTTCACGCTCACATCTCCTTTTCAAAGACCCAATAGTCGACCCATACTGCTCAACAAGATATCCATATTAAAATGTGCTTAGAAAACTAATTTTACATTTTTTTTTTTTGAAATTTTTTTAATATATTTTTTAATTATTTCAAAATCATTATTTTTTATGATCCATAACCATTCAAAAACAATAATTTTCTACCTATCTAAAAAAAATAATAAAATATTTTCAAAAAATATAAAATTTAGTCTCCAAGCACATTTCAACATGGATATCTTGTTGAACGTTCAGATCGACTATTTAGTTTTTGAAAATAGAGATGTGAGCGTGAAGTAAAACAAGATTCTTACTTCGCAACTCACCATAACCCATCTCTCTCTATATATATGCGGTATGCAGTAATATACGGTAATATTTGGTATCATACAAACAAGTATGCGGTAATATACAGTCGAATATGTGGTAGTAGTATGCGACTGAATATGTGGTTGAATATATGGTCGTATATGCAAAACCGCATATATTGATTGCATACAACCATAGTAACAAATCAAAAGTTCAGGTTTGGTTTGGCGGGGTTAAAAATTCGTGATTCGGGTATAATTCGGATATAATTCGGGAATAATACGGAACAAAATTAGAAAAATAATTGACACTTAGTGACTTAATTTCTCTATAATTAATAATTAGTGTATTACAAACAATTTTAAAATTCAAAAACATATTTACAAACAACTTTGAAATTCAAAAACATATTTATAAACAAATAAAAGGTTTAAACACTCATTGTCCAGCTAATATCTTTTTCGCAGTCATTTTGATCAAACATGTGATCCTAGAGCTTCTTCATACATCATAGGCACGAATTCAAAATTATTAACATAAGAAAATCAACCCCAAAGTTCGATTATATATCAATATTGCCCTAGGATTGGAAATAGAAGCAAAAATTAAGCATTATTGACATAAGAAAATCAACCTCAAAGTTGGTTTATATATCAATATTGCCATAAGTGATTTCTAATGCCCATGGGTATTTGAAATGAGTGGCAGACCTTGTAATATATAATAAAGAAAAGGGTAATCTATTAAATGGGAAAAAGCAGGAGCTCCGGAAGTTGTGAACATGCGACGAACATTTCCGAATAAGTCGCGATTAATTCGTAAAATTCGTGAAATTCGCGAATAATACGCGAACTTACCGTTTAATTCGCGAATTACCGTATAATTCGCTGATTGGTACGCTGAAGACTCAAAAACGTTTAATTCGCGAATAATTCACGAATTAAACGCGAATCTGGTTACTATGCATACAACTAAATACACTTGCATAGATCGCATTTAATTAGACTATTAAAAATTAAAAATCAGAATATTATTTATTTTTTCTGATAAAAATCATAAATCCATTTCTAGAAAGAATAACAATAGTCTTTTATCCCTTTATTTCATCTCTCCTCAAGAGAGGAGAGAGAGAGAGGACATAAGGGATAATATGATGGTGTTATCCAAAAAAAAAAAAAATAGCAGATCCCAATTCTGATAATGTAGACAACATCTTTATGTTTTGGTGATTATATATTTTATAATAATTTCATATTGATAAAAAAAATCATGAATAGATGCGCACATACATGTTATTAATGCTTTATTCCGATATCGGATACTTGTTTTCCTGGATTTTCGCTTTACTGTATATTTTTGGGAATGTAATTTATCTTTTTTAAATGCTGCAAAATTATTTTGAGCATATATTTAATCGCTTATTATCATTTGTGGCGATTTATGATAAAATATGTGGCCTCAATCGATCACAATCAATAAATAATAGATGTACAAAACAAACTATACAAGTATACATGTTTTCCCGTGTGCAAAATATTCAGCAAAAAACAATTACAAACATTCCCATTAGTATATTTAATAATTATTTTTCAAATTTAATCAAATTATAACATAGGAGGGTTCAAATGCCTCTATTTTTCGTGCCTCTGTTATATTGTTCTATCTAATTTTCTAGTTACGCTATTTGACTAATTTGCAAAACATATAATAATTGACTTTAACATTTCATTATATAAGTGAATTTGCAGGTTTAAGAACATTATAATTGGGAGATTAAGTTTGAATCAAGAAAATCAACAAGACTTTACTAAGATTAAGATTATAAATTGTAATATCAAATAGAAAAGTAAGATAAATTTGAAATTGTTGATTTCGGAAACTATCCGTTCGGTACGAAAGCAAACCGTTCAGTACATAATGTATTGAATGGTACCGGACGGATAAATAAGCGTTTTAGTATGAAATAATTATTCCGGTTGGTAATCCTTCAGAACAAAAGGTTTCGTACCATCCATGGACTCCCCAGGTTGTCTCTGTTTCGAACATATGCTAACCGTACTGTACGCTATTCAAGTTACACATAATTGGGATGAAATATACTATGCGTTTTGTACAGATATAAACGTACTAGACGATTAGTATATAATTCAAAAAGGCAAAAACCATAGTTTCAATTACATTTGAACTACCCATTCTAACGGAAGATCACCGTACTAAACAGATCGGTTGAAATACTTAGATCTGAAGCTCCCTCTATAAATAGAGTTAATACTCTAACTTCATATTTAAGTTAGCCGCCTCTAAATTTAAAAAAAAAAAACACTTATTTTGTGTTCTTGAGAGCTTCTATCTTTGAGAGAGTTAAAATTTCAATACTGTTTTGATAATTTCAAATCCACTTGACTAATCTACTTCTAGATTTAGTTAGAGTGTTAGTTCATTGTTATATAGTGTGGAGATCTAATTTAGTGCATTCTTCGCATAGCCGCATGACTTTCCGCTTGTAGGGCATCAAGGGCTCACCGGCTCGAGGGTTTCTGCTCACATATATCCATAGTTGTGTGACGATCATTTGCGTAGGACTATCCAACTCGAGCTTTTAGGCTCAACCTTGTACACAAGTTATCTGTGACTTCCCATGTGTGTTGGACTCACATGTCACGAGTTGTATCCTTTCTTTCATTAAATGATAGGAAAGGTGCACTGACGAGGTTGCGTTGCTCTGGAGATGTATGCATTTTAAGTCGAGCTCTGTTAACACCCGCATGCCAATCTCTCTTATTCTATCTATTTATTTTATATTGTTGATTGATTGCAGTTTTTTACTTGTTTTACCTACTATCACAAAAAACGTCTAAGGTTTTTCAAGTCACCATATTCGCTTCCCTCTAGGTGCCGTTAGGAACAACACGTCATGCCTTTATTTTTAAAAACTTTAATAACTCAAATTTTAAAACTTACAAATCAAAATAAAACTGTTGGATATGATCTAAATCATTTTATCTATTAACATCCAAAAAAATTATGACATTTCAATTTTATTTTAATTGTCATCAAGAACTTGTAAAAATATATTTAATGTCAATAATTAATAAAATGAAGTAATTTGAACCTTCTTAAAACACAAAGGCGCTCCAAATGATATGCGCATTCCAAGAGCGAAAATATCGTGGAGATTTTTAGCAATCCTCGCAGTACAAAGAATGTTGACTCGTGTTGACTTCGTTGACCAACCAAGTGACCACCACCACGTGGTGAAATCTAATCTTCTAAGTTCTAAGATAAGAGAATAGAGATTCATTCACTCATTCATTCCTTGCCTCTTCGTACTCTCAAAAGGACCTGCGCTGCGGCCCATTTTTCACAGAAACCATAATTTCTGCTGTACCTCGACAGAAACAAGTCCGGATCAAAATTTAACATGGCCATTTTCTTTTTCTTTTTTGGTTTCCTTGCTATTTGACTAATAAAAACACCGTACTACAATATTACCGGAGTTTTATACATAATGTAGATCTTATTATTTTTTTAATTGAAGACTGATTAATTATGAAAATGTAGAAAACACATATTAACTGCATTATTCTCTTTCTGTACAGAATAGATTTTGAAGAATTTCTTTTTTTTAAGAAGACTCTGTACAGAAAACTTATTACCTTGGATTTTTTTTGCAGTGCGTGCTATGCTGAGAATCTGAGCCATCAATTCATGGGAGGTGTAGCAGATGAAAGGCCCAGATTTAATCTCTCCAGGAAGCATGGTCCATGGGAACGTGCAAGCTGTCTATCTGCACGTGGTGACTGTGCAGTGCACACCTAAACCATGAGCCCACCTCAGTCTAGTGGGATCCACCTGCCATGTCGGATAAACATGTGATTTCTGTTCATGCAATTTCCTTTACGCGGATGCTCTGCTTCTGCTCATGGTGTGGCACTTCATGCGGCTTCCCTTGTTCATGCCTTCATGGTGTGGCACTTCATGCAATTTCAAACCTTCTCTCAGACAGGGGCGGATCTAGGATTTTCGTCAGGGGGGGAGGCAAAAAAATATCGAATCGGATTTAAATATATAATCAGGTTCAAATCCATTAATTAATTAAATACTTAATAAAAAATAATGTTTTAATCTATACTTTTCAATGATCTGACTTGTAATTTCTGATATTTTAATCTATAATTCTAATTATTAATCATAATTGAAGAAATTTATTTTAATTTTAACTCTAAATTTAACCCTAACAACAAATTAAACATCCAGCGGGGGGCAAAAAAATTTCCAGAGAGGGGCAGAGTCGATCGAAACGTCCCAACTTGCACTAAAACGCAATGACCTAAATCACTAGCATATTATAGCACCTCACGACAAATAAAAAATCATGATGTGAATATAAATCATAATGAATTCAGCATTAATCAAATATCATCTCCAAATAATATTTCATATAATTAATTTTTTCTTTCAAAAAAGCTTCATATAATTTCAAAATATTTTCCTATCCAGAAGAACCGCATGAAAAGAAAACAAACAATTCTCTCATAGTCATAGATGATCCCATTGACACTATGAAGACATTTCCTTTAACCTCTCCTTTTATGGGCCCACTTGAATACCGCAGAAATTGACAGCTAAAGCCCAAATCTACATTTACAAAACAAAAATTGACAGCTGAAGGCCCAAAACTTGTCCTGACCTACACACACACAGACACACTCTCTCTCTCTCTATAAATAATACCTAGTACCCTTGTTTCTTCTCTCATTCACCAAAATAAACCCTAAACTCACAGTTCGATCGGTTAAAAACATTTCTCTGCCTCATACTCTTGTTCTTACTTTCAGGTCCTAATGATTATCAATAAGAATGGCGAGAAAGCTCTTGTGGTTATGCACGTAAAGATTTCGATAACATTTATCTTTTATCAAAGAAGGCACAATGATGGAGATGACGATGACGATGATGACAATGATGTAGCTCCTGCAGCTTAAATTAACGATGCGGCAAAATAATATATACATCTTCAAGTTGAAGTACTATGAGGTTATAGTGATCTTGTAATTTATGTCTATGTACCGAAATTATGTTGCGAGTCGGTACTTAAGAGGAGGACACGTAGGAGGGTTTAGGGTTAGCAGGTTTGTGATATATATAGTCGTATAAAATGAAAAAGGTGAAGAGAAATAAAGTGCTTCATGCATGGCAGTCATACACAGCTAGCTAGTATACATATGCTTTCTGTAATTTGTAGTATGGCTAATATTTGTAGTATATTTTATTTTACTACTAATTTATATATAGAGACCATGTTAAGGAAGTCTCCATGCATATGGCAATATATTGAATAATTATTAAGCACCTAACATATTGTTGGCACATCAGAAACCGTCTCCATAAGGAAATAATCAATCCAATAATCAATGATATATATCTTTATTATTATTACACAAGATAGCAACAAAATGCACTCATCAATTTAATGAAATAACCATGTTGATGAGGTCCTATGAGGTATCCTTTCTAGACTAGGTTAGGTTTACAATTTGAGGCAGTGATTTCTGCATTAATTACCAGGGTCACTACTCACTATTCTATTACTATTTTTTTTTAATGAAGAAAACTAATATTTAAAGTAACTTGAGCATACTATCACTGCCTTTTTTTTTAGTTTATTCTATACACATGTAATTCTGTATTCTTAATTTTCTGGTAAAATGCACTCATCAATACTAGTTATTTTTAGTTCTGAAAGTTTGTTTGTAGCTCCTATGAAAAATACACATGGCATCTAGAAAAGCCACCTGCGTTTTTTTTTCTCCTTTTCTCTAATATATAACAGACACAAGATGGAAATTATCAAAAGTTTTTTTTATTTTTGAAAATTTTGGCAGATGCTGCCAGAAGGTTAATTCTTTTTTTATGGTCGTTAATTGAAGTTGTTGACTCCCTAAAATGAAAAGATCAATGTCTGGAACTGTATATTTCGCACTCTATAAAGGTCATGAAAAAGATGAATAGTAACAAGATCACTGAAAAGAAAATGTTTCAACTACTAATGCCTTTGCGATACCGATCGATGCATGTACACATCCAATCTCGATCCACATTCTTCAATTCTTGATACATATCACATGCAAATGTGTTCAGTGCGCCAGACTCATTCTCATGTTGTGTCCTGGACTGTAGGTAATATATAGCACTTCAATGCATTCTTAGGCTGTGCTTCAGAAAGCTTTTATTAAAGAAAATGAAGAGGAGGGAAGGGAGGCGTGAGCATACGTACCGCAGCTGACTGACACATAGGCTCCAGAACTAAATTTTTTGAAGGGCAACACAAGGTAGCGGATGAGAGTGGAGGTGAGTTGCTTGTATAAATTTAGCGATTTTGTTCTCTCCCGATTCGGGATGTAGAGAAGGTGAACTCTCTTCCACATATCTCCTCGATCTCTTTCCCTTCTGCAAACACAGAGCCTTAAAAATTGCATTAGATGACAATATTATATAAGATTCCTGCTAGTATATTTATTATATATATCCATCTATAGTACTCTCTTGAGCGTGTGAGTACTCCGATCCTAAACTTGATATTCTCCAGATAGTAGTCACTTTTATTAACATAAGTTCATTAATTACATATTTACATATATGCCTTCTCTTTTTGAGTTCTTGATCTTTCTTTCTCTAATTTAATAAAGAAATTGAGAGAGATTCAGATTTTCTTTGTACTTTGGGGATTTAATTCTTAAATAAATCAAGGCTTTTCTAATTGTCTTATTTGATGAATTATTATTCAACTCATCGATAATATGAACATTATTTCTTAAGTTTTAGTGTTTTACACATCAAATATACATATCCTATCTCAGGGCAGACATATGATTTCTGCTAGGAAAGAACAAAAGTCGTATTCAAACTCCTTAACTAATCGGATAATAGATAAAAAAACGATCAACAAAATATATAAAAAACAATAAAATAATACTCTCACATAATAATAAAGAACAAAATAATATTTTTTTACATATTATAAAATGACAAAGTTAGTTCGGATTTCTATATTTTTTTTTATAAAATAATAAAGTTTCCCACTAATAGTACTTTTAAACTGACCTGGTGGGCTTTCTAGTTTTACAGAGCCCCTCCCCCGCGCCCAGCTCAATGTGGGTCCATCCCTGTCCTATATGATATGATAAAATTCATATTAGTCTAAATCATATTGATAAGCAGTATACACTGTATAATTATTTAAAAATAAGCTCAATGTTGGACAATGCCAATTTGTTGGATAATAATCCAACAAAAACTTTAATTTTCTAAAATCGGTTCTTGTACCTTCAGCAAAATATTTGCAATTTCGAGAACGAGATTGTTTAAATTCATATAATTCCATACTTCTTTTGTTCTGTAATTGGGTTCCATTGTGTTTATATATACATGCATGCTCAAGAAGAAATAAACTGCATGCATGTTGCAGTTCGTACATAGCTTAATTATCATTAGTCTTAATAATTACATGGCATTTTGTTGATTATATTACTTTTTTATATAAAAAAGGTACAAACAGTAAAGTTTTGTTTTACAATCTTATTTAAATTTAAGAAGAATTAAATTAGTCACTCCATCTTAATTCTTTTATTGTACATGTTAAGCAGTTTAAGTTATCTCTTAATAATCCCTCTTGATGAGTAAGATGTTTTGAAAATATTTGTTTATGACAGTGAGCTATCTCTACAAAAAAGAGCAAGTATGTAGTAAGTTAATATGTCTAAAGAGGTACGTGAAATAACTTATTCTGAATTAACTCAAATTTTACTCTATCGTGCAAGTAAAACTAGGGTATTCTTAAGTTCACCAAGGTCTTTTGTGAACTTAACTCCAAAACATATCAAATTGGTTAAACGACAAATCCAAACCTTTGAACCCACCTACCTTATGAGTAATGCGTTTACATATGAAAATTTTAAATTTTGAATTAATTTAGTATAAAGTCAAACGATCAAAATTAGAAGCTGGTTTATTTATTAATTTTAACGCATTCATTTTTTGAACATTTTTTTAACACTTGACTCTATGTGAAATTAGTTCAGAAATTTTAAAAAATTATATGTAGATGCATCACTCATAAGGTAGATGAGTTTCAACGGAATATTAATCGTTTGAAGTCAATCTGATAAGTTTTTGAGTTTAGTACACAAAGGAGTTTGGTGAACTTAAAAACACCCTAGTTCTACTCCTATCTTATATTTTATTTCTATTCAAACATCTTAGGTGTGGAGTAAAGCAGGGGCGGATTGATGAACAAGAAATGAGGATCAATTGACTCCTATCATTTAAAAGAAAATTATATTTATGTAAGATTTTATATATAATTTATAGTAAAATATCATGATCATGTAACATTAATTGATCCGCATTCTCGTAGAAAATTTTTATATAATTAACTCCCATATATGTTTGACCTCCATATATATTTGTTTATTCCACCAATTAATCCACAACCAAACATACAGCATATTTAAATTTAGCCATACCAACAAAATTTAAACAGCATACAAAGTTGTCAAGAACTATAAAGCTTCCTGAAGCCAGCACAACAACATCCTATAATTAAGCTTTTCATGTCAGCGGAGCAACTTAGCCACTCAATCATCTTCCAATTTATCAAGTCCATCGATCTATGGGCTTAAGCCTATTGTATCAATTTTTTTTCTTTATGGGCCGTGAGCCTAATGTATTTGCTCGTGCTGTTGTTGAGGTACATGGGCCTCTATTTGTTTCTTCTTCTTTCCCTCATCTCCGGTTATCTTTTGAACACGTTGAATTCTGTAAATACTGACAAAAAGCGGGGTACATTTGCAAAAAGACAAAATCCATTGAACTTGAATATTCGAGTCCCTGTGTCTGTGTGTCTTAATTCAGGCCAGGTTTTTCTCTCTCTCTCTCTGGTCTCTGCCATCACTGCCATGGCATTGCAAGTGATTGGTACCGGGTTGCCTCTCCTCCGGTACAGCAGAGACCTCAGACCGCGAGCTGTCGCTTCTTCCTCTGAATCTAGCATCACAACGAGGGAAGAAGAAAAGGTGAAGCTTGGCGGGTCGGATGTCAAGGTTTCTAAGCTCGGTGTTGGCGCGTGGTCATGGGGAGACACCACATACTGGAATGATTTCCAGTGGGATGGTAATTGAATTTTAAATGTTAATCTCTCTATCTTATTTCTTTTAATAGTTGTTCATAAATGGTGCCTCTTACTGGAGCCTTTAATTATAATTTATTTGCTTGGAAGCATGTGATATAACACTGAACCCTGGCTTCCCATGTCTGAAACATGGCTCCTTGTCCGTAAGAGAGTAATTAAGTCTCTTTGAGACTTATGAATAACTCTTGCAATTGCATCAAAGAAATTTGTTAGTTTGTGTGTGTGTGTGTTTCTTGAGAGTTCAAGATAATTTCTTAATATTAATTTAATATCCAAATAAGTTAAATCTTATACAGTTGATAATATGCTGTACAATTTTAATTGTCTACAGTTTTTGAAATACATATGTGCTCTTTAGTTAGTAGTTAGTTCATCTCCAATATTTTTTTAGTGTGCGATGAAGTATTCATGACACTGAATGACCCACATTTAAAAAAAAAAAATCACCTTACATTTCAAATGAGGGCAGTAGAGGTTCTCTAATGATTTAACCTTTGTGGGGATTTTGAACAAGCACCGCACCACACCCTGCTTTCAAGAAGGAATTTGTTTGAATTTACAAACTTATCTCCTGCAATTCAAAGCCTTTGCTGATTACTTGTTATGCATCTTGTCTGAATGCATTAGATAGGAAACTGAAGGCTGCGAAAGGAGCTTTTGATACGAGCCTTGATCTGGGTATAAATTTCATTGATACAGCTGAAGTCTATGGTGCAGGGGTAACTTCTAAGTTCTTTTTTGTTATCTATGCTTCAAATTTACCTTCATCTGTCTTAGTATAATTGTTTTCCTCTGATTTTGTAGATATCTGGCGCTATTAATTCTGAAACTCTTCTTGGGAGGTACTAAATTATGAACCGCATGTTTTTTAAATTAACAATTATTATCAACCAGATCAAATTAACATTTATAGTGTCAATTCTTGACGTAAACACCAACTGAGGATTATTAACACTTATTTTGTATAACTGAGACAAGCTGTATTTAAGCTCTCTGAGTAGAGTTGATAACTGATGGTCAGAATTGTGGCTTCAATGAGCTGAACTTTGACTGGCATAATCAAGCAACAAATCAATTAATTTGAGGATTAATTAAAGGTTTATCAAGGAGAGACAACAAGAAAAGGGATCATGCGAGGTATCAATTGCAACTAAATTTGCTGCACTTCCATGGAGGTTTGGCCGTGGAAGTGTACTTTCCGCACTTAAGGATTCCCTCTCTCGCCTTGGCCTGTCCTCTATTGACCTCTACCAGCTCCACTGGTACTCTTCATTTTTATTGATTTATTACTCGTACAATTGATGTGTTTCTTGTAATATTTCTTTTGCAAATTGTGTGTGTTTTTTTTAATTAATTGACATTTTTTATTTTCTTATTTTCTAGGCCGGGGTTATGGGGAAATGAAGGTAATTTTTCTTACCTTGAAACGATAATCTACAATTTCAACTAGTAGCACTCAAAAGCATAATATTCAAATTGTCTGAAGACCTTTTGTATTTTAGGATACATTGATGGCCTTGGAGATGCAGTTGAACAGGGGCTCGTAAAGGCTGTTGGCGTCTCAAACTATAGTGGTACTTTTCAATCTTTTTTTTTTTTTGAGTTTCTGAATTTTACTTTTGGCAATGTTTATAACTTGGACTTTTTCAAAATGTCCATTTAATTACGTAAAGTCACAAAAAGAGTTTAGGTATTCTGAAGTAAACATCAGTATGTTTCTATCCAGATAATATCAAATTTACCTCATTTTTGCAACAAAAAAAAATGGAGAACGGTTCGATCTCTTCCAATTAATACCCACTTTAAAACCAGAGTTATGTCATGAAAAACTGACTAAATATCCAGCTTATTTTTTTATGTTATCTCAACTTCATTGGTAATATAACTTCATGTTTAAACTGCTTTTCTCGAACACTTGAGTCAGCTTTGGTTAGTTTTATTCCAGTTTGGGCTTACTGAGAAAAAAATAACTTCGTAAGGGTGATTGACAATGCTTAATTTACTATGTCTATGCCATCAGATTACGATATCTGTTTGGTTCTCATGCATCGATATATAAAGATTGTGGAACTGCAAATGACAAATAGTTTGGCTCTTTCTTTTTTTTTGTAAATATGAGTAGAAATGAAGCCTTACCAAAAGTCATAAACTAAGGGGTAAAAAGAAGTATGCTTCATACATTGTCATTTTATTTTTCTAACTATCATTTTGTTGCATAAATGCTTGATCAATGCCCCATAGAAAAGCGCCTAAGGAATGCTTATGCACAACTGAAGAAGCGTGGAATTCCACTTGCATCAAATCAAGTGAATTACAGTTTAATTTACCGCAATCCAGAGGTGAATGGTGTTAAATCGGCATGTGATGAACTCAGCATAACTGTGATTGCTTACTCCCCTATTGCCCAAGGTAAGCCATCTTCTCTACATATAACCTTAATGAATAACACTATAAATAAAAATAAATTATAAAGAAGGTTGAGGTGCACAATGAGACCTAAATACCACAACCATTTCTCGCTAATTTCCCTGAACAAAAACATTTGTTGGAGTCTCATCATTTTGTTTCGTACCATTTATGTCCTGAGGAGAGGAGGAAAAAAGACACTTAAGTGTATAATAACTTGATTCAAGTCGTGTTTGAGAGATATATTTTTTTTTGTCAATAACAACTTGTGCAAAATTAGCATTAACTATTGACCAAATTTGAACTAAATGGAATGTCCTGAAACCAAAAGGGTAACTATGGAACTTCAGGACTAAAGACCAGGTGATGCTGTACGGACTATTTGTGTTGTTTGCTCAAAGGGAACATTATAAAGCATCCAAAAAGGAAGTTTTTTCGATTATATGGTTTTCTTTTAACTGGGATCTAATTCCAGGTGTATTGACGGGAAAATACACAACAGAAAATCCACCAACTGGCCCTAGAGGTCGTATCTACACACCAGAACTTCTCACTAAGGTAATATCAACATTTAATCAAACTATATAGTTTTTCCGATTAAATAGCCAATTAGTATGATACCGTCTCCCATATACGCACATCAGCCCCTAACTCTTTTTTATGAAAAGAGTTAGGGGCTAATATGCATATTAACCCCTAACTGAAACCGGACTTCATATGCACAACTGTCACTTTTTCACAACCACGGATTCACCAAAAAAAGCATGGACTTAAAGTGATCCGAAAGGTAAATTGTTGACTGCAGAAAGTGCATGCACTTTAAATGCTGAACTATTTAAACAGGAGAATTAAATCCATTCAAAATTTATGCTGGCCTTTTGTAGTTAAAAGTGTAACCCATAAATTAAATGTGTGGACCCTTCCAGTGTTGGTTGTATGATTGCAATAATCAATTCCCCTCTTACATGTGCAATTAAACACCAATGAATTTTGCGCAAACTGGGGAACATTGAACTATACACTATAATCTTACCTTTGTGTGTGGTAACTTGGGTTGGAAAAGAGTGAAATAGAGTGCGATTAAGTGGAAAAGAGTAGAATAGGTGGCCGACATGTTTGAAATTGAGGAATAACGTATAATGATGATGGAATAGAGAAGTTTGCAATTAGACCCCTCCCTATTTCAAACGGATGGAACAAGATATTCCACCAGAGTGGAGGAGGGATGCAATATCTCATTTTAAAGATACGCTGGACTGGAATAAGAGATATTCACCAGCCTTGGAATCAGATCTATTCCATTTTACCAAATGCAAGTGGAATAAAGTGGAAACAGTCTTTATTGTCTATTTCCAACATTATTGTCTTGGAACACTTACTTTTAAGTTTGCAATGCTTACTTTATATAGTTCAAGCCTTTATCCTGATACCTTTTGGTCTGTAACAGATGCAACCTCTACTAAAACGAATTAAGGAGATTGGAGGAAGTTACAATAAAACCAATACTCAGGTCTGTTTATTTTCTTATTCATTGTGTTGAAATGCCAAATATTCAGTTTCTAGTTGTTTGTTATAATTTAAGGATATTTCCTGAAAGCAAATGATTTTTTTCGGCCTCTGAAACCTTTAAATTTGATGTAGATAATTCCTTTCTGGTGTTCCAACTTTGTCTATTCCTCTTTAAGGAGATGTGCCCATTATAAACTTTGTTAAATAAAACAAATGGAATGGTTTGTTAAGCCCCAATTTGTGATCTCAAACTTGCAACTGACAATATTCAAATTTGTTAAAAACAATATTCAAATTTGCAACTGACAAAAATTATTAAAATCTGATCTCAAACTCCAGTTTGTGAAGCAATTATTCCATGGAGCCACAGATATAAGCCCCAACTTACAATGATGCAATAACTTGTACAAAAACTTGCAATGATGGATTTAAACCAAACAATTCATGAAATAAAAAAAAAAACACAAAAGAGAGGTCAGAAAGTTGTCGGGATCTCTACATGTTCTTAACTAATTTGTTTTAAATCCAGGTAGTATTGAATTGGCTGATTTGCCAAGGGAATGTTATACCAATACCTGGTGCAAAGAATGCGGAACAGGCGTCAGAATTTGCCGGTGCAGTAGGCTGGAGCCTCAGCGAAACAGAAATTGAGGAGTTGCGTTCTCTGGCATCAGAAATAGGATCTCTGGTTGGATTTCCAGTTGAAAGGTTCTAAAATGTAAATCTATTTTGATGCTTATTTTGTTTTCTTGTACTGTAAAAAATGAACATAATTACAAGCATTAAATAGGCAGTTGTGAAGTACATTTGTATATCCTGTTATTGTGGATTAAGAAACAGATAGAAAATAATTCCATGACACACAACTAACCAAATTTACAATGAAATCAAGAGCTCTGCCTCTTTTTGTCATTCTCTTTTGACTTTTGTTGTGTTTGAGTAGCCTCATATGAATTAAGTCATTTCATTTGCTCTCAAAAAATGGACTTAAAAGTGGAAGTGGATGTGAAAGTTTGAGTCCATTTTTTTTTTGCTGATCTGTCTAGAAACCTTCCTTAGCTCTCTCCATTAGTCAGTCAAAAATATTATTTTTTTTCTTTTTTCTATTAAGTAACAATATACATTAGTTCGTTGCTGTCTCTGTGATCTGTTACTAATCTTGATATTGTTCTAATTTTTTTTTCTTAGTTTAATAAAACTTTAAAGTGCGTACATTAAATCTACTTCAAAATATAATGTAACATGCATGGATTATATTGGTCAGACAATAACAAAGAAAAACAAATAGGCGTGGCTAAACTTCACAATAATGTTATGATAGCATAATTGAGCAATCATATACTCATTGACCAGTCACAGTGGACCAGTAAATCTGATAAGAGTAGTCCTGTCAAAAAACTGTCAGAGCTTTATTCAGAAAAGACATTTCAGCTCAAATGAGGGAGCATCACAAGCTGAACATAAGCTTAAAGAAGAGTACTATAGCTAAATAGAAAAGATCTACTGATCAAATCAGATTTCTCTTGTACTTAGGCCACTTTAATATTATGTTTATTAAATGTCTATTCTACACGGATTTATTTGACAAATTAAGAATTAATGTTAGAATAATATCATCTAAACAGTAACAGTGCTAGAAGATAATAATGACTCAACAGTATTATTCTGACATGAATTGGAATAATATTATTTTTGTATTATTCGGAAGAAGAAAAATTAATTTAGTTGGACCAGTGAAATTATACATTGGATAATTATAATAACAACAGCACTAATATTATGATAATACTAATATTATGATAATGATAATGAGAAACCTAATAATAGTCTTCTTAGAAATTTCCCCTCTCTAACTACTGTCAGTCACTTTTAAGAAGGTGACTAGCAAATTTACAGCTAGCACATGTGTTGATTTGTATACGTGTAACTGTTAATATATAACATATAAAGTATTTATACTTAATATACAAAGTTTTTCTAAATATTGAATATATCAACTCTTTATGAAAATTATACAGTTGATGCTAGTTGAACTTTAATTTGAATCAAAATATGTTAGTGTTATGGTTTAGAAGCCAACCATTTATAATTATATTCAGTATTTTGTTCATGAAATTAAAGAATCATTTGTTTCTTGAGTGTTTGATTACATCATGGATTGTTCAGATTGAGAACCTGAACTGCGGAACTCTATAATAATTAAATAATAAATACTCTAAATGTCCCTAATATTGGTAATTAGAAAAGAACACTATTTACTAATATAAGATTAGTATGTGGGTTAAATGATGATCATGTTATGCGGATCATATGGTAAGAAGTTACCAAATTTAATCACATAAATACCTGATAGAGATCAGGGAATTGGACATGACCCAAAAATAAAACATAATATGGATTGTGTTAGTGTCATTAATGTTTCATTTGTGTCTTGAATTCTTTGGTATGAGATGATTATTTTTCCTACATGAGATTCATTTATCTGTAGGTGTTATCCAACGTTGACCGTAACTGACAGCTATACAGATAATATCTCAATATATGTTTCTTGTGCGGAGAAAAAACTATTTATCAAGAATACTAGTATCCCTCATATTTTATATATGAGTGATGATATATGTGGGTCCCTTGATGGAGTAATAAAATATGCATGCAATTATGATCAAGTAGTTTATCATTATTTACTAAATACTTGGAATCGAGAAAAGAATAAATTTGCAAGGATCCTACCTTGAATTTATTCATGATATCATGTGACACGTGAATTGACACAACCAATTAAATATTGCTTTAGGATCGTAATATTGATTGGTTCATATTATCTTTATTGGTTGAGTAATTATAATGCATATTGCTAGATATCTCTTATAATTTATAGAATTAAAATTTAATTTTATTGTCAACACGATATAGATCCTACGAGGTCACACCTAAGAGATAAAACAAAACAAATAAAATATATTTATTGTATGTTGGACATGATCTATAAATTTAATTTCCAACAAGAATTGAGTAAAGACAATTATTTTTGATGATTGTCGAGTGGGCCAAAAATTGGCATAAATGACAAAAACAAATTTGCAAAGTAAGAAAGGGCCCAAGCCCATTTGATTTTTTTATTCTAACATTAAATGGAATAGTCTATTTGATGTATGCTTGGGAATAAAGTTGGAAGAGTAAAGCATCTAATAGAGATGTTCATTGGATGACAAAATTAACTTTATAATGTTGCTTTATACTTATGTTTCATCCTAGCCCTCCATTGTGGTTAAGATGATTAAAACAAACCCTAGGAAAATATTATAAATACCATATTTTTCTCTTCCCAAACTACAAAAGAATAAGAGGAGATTTGAGAGATGCAACTATTTTCACCGACCATTTTTGCTCATGTGTTGAGCACAATATTTCTATACTAAATTAATAGTTAATTGAAGGGTAGAAACTAAGATTAAGGTTGATCCTTGATTTAGTATCTCTAGCAAGAGAAAAATAAGAGTTTCGTTTAATTTCGGGTGGATACTTGTGGTGGCTTTCCTTTTTGGAAGTAACAACCCTAGATCTCAAGTCCCTACTTCTTGGTTTAGAGACTAAAATTTGAGGTATTGTTCGCTCAAAAGCGTGTAGGCTTTTAATAACCTAGAACACCTAAAATATGTTGCAAGCGTACAATTGAAGTTGGGTATAGAATGGTATCGTATCTACAGGGACGGTAAGAAAACGACCGGACTTTACTTAAATTAACTAAAATTCTAGAAGTGAGAAAATTTGAATTGGAGTTTGTTCTAAATTCTACTTGATTGAAATAATTATTAAAACAGTGGAAAGAAAGATTTAAAGTTTGTTTTCCAATTATAAAAAAGGGTTTCCAGAGTTTCAGATTTCGTATCAGTTCAGCCCGAGGGTATACGGCCCGTATAGAATCCTATACGGTCCGTATAGGCCCCCGAGTTAATACTGGAGCCATTGTTTCTGTGTTAGTACTTTTGTCTAGGGTTTATATCGACCGTACCTAGATTCCTAGCCTCAGCTATCACAATTTTGGCTTAGTAACCCGGTTATCGGACTCAACTACTCCCCTCTTAGGTGCCTTAAACCTCAATTTTTGATTTTTGGTCTAATTTACCTAAGTCACTTGTTGGTTTACTAAAGGTATCCTAGGACTTTCGCCTCAAAGAAAGTTTCGCCTTTCGGTACTCCTTGGTTCGTAAACCTACCTCATATACTTGGTTCAGTTGGATTGAATGTTATAGACTTGTAACCTATCGACTTAGACGTGCGCATTCGCCTAACGGGTTGACTATTCGATTCAAGCAAGCAAAAATCAAGCAATTAAGATACTACACAACAAGATGAAAACTAAGCATTCAACACAAATCCAAGTAGCATACAAGTAAAACCAAACGTGAACTACATCTTAACTCTAGAAACAGATAGTTTAGCTACTCATGTTCTCAAAATAACACAAATCAATAGTAATAAAAGAGTTCATGACAAAACTATAGAAGAAATCGAAGAATCGTCGTCAAACTCGTGTTTTTCCTCCTCTTCTTCTTCTCCGAGCTAAGCCTTGTCTCCCAAGCACCAGAGATCTCCTCTCAGATCTATAATATCCCCTTTAATGCCCAAAATCCCAAATTAAAGCCTTCCTATTCGGTTTGCACAGCTGGCGCCTGTTGCCAATTCCAGCCTGTTTTTCCGAATTTGCTTTATACGGGCCGTATAGAAATCCATACGGACTGTATACCCATGCCTTTGTGTAGAAGAGAGGTAGCCTCCTATGTGGAACTTTCTGTGTGGTTGGACAGATCTTATACGGGCCGTATAGAAATCCATACGGGCCGTATAGAAAGGTGTTAGCTCTAGAATTTCGCCCGTTTCCTGCAAAATAAGAACAAAACATAGCAGTACCATATTCTATAGATATTTAAGTAAAAATGTTCACACTTTTAGGCTTTTAGGCACGGGTTTTGGTGTAAATCGGTGTCGAAATATAGGCAAAATAGAGAGATATCAGGTATAAGTTTAAACAAGTTAAATTGCTAAATTAGGTTCATAGTTAGTTAAATAAGTAGATCTATGTTTATTTCTTTGAGTTAATTTTTTTTTCTAAATTTACTTTTACATGAAACCCATATTTCCTTCAAAATCTTCCATAAATGTCTTGTATTAAAAGTAGAACTAGCTAGTGTAAAATATTAATAAATTCATTCATTTTTTGACTTTTCACCATATCCAAAGAAATATCGAGTATTTACAGCAAAGCTAGCGTGTAGTGTGCTCACCAAGAGAGTTTGGTGAGCACAACTCCAAAAATCTATCAATTGGCTTTAAATGATGAATCCAAATCATTGAAGAAAGCCCATCCTAGAAGACTAAAGAGTTGAGGTTTCGAGTGATGCATGTATATGCAAAATTTTGAAATTTTAGAATTCATTTAGTACAAAGTCAAGCTGTAATTTTGTTTTGCATGTACATTCATCACTCATGAAGTATATGAGTTTTAACAGTTCGGATTCGTTGTTTGATGTCAATCCGATAATTTTTTTAAGGTTAATGGCTTTCAATACCTATTAACAATTTCATTGATTAAAAATGTATTTACTGTTAGTGTAATAATCTAGAGGTCAATCAATATGATAATTGTATCATATATATTTTGTTCATGAATTGAATGATTAATAACTGTCATTTTGTTGCCTTGAGTATTATTAAATTTATGGATCATTCCTTTATCTGACTAGAGTCAATAACTGGAATTGTGAAACTTCATAATATAGATGATATATACTCTTAAAAGTCTCCAACCGAGGTAATTAGCAGGAACACTAATTTACTGTTACGAGGTTAGTATGTGAATTAAAAGATGGTCAAGTTTTACAGACCACTGACAAGAGATGTCATTTTAATCACATAGATACATATTCTAAGAACATGGTATTTGACAGACCCCGAATGAAATATTAAATGGAATTGTGTATGTGTCATTAATATTTTTATTCAGTATTAAGTTCTAAAGTATGAGGTATTCATCTTTCATACTAAGAAATGTATATGTGTGATTGTTATCTAACGCTGTCGATAAAACGCAGTTATAACGATAGCTCTTCGGTATACATAACTTAGCTGAGGTAGTGATGGTTTACCAAAAGTACTATCGTTCCTCGTATATCTATACGAGTTATAGTATCACTGGGCCCCTTGATAGAGTAAGATTATCTGCTAGCGGTATAATTACAAGAGTAATTATATTTGATAATCTGCTCAAGATTAAGAAAAATTAAGTTTGCAAGGATGACACACACCTACTTTGAAACTGATCTGATACTATGAGACATAAGAATTAACACGAGTAAAAAGTTTACTGGATCGTGGTATTGTACAGTACAACATCATCTGTGTAATTGGATGGTCATAGTGCAGATGTCAAATGCCTCCTATGATTATAGAAGTTAAAACAATTTTAATTCTATTTACCAACATAACACAGATCCTATTGGGTCACACCGTATAGGAGCTAGTCGGAGAATCTTACTGATTAATTATAAATTGGTTATAATTAATATTAAGATGGTTATAATTAATTATACATAATATAATTAAATTATATATGTCATATAAGATAACAAGCAGAAACAATGGTTAATTTATAAGCGTATTCGATGCGTTGTATAAAACTGTACCGAAACTGAACCAAAACTGAACTGTGGGAAATATAATTGTGGTTAATTTATAAGCGTACTCGATGCGTTGTATAAAACTGTACCGAAACTGAACTGTGGAAAATATAATTGTTTAGAACAATTATATATATTTGATTTAGATTTTTTTAACTAAGGTTTTAATTAAAAAAAATCAAATATAATCATATAATATAAATGGCGGCTATGATTCCATGAAGCAACAAATATCAAACTATATTCTCAAATGGTATATTCATGTCGGCAATATCAAAAGGTATTTGATTTTACCATTTAACCGAACCGCCATTGAGAATGGCATAATTATAAATATGCCAAACTTTAGGGATATTTCGGTAATCGGTCAACCTGTTTAATTTTTCTATAAATAGAGGAGCATGGGTAAAGAGAAAATCGCCAATTCACTTGTATCGTATCTGATCTGACTGATCGAATCGATAAGTCTATTTTGTCTCCTTCTCGGTTATGCTTATATACGGGATTCGGAAATATTATATTTGCCAAAGTTGCGGTATTTCTATTTGAATAACTGCGGGTCGTAAATATACTTATTTTGTCCTTTTCTCGGTTTTGTGTTTTTGCATAATTCCGCGGTTTACGGTATTTCTGGCAAAAGAAATAAACTGCTCTCTGGTTAGTCCTGGTGGATAACTGATAGAGGTATCAGACGTCTGATACTCTGAAGTAAGACGTTCGTCAGATTCAATATTCTCGATCTGCTGCATTCCAATTAGAATTTGGAAACAAGGTATAAATAAGTTATATTAATCTATTTAATTTGTAAATAAATTAAAGTTTTAGAAATCAATCATGGAGTAGATCTGTAAAAGAATTAAATTGAATTTTGATGCCAAAGGAATACTGAAGGTAGACCGCCTTGGAAAGTTTCCTGACATACCTCATTTAATTCTTGGCTTAAGTTAGAAGTAAAATTTTTGTTTTACGTTCTTTCCGTATCTTAAGCAAATAAATGGATTTGAACAGTTAAAACCTCAACAGACTAAATCAAAGGTTTTGAACTGCCGAAACCCAACATCTACAACAAGTCAAATAACTCCAAATCCTAGATCTAATCTCTTATTCTCATGAAAATCCTCTAAACTAAGCTAATCTTCTAATCTTACTTTTATATACTCTAATAACTCTATTACCTTAATCCTAATCTCTCTCCACGATCAGATCCGCTTTTTCGACCGCCGCCGCGCTCTGACGACCAGATCCGCTTACCGCAATGCTCCAATCCAGATGGGTAGACTCTACACTCTGAGCTCCGACGATATCATGCTCTCGGTTCCTCTCCGCTCAAGAAGGTAGAGACGAGAGAGAGTGAAGAATATCGTTGTGTCGAGAGTGAAGTCTAGAGGGGAGGAGTGGTGTGGTTGTGTTGGAGGGGTGGCGGCTTAGGGTTTGGTTTTTTATTTTCTTTTTTTTCACTTATGGAGTCGAAAGAGCAAAAAAAATTGTAATTCCAATCCAATAAATTTTTGAAGTTGTGGTCACTATATCTTTTTAGTAAGCAGGTGAGCACAACACATGCTAATTTTGCTCCAAGTATTTATATATACCTATATATTTTTAAGTTTTATACTTAATATTATATATAAGTCTAAATACTTACGGTTTTAAGTATTTATATCTAGTATATTAAGTCTCTATATATTGCATATCAAGAAGAATAAAAAAAAAGAATAGAACTCGAAAGTACTTCAATAGGATCTCATTTGAAAGAAAAACTCGAATAAAAGATATCCATAGTTTAGATTTGTAAAAAATTTCACAGATTATCGAAAATATAGGAGATATTAAGCAAAAGGAAGAAAAAAAATTCATCTAAAAACGTGTAAAAGATGGGTAGGTTATGATAGAGAATTTTTTTTATTTTTTATTTGTGATGTAAGTGTTGATACTATGTATATAAATGTTGATATATAATATATGAAATATTTGTATCTAGTGTATCAAGAGTGTGCGGAATAAAATAAAAATGAAAGTTGAATATGGTAAAAAAAAAGTGATTACGGAAATTTAAGAAAATATTGTATGTTTGTGGAATTTTGAAAAATTAATATTTTCTTAATAATTTATTGGTTAATTTGTTCATCATATAGAAACACATACTCAAAAGGCAAAAAAGTTTGGAAATTAAAAGGTTACTTGGTCTAGTAAATTGAACACTATGATCGGAATCAAAACAAATAAGAATTCAATAAAATAGAATAGAGACAATTTTGAATTAATTTTTTTTTATCAGCTAAACAATTTTTATAGAGTGAATTCATTCTTAGAGATTTTATAATTATACTAAAGTTTTTTTCAAAATTACATATGCTGCTATCAAAGTCTTCATTTTAGAGTTCTAGTTTGCAAAAAATAAAAAGTAAAAGCAACATCTTCTGCAACACAGAGAAAGAAAAACAAAAGAGAAAATGTGGATTCTTACTTAGTCGGAAGAGACGAGAGGCACTGCCATGGTAAATCTTGATTGGAACAAACAGAGAAGAAGAGTGGGTTAAAAAAGATCCTATAGTCTTTTCGATGTGATTTGAGAGTGAAAAGATAGCGTGGAGTGAAATTATTTTTCTCGTTGTCTCTGCTTCTGATCAGACAACATGGTAGAATTCTGATTCTATTTGGTGTTTTACGCGTCTAGAATAATTCTATTTGGTGTTTTACGCGTTTCTGCTCTGTTCGATAAGAGTGGAAATGAATATATAATTTGGAATTGATTATTTGAAGCCATCAAATTGAAACGGTTTTGGCGGAAGGTACGTACTATCCGTATACGGGAGGTGTATCGATCGGTATCTTTCGGTGCTTTCTGAAATCTTTGAAAGCGATCGATTTGTTTCGTTAAAAATTAACAGCCAATAGGCAATAGCCAGCTCCGGGTTAGCGGCGACACATGCATATCCATTATATATATATTGGCACCGCGCGCAGTCTCTCCATCTCAAGTCTCTAGTCTCTAGTCTCTGGTCTGTCGCCTAAGGGCTTTTCCTCAAAAAAAAAAAAAAAAAAAGTCTCTGGTCTGTAACTAGCGATGGCAGCTAGTGTCAGTGTGTGCATCAGGGCACATATATATCTATCTGTGCAGCTGCAGCTGCTGCCTGTTGGTGAATTCGAAAATCCAAAGGGCAAAGGCAGAAGCATACAACGCACAACCGCTTAGCATGCACCTGAGCAGCTCGCACAGTCGTACAACACCGATAACTATAAGAAATTACGAGAGGTATCGACCTCTGCGCCTGTACGTACGGGCGGCTAGCTGTACCCACAGAAAATGGAAACAGTACTTGACGAATGATAGAGGATCTTCTTCTTTGATCTTCTTCTATTCCCATAGGCTGCATGCATGCGGCTAGCTCTACTGGTCAGCCGAATTTTAAACTTATGACTTTCTATATATCAGAAAGATATTGCTTTTATTACTGAACTAATTTAATACTCGCATCCTCCCTCAATTTTCACCATCTTCTCGTTAGCTCGTTGCATGCTCTGTTTTAGGTGGACTAATTAACATCCACCTAACTAATTAATCAACAAAAGTTCTAGTGATGGATTTCCCAATAAACTAGAAAAAATGATGCTACCTTAAAATAATTGACTTCTAAATTTTTAAACTTCAATCCATTCTTCTATTATTTATTTTTTCCCATTAATAAAAAGTCACATGCTTGTAAATAGGAAAACCCAAGATCTACCGATAATTATAGATTTTTAATTTCAAAATAAAAATTATTTTCTTTTAGAATAACAAAAACTGACTTTTATTTTTTTTATTTTTATGACACCGTACAAATAGTACCATGTGAACTTGAAAAATTCTCTTACACTTCATTAATAGTAAGGTGTTTTCTTATTTGCAGGGCGTATGTGATTGGACTGAAAAATAGTTGTACCGAATTAATAGTGTGGTGTAAGAGAACTCTCATAATGTGGTTTAAGTTATTTTCCGAAAATATAAAAATCTCTTCCCTTCTTGCAAAAAGATATTTTTTTATATTCTAAATACAAAATCACAATTATATCTCCATAGATGTGTGATATCCATCTTCAATCCATTCTTCTAGTATATATATATTTTTTTCCATTAATAAGAAGTGACATGCTTGTACATAGAAAAATCCAAGATCTACCGATAATCATAGATTTTTAATTTCAAAATAAAAATTATTTTCTTCTAGAAAAACAGAAAGCGACTTTTTATATTTTTTATGACACTGCCTATTAAAAAATGAGTGACACCGTACAAATAGTACCGTGTGAACATGGGAAGTTCTCTTACACTGCATTAATAGTGCAATGTTTTCTTATTTGCGGGGCATATGTGATTAGACCGAAAAATAGTTGTACCGAATAAATAGTGCGGTATAAGAGAACTCTCATAATGTGGTTTAAGTTATTTTTTGAAAATATAAAAATCTCTTTTCTTCCTTGCATAAAGATATTTTTTATTTATAAATGCAAAATTACAATTATATCTCAATAGATGAGTGATATCCATCTTCTCTTTCCAGCCAAACATATATTTTATTTTAATTCTAAATACAAACAAAATCGTCTCAATAGATGAGTCATACCCATCTCCTTAAAAGAGAGAGGAGCATTTTTGCTTCTCTCAAAATCCTACACCAAAATCGATTTTCAGCAATTTAACATCACCATATTTTTTTTCTCCGTATTATATTTGATTCTTAAATTTTTACAACTTTTATATACTTATTTCATCTTATTTCTATTTTTATTTCTATTTTATATCCCGGTTGATAGTTTAAGTAATGACTTAATTAATTTAATTAGTGGACTAAAATATAAAAAAATGTATCTTTATCCATGATAGACGGAATAATTATAAAATAAGTTATTCCGTCTCGAGAGAAAGAAGTGTTTCAGATTAATTTAAATTTTACTCTATTTTGCTTCTTTGATTATACTATTTATTTTGACAAGTGTTGAGTAAAGAGTTCAGGGCCTCTCACTTATAATGGTCATGTCTTTCTAATCAATGCTGACAGTCAAATTTCCACTTTATATGTATGACAAAGAATATATAAATAATTTGACTTTATCATGCAATCTAGTGTTTGTATTTTAAATTTTTATGAAATGATATCTTACAGTGTTTGTTGTAATTTGTAATTAATTTGATGCATTCGGTTGTAATGCGGCACTTCTTGCTATGTTATTATTATCATTATTTAATTAGTGATCTGAGCTATTAATAACGATTAACGATTGTATTTATAAATAAAAAAAATATTGCAATACTCATATAAAAAAATTATTCCACAAAATAATTTTTTATTATTTTCTATTCTAGTCTTAACCTTCTTTATCATTTTTTTTGGCAGTTTTGCTGACCGTTGCAGTCAATTTTTTTATTTATACTATATTAAAAAAATAATAAACCAAAACATCACTATGAATTTTGAAATATGACATGTCCGTCAAATGAAACGGCAAATAAAAATAAGCAAATATGCCATTTAATTTGACGAACACCAGATTGGATCCGACATCTTAAATAGCAGACATTATTTGTTTTTTTTTTACTGAAAAATGTTTTTTTAATATAAAAATTATATTTTAATATAAGTAATTATTACAATATGTCTTTATTCATTTAACCGTTACTGTTTTTACCCAGCCACATATAAGAAGCAAAAAAAAAAAAAAAAAGTTTGTCCACAGTTTTAATTGGCGGACTCAGTCTGGGGTCCACCAAATTAAACGGCGGACCTATCCATTTTTGTCTGTCATTTTCATTTGGTGGACATATTAGATTTCGAAATTTACAGAAATAGTGGTGTTTTAGTTTATTATTTTTTTTTTGCTTACTTGTTGTACCAAATTATACCTGAATTATACCCGAATCACGAATTTTTGATCCGGTCGAACGGAATCTGAACTTGAACTTTTGATTTGTCACTATGTTTGCTAGCCGACACACAGAGTACTACAAGGAGGGAGCAGCAGGGAATCCGGGCGTAGGGAGTCAATTCTTGTTTATTTGTAAATGTGAGTACACAAGTACATGATTAATAATAATTAAATTATACGACATAAATAGCAATGATCACATAATACTATGGTGACGTCATCCGGATGCATATAAAACCAAGCACACTGCACCCCACTGTGTGTCAAATCAAGCATAGAAACCCATTAGCCATTTAGCCCGTAAGAGAGAGAGAAAGAGAAAGAGAGAGAGAGAGAGCTGCGTCTGTTGTCGATTTCCCTTTCGAAGGGCTGAACCGAACTGAGCTGAGCTTCTTCGATTAATTAACCTACTGAAGGTCGCTTGTTTGCTAATTAATTTTGGTTGGATTGAGATTTCAGAAGCTCATGTGAAGAATTTGGTGCTTGTTCTAGGTGGGAATATGGCGATTGTGATTTATTTATTTTCACTCTTAGACGCCCAATTTTTTATTTTTTTTTTATTTTAGGTGAATAATTAAGGTGGGTTCTTCGCTTGTTCTATTTCAGCGATACCGATGCTCTAGTACATAGTTTCTATCTTGATTTTGGGTGAATATTTTGTGTGTGTGTGTGTGTGTTTGTGTGTATGGTTTATAAGAGAGAGTCCCAAAAATTTTGCACTAAAGGCTGTGTCTTTTTTAAAATTGCACGTCAAAATTTAATTTTTTTCTGCAAAATTTACTTGTTTATGTTACACACCTGCACAAAAGGGGGAAAGTTTCTTTGTCTTTTTCTTACCTTGAGTTCTCATTTTTTTTGAACTGATATTGTTGGAAACTAACTACTTTTGCTAACATTTATTGCCTGTGCCTTTTCAGTTAGGAAGCATGAACTTTTTGTATGTCATTTAAGCACTTGCCTTTTTGTGTTTATCATATAAATGATAATTTACATCTTTTACTTTTAAGGGACCAAGTTTTCCTTTATTGTACACCTTAACCTATCTGCAATTCTACATGCATGTTTTTTTGGGTGCATTTATGTTGAAATTGGTGTCTTTTCAATTACTCTCTGTTATTATGTAATCTATTTTCAATAACTATAGCACAACCATCCTCTATAAAGTAGCAAGCCCTTTTGTAAAGTAAAGTTCTTATACTTTTTATGTATTATTTTACCCTATAAATAAGTTCTTTTACATGTGGTCAGAAAATTGCTCATGTTTGAATGCACAAATCATATATATATATATATATATATATATATATATATATATATATTTTATATATATATATATATATATATATATATATATATATATATATATATAATTTCTTGGTTTTTCCCCCTCTTATAAGATACAATAACTGTGAGAATAAGGCATGAACCACTTTGTTCCTGATTGCAGTAGCATGGAGGATAATTCAAGATTGCTCTTAGATCCTTTTGGCTCTCCAAATCCAAGGAAACCTGCCAGGTTAGTTTATCTCTGATAAACACTCTTCAAATTGTTAATTTGTTTTAATTGTCACCCTACAAAAAAATAAAATGGGTTGATGTTGGTTTCAGATTTTTTTTCTTTTTTTTTATATAGTAATTGGTCATCACAGAATTTTTCTGATATCTTGTTGGACTATACATCATATTCGACTATCATCAGGGTAAAAAATTAAACCAACTTATCATTTTTTTTTATTTGAAACTATTTTACGGTTTTATTTCTTTTTTAGGCCGGATAATGAGCTCTTGGAACTACTATGGCAAAATGGGAGCTTGGTGAAACAAACCCAAGGCAGCAGAAAACCCCAAAATGAACCTGACATGCGATTGGAATCGAACAGATCAGGTCTCACCAACCAGGCTCATCAAACCCAAGAAGAGAGCCCGTCATGGTTTTTTGAGGATTCCCTCGAAAAAGATCTGTTCCAGGAATACTTCTCTGAAATACCAAACTTCAACACCACCATAGGAGGCAATTCAGGTGCAGAGAATGTGGGACCCACAAATATTACGAATTACACAAATTTCTCTAACTTTTCGAGGCCGATTGAAAAGTCGAAGGAAATCCTACATAACGTTCATTCTGAATTGGGAGAGTCTTCTAAATTGGGTTCAAATATTTGCACAAGTAACCAAGAACAAGCCACAGTCGAGCGAGGGCCCCTGTGGTTCGCAGAGGATACAGAGACAGCAAGGATTTCATCTGAGCGGATATACACAAGCACCAATGAGATGACTGCCACATCATCATCTGGTGGTTCCGGTGGTAATTTTGGAAAATTTGGGAACCTAAATGCAAATGATAGCAAGCCGAAGGAAAAGGTCAAAGAAGGAGAGGGTTCTGAAAGCCATAGTGAGGTATTCTCTCTTTTTCTAATTCTTGCAACAATTCATGTTCGTGTACTGTGAAAAGTGAGAGTAGTAGTAGTAGTAGTATTTTACATCACTTCAAAAATTATTGGCTTGTGAGATGGTTTTTATATTTATAATTATGAGGCATGCAAGTTACTTCACATTTTTTAGGGGTTAGACATGACATTTCTTTTATAAACAAATCACTTAAGCTAATGAAATTCTAGGATGCTGATGACAATGAAGCAGTGAACCCAAGTAAAGCTGTCAACAAAAGAACATCTAAAAGACGAAGCAGAGCAGCTGAAGTGCATAACCTCTCTGAAAGAGTGAGATAGTTTTGTAATCTTTTCTCTTTAGAAAAATAAAAGCTTTCACTAAGGTGATTTTAAATGAGATTAATTTAGATGTAAATAAAAAGGAAGAAAAAGTTTATGTCAGTTATGCTTTTAAGATCTTGTTTGCTAGACACTGGTACATGGTCATGTTTAATACTACAATTTGAATTGAAATGATTCTTTCTATTTTCTATAATTAAAAAAAAAACAAATTTGTAATAAGCTTGATTAAATGGAACTCACCGATCTTGTCTGTTTGTGTTTTCATCCCCTTCAGAGAAGAAGGGACAGAATTAATGAAAAGATGCGAGCTTTGCAAGAACTCATTCCTCATTGCAACAAAGTAACTTCTAACTACTGAGAATATATCAATTAAAACCTACAATCATGTGCTTATTTGTTTCAGTTTTCTTTCAGACCGACAAGGCATCAATACTAGATGAAGCAATAGAATACTTAAAATCCCTACAAATGCAAGTTCAGGTCCGTCAATTCTCAATTTCAACAAGTTTTCAAGACTGCAGTTTCTTCATATATATTTAACTGAAATTATTGTTAATAAACAGATTATGTGGATGGGAAGTGGGATGCCTCCCATGATGTATCCGGGTGTGAATCCATTAATGGCATGTATGGGAGCTGTTAACCCGGCCAACATGCCTCAGATGCAAGGTCTTGTTCAAATGCCAAGAGTAGCCTTCATCAACCCTTCTCTTGCCACATTAAACCCTGTGCCAAATCATTTACCCCAATTTGTGCCCCACACATTAAATCCAGCCTCTAATTTTCATGCCCAGATGCAGAATTTTCACATTGCGCAGCAAAGAGGGCAACAAGCTTCTCAGGTTCGTCATATTTCTAGATTCCTTAAAAAATTGCAAAATTCTTGTACAGTTTTGTATCTGCAAAAGTTTTATTTTTTATTTTTTATTTTTCTTGTTTCAAATAAATCTTTTAAGGTTGTTTCCTGATGATAGTTACTGTGATACTTGAGCTTTCATTAACTAAAATAGCAATCACTTGTGTAGGTTGCCAAATCTAATGCTTCTGGATCACATATAGCACAGACGCACAGTCGGGTGTCGGGCCCACCTAGCAGTTTCATCTTGCCAAGTTCTGGAGAATTTTCAACTGGCACTGAAAAGAAATAACTAAATGGTGAGGACTTTAAGGCAACCTTTTACTTGTTATAGTGATTTTGATAGTAGTTTTAGCACTGTAATTAGCAATATGCTTTTATCAAGCCATGACCATATTGTACTCTACACCATACCAGTCAGTTCAGTAACGGGATATACTAAAACTAAACTGTGCCAACATCACTTCATGTGAAATTTAAATCTTCTAACTGGTTATTTGGTGTGTGTGTGTGTGTGTGTGTATTTATTCAACGCTGTTGTGAACTCAACCAACTCATTTTATTATATATTTATGTGAATAGAAACTTATCAACATTTTCAACTATGGATTTTTAAATCCCAATGGTACAAGTAACGATGGTGGGACTTCGAGCCTTGTCAATCTTATCGGTAGTACACTAAAATTAAACCTATCATTTTGTTTTGTGTAGAGAAAACGACAAATGATATCAATTTCTGCAACCGGCATTTGTTTCAAGTGTCTGACACATACTTTTTTGTATTTTGTTCAGATCGGACACCATTTCTCTCGATCACATATCTCATCCAATTTACCAAAGTGGCAATTTTTTTGACAGAAAGAAACAACTTCAAATCTCCAAAACAATACAAGAGATGTCTCACTTTCAAAAGCTGTTGAGCTGGGCATTTCTTATCCTTTCCTTTCTACGACTTTGACAGGTTGATTCGGATCAACTCAATATATATAAATCATCCCAAGGCTAATTTTGTAAATTATTGCACCAATTTAAGGTTATTGTTTAGTCCCTAAGTGTAATTAAGAGGCTTAGTGTGTAATTAAGAGGCTGAGGCTAATGTTTAAGTTTGTAAGATTTGTTAGGCTGAGAGCTCTGCATGTGGGATCAATTTGTTATTTCTTTTATGGTGTTTCTATCGCACATCCAGCTTTTATCATAGCTGATTTTTATTGTACATCCTACGATTAAAACTTGAATATGAGAGATCTAAAAAAATTTCTTTTATATTTAAAGAAGGTTTGTTTGGTCAGATTAGTATATATTGCAACTCCTTTTAAAAGGTTATTTAATTTCCTTTTAAAAACATTTCTTTTATATTCAGGGAAGGTATATATATTGTTAGTATTCTTTTGAAACACAAGCAAAATAAGTAGATGGTTATCTTATTTTGGAAATTTAATTCATACGAAATAAATATTACTTAAAATCAGTGCAAAAAAAATAATAATTATGAACAAACCTTTAGCAAACTTTTTGTCCATTTGATAAAAATAAGAATGAAGTTATTAATTACGATCACATAATTTAAATTGTATTAAACTTAACATAAAATTCATCATAATGATAGTGAACAAATATAATGATATTTTTTTTTATCCCAATAAGTTGGATATTGATTATATATGTTGTTGCCATGCTCTCAATAGCAAATTTCCATCATCCTTACATTCTCATTTGCATTTTCCTAGATATGGAAGATTTTGTATGTATGTGAAAAGCATAAAACCTGTTATTTACTGTAAAACTATTTGCTTCAAGTCCATCTCATAGAGGATTTGTAAGGGGCACTGAAGGTTGGTACAACAACAAGCAATTGCACCAGTTTGATACCGGTACTGGTACACAGGGCTGCGGTCTTGTCAGCTTGGTACAGATTTTGCTACCAACAGCAGCAGCATTCAATAATTAAAGTACCTTCTAAGTTTATGGTATAATTCTATGAAAGAGAAAAATAAATAACTAGTATTAATTGTCCAGTTATCATGATGGCGTGATGCATGACAAAATTTTATGTATAAATATTTCTGTCTCCCTTTAGCAAACAATCACCTAGAAATTCTAGTTTTCTGAACAAAAATTGTAGATCCAAATAAAGCCATACTGGCACTACTGCAACAATGAAAACAGAAGAACAAACACAGGTCAAATGATTATGTGAGCACTGCTTTCCCAGGCTGGAATTATACTCCTTATTCAATTCAATGTTAACTTGTTCACCTGTTGCAAGCCGTCATAGAAATGTCCCACATGGCCACATGCCTCCTTTTCTTTTTAGTGAAGAATTCTAGTGTCAATTTCACTATATATTGTACATCCATTGATACCTTTGGTGCCGAAATTTTCATAAATATACAAAATACGAAATTAATTTAACAATCTATACAAATTTTAAACAGAATTTCAAAACTATCTAAACCGCTGACAGACTAATTGGTTTCAGAGTCTGAAATCGTTGACCAACTCATCGGTCCCAGGATTGATGAGTATGTTACCCATCCCAGAACCGCTGACCTACTCATCGGTTTCAGAAGCTGCACAATTTTTGATGCTTTCTGCACACTTTTTGAAACAACGAACGACTCAGATTAAAATACTGTTTGTAATGATTACAGAGTTGCACAAATTTTTGTTAAATTTTTATTTTTTTCAAAAATAGAAAGACCATAATATTTTCTATATTTACCTAGAAGTGACTTTTGAACAAGGATCAATAATTCAGATTCAAAGTATTTTTATTTTTTTCTAATAACACACAAAGAAATATTAAAATTTTTCTTACAGCCATGAAAAATCGGATCTGAAAAATATTGATCCGGGTTATTTGTTTAAGTCTTTCTAATAAATCAAATTATATGGTATTCTATCTAATTTAAAAAAATATATAAATATATTTCTAATATTTTAATAAAAAAAATAACAAAATTATAACATTTTCTATTTTAGAAAATGTTATAATTTTTTATTTTTTTATTAAAATATTAGAAATATTTTTATATTTTTTTTAAATTAGATAGAATACCATATAATTTGATTTATTAGAAAGACTTAAACAAATAGCCCGGATCAATATTTTTCAGATCTGATTTTTCATGGATGTAAGAAAAATTTAAATATTTTTTTTTGTGCTATTAGAAAAAAATAAAAATACTTTGAATCTGAATTATTGATCCCGGTTCAAAAGTCACTTCTAGGTAAATATAGAAAATATTATGGTCTTTCTATTTTTGAAAAAATAAAAATTTAACAAAAATTTGCGCAACTCTGTAATCATTACAAACAATATTTTAATCTGAGTCGTTCGTTGTTTCAAAAAATGTGCAGAAAGCATCAAAAATCGTGCAGCTTCTAAAACCGATGAGTAGGTCAGCAATTCTGGGATGGGTGACATACTCATCAATCCTGGGACCGATGAGTTGGTCAGCGGTTTTAGACTCTGAAACCGATTAGTCTATCAGCGGTTTAGATAGTTTTGAAATTTTGTTTAAAATTTGTGTAGATTGTTAAATTAATTTCGTGTTTTGTATATTTATAAAAATTTTGGCCTTTGGTGAGTCTATCTTTAGATGGATAAGTATCAAAGTTAATGTAACTTGAAAGCAGAGAGGCGGAACTAGAAATCAATGTTGTGGTGAGTGAGATTTGAACTCATTATCTCTCAACTACAAAATAGAGCTCTAACCACTAGACTACAAGTAAACTTTTGTTTATTATTGTGGGGCCTAGACTATATAGAAAGTTCTGAAAAAATAAAATTAAATTAAATTTCAATATACATAATTAGAATTTTAAAATCAGCTTAGCCATCTTTCCAATACACTGAGATCTGCCCCTGCTTGAAAGATTGTTTAGCCAATAAAACGATTTAATTAGTTATTCCAAAAAAAAATTAACTTGTTGAATTTTTTAAATGACTTGATGGATGATCAGAGATCCAAAGTATGTTAAAATTTAACACATGATCAATTTCAATGATAGCTAGTGATTGTAATTTTAATTACGAGGGAATATAATATGACAAAAATCTTTGACTTTAATTTTTAAAAAATATGTATTTTTTAAATGTATACAAAAAAGTTGCGGGTAGTTCCTACAAAGACTTTCCTTTAAATAAAAGAACTAATTAAATTAAGTTATCCGGTCAGTTCATTTGTAAGCACTAAGCACAATAAAAAAAAAAAAAAAAAAAAAAAAAGATGGATAAGAAAAAAGAACGTTATCTTGCTCAGATCCTGAGGGGATGTTTGTTGTTGATTAGGCCTAATAATTTTTAAGTCTTTTATAAAGCCTAAGTCATGATCATGCATTCATGTGTCATGCATGCTCCAAATTTTTCTAGGGAAGTCACTTTCTGAGCAACCCCATACATAAAGTAAAGTATTGATAAAAGAATCTCCATCATTGTTCATTAGCTAATATTGGGTCTAGCTCTAGCACTTTCCCTTTTGGGAAGTATAAAGCCTAGATGTAATAAACTAAACTGACAGTCTGACACATAAATATTCTATATTATATATAGTCCATATTTTATAACATCTACAAATGACAATAATATAAACTAAGTTCTGAACTGAAAGGCCTCTTGTTGTTTGCTGATGTCAAACTCAAACATGTAGTTTTCCTACAGCGGTACAGCCCGTGATTTATATTAATATCCAACGTTAAGTACAAAATTCCAACTATGCTGAGAGATGCTGGGAAGTAATAAAAGTATTCAAACTGGTCGATTATTGGCCGATTTTTTATTTTTTTTAGAAAATATTATAATTTTTTATTGAAATATTAGAAATATTTTATATATTTCTTTAAAAATAGATATAATACTATGTAATTTGATTTATTAGAAAGACTGCAACAAATAATTCGGATCAATATTTTTCAGGTCGGATTATTCGCAGCTGTAAAAAAATTAAAATATTTATTTGTGTTATTGGAAAATAAATAAAAATGCTTTGAATCTGCTTCTAGGTAAATATAAATAATATTGTGATCTTTCTATTTTTGAGAAAATAAAAATTCAATCTAACTTTCTATTTTTGAGAAAATAAAAATTCAATCTAACTTTTGGTCAAATGTAATCATTTATTAAATTAGAAAATGTTATAATTTATTTATTTTTTGTATTGAAATATTAAAAATATTTTATATATTTTATATTTTTTCAAAAATAGATGTAATATTATATAATTTGATTTATTATAAAGACTGCAACAAATAACCCGGATCAATATTTTTCAGGCCGGATTTTTTACGGATGTAAAAAGTATTAAAATATTTGTGTGTGTTATTGGAAAAAAATAAAATGCTTTGAATCTGAGTTATTGATCCATGTTCAAAAGTTTTCTAGGTAAATACATAAAATATTATGGTTTTTCTATTTTTGAAAAAATAAAAATTTAATCTGATATAACCATTTATTACAAAAAAATTTCCAAAATAGATACAAAATCTTAAAAATTAAATGTACTACAAGAACCACAATATTTTATGTATTTATCTAGAAGTGACTTTTGAACCGGGATCAATAACTCAGATTCAAAGCATTTTTATTTTTTCCGAATAATACACAAAGAAATATTTTAATTTTTCTAATAGCCACGAAAAATCTAGCCTAAAAAATATTGATCCAGGTTATTTGTTGCAGTATTTCCAATAAATCAAATTATATAGTATTACATCTATTTTTGAAGAAATATATAAAATATTTATAATATTTCAATAAAAAATAAAAAATATAACATTTTTCAAAAAAAAAATTAGGAACATGCCAATTATTGGCCGGTTCCTAATAAAAATAGGAACAGGTCAATAATTGGCCGATTTGAGTACTTTTATAAATTTTCCAGCTCCTCTGAGCATAGTTAAAATTTTCTATTTAAAGTTGGATATTAATAAAATCACGGTCCTACAGCCCTTAGCTTAAAAATTAATATCAAGTGTTTGGAGTGATTCGGGTGTTTTAAGTCATTTTAATAGAAATAATTTACAAATATTTTCAGACTGTTGGGTGGTGATTCATATTATCCACATGTTATATAGTTAAAGCATAATAATATCTATTTGTCATTAAATTTATATTGTTGATTTTTAATTTTATTATATTTTATAAATATAATATGTTGATAATATAAATCATGTTTATAATGCTGGATTTTATAGAGAAGTATTAAAATTGTCAAGTAAAGGACTGTGTATTTAAGTAACTCTGTTTCATTTATTTTTTTAAGGGTGGATTTTATAGAGAAGTAATCTCTATTTTATTTATTTTCCCAACCTGATAGATTATATCAAAACAAAAAGGGACTGAATGTTTAAGTCACTCTATCTTCTCAAAACACATAAAAACTTTATAAAATTTATTTTTAACTAATGAATTTTTTAGAAATCTCAAAAATGTGTGCCAGCCTTTCCGTTAAGAGTCGTTTAACACAATAGTCATATTTGTTTGTGGGATAAGATGTGGAGTAACTTCTTACTTCATACTTAAATTGTCAAACTATAAGTAAATTAAAATAAGATAGAGTAAGAGACGAGTTTTTTTTAAATTACTTAACCTCTCTCTCCAAACAAATAAGTTGCTCTACACTTATGATCTATTTTCACACATAAATAAATATTTATTTTCTAATATCTTATTCTTTCATACAGATTAATTCAAACTATAACTTAAATTGTTAGAGGAGATGTAAAATATGAGAAATAAAATATCCTAAGCAACCAATCGTTAAAGTTAAGTAGCAATTAAATATGATCATTTAGAACATTGTTGCATGCATGTAATAGGACTACAGAAAACTCAAAATTAGTGGTCCTATGCAAGATGTGGGATTTTTTATTTATTTAGAAATTATAACAAATTTATTTAATATAGCAGCCAAATTATTGAAAAAGTTTGAAATATAGCCTCCACCGGATTGAGAATCCGGTGGAGCTATTTTGGGCTTTCTTACACTGGATTGGCAATCCGGTGGAGCAAAAATATGCTCTGCCACACCACTACACCCGTGACTGCACAAAAAAATGCCACACCCGTGGAGCAACTCTCCCTTTTTTTTTTTTTTTTAACCTTTCAAATTACTCAATCAATTATCCAATTAAATGATTCAAAAGTCTCGGATCGTCTAAGAGAGTTAGAAATTCTTCAGATCTACGATTTTAACAAGGTAAAAATCCGATTTTTTTATAATTTTTAATTTTGGCCAAATTAAATAAAATAACTCATTTAATTGAGTCTGTTTAGTATATTTAGTCTTTTTTGTGTAATTTAGTGTTGAATTAGCAATTGGCTTCAATTTTGTGTAATTGTAGTATTAATTTGTATAATTTAATATAATTTGTGTTATGTAGTATAATTAGTTTAATTTGTGTAATAGAGTGTAATTTAGTGAAATTGTGTTATGTAGTATAATTAGTTTAATTTAGTATAATTTAGTATAATTTGTGTAGTTTAGTATAATGTAGTATAATTTTTTGTATTTTAGTGTTATGTAGTATAATTTGTGTAAAATTAGATAAATGTGAAGTTTATGATTATTTGGTATAATATAGTATAAATTTGTGTGTGGTTAAAATTGAATTTTTTAATAATATATAGTTCAATGGTATAGTATGTAATTAATTTAGGTCGGACTTACATATAGTTAAATTTTCTAACAGGATGAATGGATAATCTGAATTATCCGGAGTTATTGAAATTACCACCACAGTATCATAGAGCATGGACAGTTCGTGATATGGTAATTTTTGTTAAATTTATTAATTATTTGTTTGAAATAAAAAATTATATGAAGTATTTGAAGGGGTTATAATGATTTAATTATTTTTGACAGTCTAATGTAGAGGTGTGGCATTTTTCTGTGCAGTCACGGGTGTAGCGGTGTGGCAGGGATTGCCAATCCGGTGTAAGAAAACCCAAAATAGCTCCACCGGATCCCCAATCCGGTGGAGGCTATATTTCAATCTTTTTCAATAATTTGGATGCTATATTAAATAAATCTGTTATAATTTCTAAATAAAAAAAAAATCGCAAGATGTGCTCCGGCAATGAGTTTCATGAAAAATCGTATTCTAACATAAACATAAACATTGAATAAAGCGTGTTTATGCTAGAATCCGAATTTTCACAAAAACCGTGTTATTTAAATATATATATATAAATATATAGATATAGAGGTTGGCTAATATCAAATCAGTTGTTCCTGAGGTCCCGTGCAACCAAGTCGTTTTTCAATTTTCAAAGTCCAAAACGTCGATCCAAACTGTTAGATTTGTTCTCTATATTAAAATGTGTCTGGAGACCAAATTTTACATTTTTTAGAATTTTTTACTATTTATTAAGCCACTTTAAAAATCACTGATCCAACGGTGGCTTAACCAAATAGTAAAACTAGAAGCCACCGTTAGATCAGCGATTTTCAAAGTGACTTAATAAATAGTAAAAAAATTCCAAAAAATGTAAAATTTGGTCTCCAAGCATATTTTAATATGGAGAACACATCTAACGGTTTGGATCGATGATTTGGACTTCGAAAATTGAAAAACAACTTAGTTGCACAGGACCTCAGGAACAACTGATTTGATATTAGCTAACCTCTCTCTCTCTCTCTCTCTCTCTCTCTCTATATATATATATATGAGGGTTCAAATGCACCATAGTTTTGTGCTCCAATTATGCTCCACATTTTTATCTTTATTTTCAAAATTCGAACAGTCGATCCGAACCGCTCAAAAGAATTATTACAATCAAATATGCTTGGAGACCAAATTTTACATTTTTTATAATTTGTTTACTATGTTTTTTGGTAGGTACAATATCGCTTTTTTGGATGGTCCAGGATCTCCTAAAAGCTGAGATTTTGTACCTACCAAAAAAATAGTAAAAAAATTCTAAAAAATGTAAAATTTGGTCTCCAAGCATATTTTATTTTAATAATTATTTTGAACGGTTCGGATCGACTGTTCGGATTTTAAAAACTGAAATAAATACTTGGAGCATAATTGGAGCACAAAACTATAGTGCATTTGAACCCTCCTCATATATATATATATATATTTCTAAATGCTACAAATAAAAAAAAGTCGGCAGAAAACAACCTAGAAAAGGGAAAACTTTGTGGCTGAGAGGTGGCATTGAGATTTCGACGCGGAACATGCAATCAGATCTGGAATCGTAATCTAACGATGACCAATCCTCTTTTCGGTTTTTCTAACTTCTTTTTGTGAATTGTTATTCATATCTTTTGTTTGTCACTTCCCCTACAATCATGCTTTCCTTTTCCTCTTTGTTTTTGCGTGAGGAATTAATAAACAAAAATGATGGAAAACATCATTTTGTACATTATTAATTTTTTATTATGTGATTTGTGAGATTCAAATACGTTATTAATTTTTTTTTTATTTCGTGATTTGTGAGATTCAAATTTTCTTGGTGAGCACATCACACTCTAATTTTGCTCTTAAAAAAAAAAAAATATTTCTAAATGCTACAAATAAAAAGCCGGCAGAAAGCAACCTGGGGAAAACCTTGTGGCTGAGAGGTGGCATTGAGATTTCGATGCGGATCCCACAATCAGAAAATCGTAATCTAACGGTGACCAATCCTCTCTTTTAGTTTTTCCAACTTCTTTTTCTAAATTGTTATTTATATCTTTTGTTTGTCACTTTCCCTACAATTCTACTTTCCTTTTCCTCTAATTTGTTTTTGCGTGAGGAATTAATAAAAAAAAATATATATGAAAAACATCATTTTGTACGTGACTTAGATTTATCTTAATCAAAATTCATATTGATTAAAACTTCTTTTTGGTTCTAGGTTTTTATCGGTGAGAGGCACGAAGACTTGATAATTTTATTTTTTTAGCCAAATTTTAAAATATGATACTATGTTTAATAGTAATTACTTAACCTAATTAAACTGACAAATAGCCAAATTCTGATAGGAAATTGTTCATATCCATGGACAAACTTTAAATTAACAAAATTTTAACGAGTGTACACACAATAACACCGCCTTCTTTGTAGGAGCAAAACTAGACAATTTAAACTAGAGATTGAAATGTAAAATGCATAATATATAGTTGTTGGAATTTTAATCCAAATCTCTATAGCTAAATTATAACCAGCAAGCTACAAATACATATTTAGCTTCATAATATTTAGCATCTTATGAAGCAGATTGAACTATACAAGAACTTGAAAAAAAAAATCAATTAAAATTTTCTATAAACAATTAAAATAATTTAAATCACAATGACAGCTATGCACTCCATGACTTAAGTGGAGATATCTCCTGTATTCCTATATTTTCAAGCTTGATAACTCCAGACCATAGTGACAAGATTCGCAAACCGAATTATATATATGTATGTATGTATGTATGTATGTATGTATGTATATAGAGTAGAACTAGGGTGCTCCTAAGTTCACCCAACCTCTTATGAACTTGACTCTAAATTATATCGAATCGACTTTAAACGATAAATCCAAACCGTTGAAATCATTCTACCTAATTATTGATGCATCTACATGTGAAAATTTTAAAGTTTCGAATTAATTTAATATAGAGTCAAGTGGTCAAAGGAGTCCAAAAAATGAATGCATTAAAATTAATTTATAAACCTTAAACTTTTGACCACTTGACTCTATATTAAATTAATTCGAAACTTTAAAATTTTCACATGTAGACGCATCACTCATTAGGTAGAAGAGTTTCAACGGTTTGGATTCATCGTTTAAAATCAATTCGATATATTTTAGAGTCAAGTTCACAAGAGGTTTGGTGAACTTAGGAGCACCCTAGTTCTACTCTATATATATATATGTAATATCTCTAATCCAAATAATACTGAATCATTCTCAAATTAACCCGAATTATTTCTGAATTACGAATTTTTTATCTCGGCAAACTGAACCCGAATAATTAATTTGTCACTGTGCTCAAGACTCAAGAGTTTTCCAAATATTTGGGAATAGCCAAGCAGAGGATCCAGACCCCTTTGCTTTTGTTGTTTGCCTTTTATTCATGATGTTAAGAGGCCTGAACGAGACCCATGGCCTAGCTAGGTGTGGGGGCCCCACTGGTAACATGGCCTTTTGTCAGTACTCAGTATCAGTGTTATCCTTCTTTTTCTGGATCCTTCTAATCATTTGCATAATATTGTTTTCCCTAATTAAATTTGTATTCATGATGTAACCCTTGGTTACCAACCAGATTGAAGTAGCAGCAAACAAAGGTGCACAATGGTTTTTTTTTATGTGAAATAGCTTTTTATTCTGGTAAAAAAGACAATATTTGTATATATAAATGAATATATAAAACTAGCTATTTTTATTATTTAAAACCGTATGGGACTATGGGGGGTTGGCTTTATAAAGTTTGTAAAATTAATGGGATCAACTAAACATATTTGTATTATTTTTATCTAGAATATGTACATCGGTACAAATTTTGTAGGAAAAAATGGAGGCTGACTAATTGAGCTCTATACTTCTTTATTTATAGCAATATAATAACAACATATATTTAACAAAGATGACAATGATTAATAATTATTATTTTATAGTTACCTGAAATTCTAAATTATTCATATTTATTTATTCTTAGAGCATCAACATCTCTGATATTATGAGAGTTTCTAATTTGATGTGGTAGTTTATAGTTCAGTTTATGAATGTATGAGAGTTTTTTTATTTAGAAACTATGCAGAGTTTCTTATTAAGAAACTGTTTATAAACTCCACACTAATCAAATGATTGGCTCAAATTATTTATTTGTTTTAATTTATTGCTGACGAGAATTAATAGAAATTCTAAAATTAATTTAAGAGATGTGAGAGTTAGAAATTTTAGAGATATTAATTTTTAAAAAGTGGTTAACATTTATTTAGAAACTCATTTAAGTTGTTGAAATGTAACTGCTCTTATCTAATTATTAGTCTAAGATTTTAGTGTTGTAAGAATTAGTTTTCGATAAAAAATTGTATGTTCGAAATTTGAATAAAGAGTCTTTATTGTTGAAAATGAGATTATCAGGAGTGAGTCTTTATTGTTGAAAATGAGATTATCAGGAGTGTTGTAATCCAATCGAGACAGAATAAATTTGGAATAAAATTCCAGAACTTTGTGGGTTGCAAAAAGAAACTCTCCTAAAAAAATTAGACGGCGGGTATGCTATGCCTATGCAGCATCAGAATTGAAAACTAATTTATTGATATTTGCTCAGGAAAAACTTTCCTAAAAGGTCAGATAAATTGTAAGCTGCGCTGCAATTTTGCAGTGCTTCAGATGATCTATGATTCATTCCCATTACATGAAAAAATGGTACTTCAAATAAATATAAAAAAAATGGTACTTCAAATAAAAATAAAAAAATGGTACTTTGTACTAATGGAACATTTATGATCTTGCTTTGTGGCAATCAATGTAACATATATGAACCATGTCATGCATGTATAATTTTAAAAGATAGATTTTATCTTAGTTTCTTAAAAATCAAGGTTATAAATAGTGATTATAGTGTCATCGCGGAAAGACTAAAAAAACACTATAGTGTCGAAAACAACTGATAATGATATAGTTTTAAGATTCGAAAATACTATAGTGCGCTATTTAGTATAGTGCGCTATTTAGAACACTGCTAAAAAACTAGTGAATATTTCTATTTAATCACTCATCCTTATTTTATTTATAAATTAAGATTTTGATCCAAATTAGGCACTTGGTTTACTTAAACTTGAAAGTTTGTGATATGTTAAATTAACTATTAGTTATACTTAAAACCAGCTCTTAACTATTAGTTATATTAAGTTAGTGAGGTTGCCAACTTGCTAGGAGCCTAGGAAGAACAAGAGCTAGATTTTGTGTGTAGGCCACTGAAGTACATCTGTACATGCAGCGGTAGATAGGGTGGGGGACCGTTTTTGAGTCAGCATCTAAGAAGATTGGAATTGGATCCAGTTCCTGTTCAAGCGAAAAATAATTCTGTGAAAATGAAAGGATCAGATAAGTACAACTACTAGTTGCATGCATCTCCTTCTCCTCTTCCTCTTCTAGGCATTAAACAGTGTCAAACTCAAAGGGACCACAATTCCCACCTACATAGCTCTAGCTTGATCCCCTTTAAGAATCCTCACAATGTTAATTAATAATGAATAAGGACCACAATCCCTGCCTACATGACAGCAGTTTGGATCCGATGCCCATCGGACTTAAATTTGGGTCCGATGAGCTCTATAACCGTCTGATCAGCTTTAAGATCCGTGTGTGTCACTTTAATACCCGTACGCATTTGCTTTAATATGTGTGCACACAAATCTTAAAGCGAATTAGACAGTTCTGGAGCTCATCGAACCCAAACTGCTCTCCACTACATAGCTCTATGTTGATCCCCTTTAAGAATTCTCAAAATGTTAATTAATAATGAATATGTTTTTAACAATCATCATAAAAAAAGAAATATATATATATATATAGACACACACACACATAAACTCTTATCATTGTACATGTTTCTTTTACATGGTACAGCCCATCTTGGTGCAGCAGCAATCCACATTTTTATTATTTTCATTTAAAATTGAAAGAAAAATCTAAGCTTTAATTTTTCTGTGATAAGTAAATTCGGTGCCGTTGATTTTTCACATTTATTACATTAAACAACCACACGCTGTGAAAAATTAATGAAACTCAATTATTGCTTCGGTCTCATTGACCTCTTATCAATGGGAGTCTGGATGGAAGAGAGAAAAGGAAGTAGATGATAGGAGAGAGTTTGCAGATTTTACAGTTCCTACTATGACCAAATCAATAGTTTGGTTCCATAAATTTTTTTAATTTTCTGCAGTAAAGACACGCTTCAACTTACAGAAATTACTGGAATCAAATCATTGAAATCATTTTTATGGGATTAGAAAAAAAAATTATTGATTTTCTTTTTAATTTCTAAAAAAAAATATTGAGCTTTCTGTATTTTTGTTATACTTTTTGTCGGTGATCATTATCGAGTATGGATTAACTTATGGGCGACCATATTCATTGATGCCTGATAATGAGAGAATATGGACACATACCCATTCGACATATACTTATTATGTTCAGATCGTTTTGTAAGAAAAATGATGAAAGAGACGTGCAAAATGTCAAAATCCTCGAAAATATCTGACCTCATATTGAGATAGTTTTGAACATTTACTCAAAAAAAAAAAAAAATAGTTTTGAACAAACTTGTATAGATTATACGTATTAGCAGTGGCGGAATCAGACTTTCAAGATTCAAGATATGAGAGTCAAATGTAAATGGATGTCAATCATATAAACTTTTCATACTTCGAATGAGGTTAATGTTACAATATCCATAGCATTATGTTCTAAAATATATAATAAAAACATGCCTAATAATCATATTTTGAAATTAAATTGGGTCAATTAATCTTCATTGGTTCCAAGTGTATCCGCCTCTGTGTATTAGGATGTATGATGGAAATCTCAATGCAGATATCCAGTGCTATGTAATTTGTGGTAAAGATATTAACAACATTATTTTGACTTTATACAACACATATTATACAGTTAAAATGAAAAATATATAACTCGTACCTTGTATAAAGTCAAAAACATATTGTCAATATCTCTATTCATAATTTGAGATTTGAGAGTTTATTTCAGTAAAAAAAAAAAAAAAAGGTCAGAGGAAATGAAGTTCCTAATGAGCATGCCTAGAATGTATGATTTGATGCCTCCACTTACTAGTTACCGCGAAAAGTAAAACAAAAGGGGTCAAAAACAAAAAACCAGTGCTGCTGCTGTAGCTTAAAATTATCAAAAAGTATGAAAATAAAGTAATTCCTAGAAAGAATCTGATTATATTAATTAATTGCCTCAACCGTCTTTTTTGGTTTTAAATGCAGTATTTTTTTGAGGGTTTTATGCATACTGTACTCAAACTCATGTTTTCTTAATTGTCATAAGAGACTACAGATCAAAGAAGATTTAAAGTAATAATAAAAGACTAACTGGATTGAGAACTAGTCTTTGGTGTAGTGGCTAAGACATGGTCTCTATGTGAGAGGTCATGAGTTCGAAACTTAGATAGGAGAAATTCTTTGTTATAATAACATGAGTATTAAATAGTTGGATGATTTGACCTCCAACTTTTATCAAAAAAAAAAAAAAAAAATTAACTGGAAGTGTTCATTTGGATAGTAATGGAGAGGAGAAAATCATGAAAACTGATTGGCATTTAAGAAAATATATAATCGAGTCCAGGTTCTTGTTACAGACATCTGCATAAATGATGAAAATAGTATTCTGTTATTGTGTCGTGTGTGTGCTGTGTTGTGCATATGAGAGAAACAGAGAAAATGAGAGATCAAGCTTCTACAGTGCTGTCTACAGACACTATAAAGCTACACGTGGAGGCACAACACATTGGGACCAATTGCAGCAATCTAAGTATCATTAAAGTTAAACAAATTAACTACTACACATAGCTAGGTTGGGCTCCATAAACGCTTTCATTAAATGAGCTTTTAAGGAAACTGTAGAAGGTTTACTGTTCTCTTTAAAAAGAATTCAGTCAAGGTGACTCATTTCGTTTCCAACCCGTTGTACAAAATAGTTCAAATGTTTGCTGAATAGACTTTTGGGCTTAGGTATTGGTAAAACATGGATGCAGGCCAGATAATGGGCTGGTAGTGTATTAAGATAAGATTTCTCAATAGACCACAGAATACCGCAGTGATTGAGGATATGATAGAAAAGTAAAGGTCGGCCCAAATAAGCCTATAAAGATTACCAGAAAGCTTTAATTTTGACGCTGATAATTTAATTCAGATAACAAAAAGATTCAATTTAAAGTGGCGTCGCCCGGGTTCGAACCGGAGACCTTCAGTGTGTTAGACTGACGTGATAACCAACTACACCACGACACCGTTTTGGTTACTACAATTGAAAATATAATTTAAATTCTTTTATTGAAGTGTTAAAACATCATGTTTGTGATATTTATAATTGTAATTATACTTGATAAAAGTAGTTAGATCTCAAAGTTTCTTAGTCATGCTATGACATTTTTACTAGTAATCGCTTTGATATGCTTCTCTTTTCTTGTTTATCTCAATCATTGAATCATGCATTCTGCTTCTCTGTTTCATTTAAATGTGTGTTGATACACCTAAGCTGTAATGAAAATTTTAAATTGATACAACTATTTTTTTGCATTACTCTGTAAAGATTCTCACTCAACTAATTATAACGCTCTCTATTATACATTGTTTTAGCATTTTAAAATAAATATTTATTTGTTTTTAAATTTGCTGTATGCAAATTTCAATGATTGAAATTATCCCATTTAAAATTAAAAATTATTGCATGCAAATGATCTATTATACATAAATGTTAATTACCACATGTAAATTTAAATTTTGCAGTCAACTCGAAACGTGTTTGTGATTGTTGGAACAAAATATGACTAAGAAAAAATACATATGGCAGAATAAGTGCAACTTTTAACCTATGATAAATTATTGAAAAAAATTTTAACCGAAATTTAAACGTGCACATCAAATTAATTGAAATTGCGAAGGAGAGATTATCTTTTGAAGTAAATACAGATTTCTTAAACAAATAAATGACAGTACAACTTACAACATACATTCAGCTTTTATGTGTATTAATTTTAAAATATATGTTTACAATTTAATCAATATTTTATATTTTCATTATAAAAAAGATGGAATTCAAATTTGTGCTAATCTAGTTAAAAATAACTAAAATTTAATATTAGGTATATTTAAAAGATATAAATATATTTACAATTTTAATTTATTAATGCGACAATATCCTTTTAGATATCGAAACAACATGTCATAAAATTGAATGTACCACTAAATTATTGCTTTAAAAATTATAATCAGTCGTCTCGGAAAGGATTCAGTCAAATGTTGTGTTTTAATATTTGATTCTTATAAGGTATGTGAAGGCCACCGCATACCGCATATTCGGATTTATATGTTGATTTTAAAATGAGAATTTATATTGATTTGTATGCAAATTAAGAAAGTATTTAATACTTTACATCAGAGGTCGAATATGCGGATATACAGCCGAATATGTTGCTGAATATTCAAAATCGAATATTGAACCGAATATTTATTTTCTATTCGGATTCAAACCGAATACGAATATTTGGCCGAATTTTAAAACACTACTCAGAGTCTCAGATGAAGAATTGATTGATAGAAAATTCTAGAAATAATTGTTGATCGAAAAGTAGCAATAAAAGAAGGTATGACAAGAGACTTCCTTTATATTGAAATAACGTAAAAAGGTAATAATAAACAAAAGGGGGGATGGTGCAGTTGGCTAGCGCGTAGGTCTCATAGCCCATAAGCGAGTTATCCTGAGGTCGAGAGTTCGAGCCTCTCTCACCCCAAATATTATATCAGGGATCGGTGAAGATATCTGTGTACTCGTGATCGACTTGGGGGTCCATCACTAACCGTCTGATCTACAGACGAAAACTACACATCTGAGATTCCTTTTAAAAACAAATTCCTTTGTTTCCGAAGCAAATATAATCCTCCCGCTTTAGTGAAAATATGTTTATTCCAAATTGTTATTTCGAAAGTAATAAGACCTTAAAAGGCAATTTCAAGAACACATTATAATTAGATAAAACCATAATTTTTTTTCTTTTTCAATATGTACTGCATCCAAAATTCTTATTTTGTTTTTCCATGATTGTTGAAAATTCCTGGCTAAAAAAGAGAGTTTGAAAGACGAGTATAAACTGCCAAATTTCATTGAAGATACATTTATTTTTTTTCATCTTCATTTAAAGCGAAGCAACTATAACTCCAGAAGCACTTCATGGCTTCATGCATGAAAAATGCTTTCCTGGCTAAAAGATATACATCCTTTCATGCTAGAGAATTCCACTTCTCCATTTCTGTAGAAAAGTAATCCTCCTTTGATTTTAAACCAAATTACTCTACAAAAAAAAAACAAGCTTACAAAGAAATGACATAGAATGAGAAAACTATCCTTTCCTAGATAACCCACCATTCTCCAATCCAGCCATAACACACTAAGAAGATAAACATCCATAAACCAAAAGCCGGATCAAAGTCTATGGCACCTCATATTCGAAATGCAATGAAATAAAAAAGAAGGTAAATCAGGGAAAACTTTTATTTACAAAAGAATCACGAGTTTCTTTCAGCATGATGTATAGAGAATTACATCATCATTTCATGAGAAGAACAGCGAGGGCAATAATTATTTTTTACCAGAGGTTATTCCAACTGCAACGTTGCTCACCTGCATAAGAAACCAAAAGTTTCTCACTATTTGTAGATAGACATGCATTTGTACCTTTATATAAACTTTATAGAACTTTATTTTATCTGGCAAATTCAATGGAATTCAAGAACAGTGCATGGAAAACATTAGTTTTGCAGCTCTTGATGCAAAGATTTTTATGTAAATTCAAGTTTGAGAGGACGCATAAGCAACAGTATAGAATGCTGTCAATTAGCCCGAGGAAAAACAAGAAGAAGAATTACCAATTTGCCATCTCCATCCACAGTCATGGGATTCTCCACAACAACTGTCATGTTGTTGGTTTGTGGAGATGCCTAACAAAAAAAAAATTAAATAAACAAAGGTCATTAAAAGCCAAAGGCAATGACTACAGATTCAACCACAGTGTACATAATCACTACAATCCGATACTTGTTTTAGAGATGTTTAAATGTTTTGTGTCAATGTTGAAGTCTAACTTGAGTCAAACTTCCAAAACAGAAGAATGAAAAATCTCAAGTTACTAACATCTATTAGGTTTTTATCTGAAATAACAGGACGCCCAGAGAAATTTACTACTAGAAGTTAAATAAACCTATATTGTACTAGACGTACTTGTGTAGTTGTCGGTGGCCCTTGTGTAATTTCAGTAGGTCTTGGTCCTGCAATTGGATTTATGGCTGCTCCAGGCTGTACATAAAAGAGTAAACACATGTAAATTTGGTTGCAATTTCAGAAACTGGAACCTTTTAATTAGTCTCCTGGCACTATGATTTCAGTGTTTATATGGTTAAATGTCCAAACAACGGTTGAATGAAATGCTTTCCATTTTTTTTGTTTCATCTTATTTGAATCTTTTGGTGCTTAGCAGGATAATTGATGGTACAATCACACCAAATTGAGTTGAGTACTGCTGATTTATGAGAGTCTAGAAACTGACAACAGTTACATCGGTGCATAAGCAAAGAGTGAATTGGAAAAAAGAAGACAGCAATTTAATCAGATCATAAGCAAAGGGTGCACAATTGAGAAGTTCATCGGGGTTACATATAGATCAAAATTGCACAACCACTTGAAGTTCACCACATCAGCTGAGCAGAATAATTGGTTTTGGAAGGACAACAAGATAGTGTGGTTTTAGAAAGATTATAAAAAAAATAAAAATAAAAACAAATTTGAGAGGTAAAAGAACTACCATGATGTTTGTGACATAGTTGCATCTAGAGCATCTGACGGACTGGGCCCCATGAGGAAACATCAAGGTAGTGTTGCAATGGCCACAATTCACAAGAGCGTTGTTTTCTGCACCAAAACATTAATATAAAGGGGAAATTAAGTTTTCCAGCTTCTATATGGTGAAAATCAGACTATTACAGAAAAGTCCAAACTTTGGTCATCTTGAACAGTTGTGCTATTTACTGATTGACCTAACGTTTATGTGCAAGATATGAATGAAAGAAGTAATCTTTGCAAAGCTCAGTTGCCAGCGGCGAGTAACATGAAAGTCACGCCTAGGTCCTTGGATATTATATAGCTCCATTTTTGCTCAGTTTAAAAATTCTCTTTACTTAGGAAACAATAAGGAGTTGATGCTGGGCTGTTTATCAATAATCAATGATTTTATAAAGTTGGTTCAAGGACTTGAGTGAGGAGTTTAGAATGGAGAATAGGCAGTCACAAAGTTCTAAGATTTTTCTGACCTAATTGAGATCTGAACTATAATCATCGTGTAACTAAATGATCAGGCCAAATTGTTATTTACCTGTGATTCATTCTCTTGTGACCAATTGGTTGGCACCATTGTTATTGAAGGTTTAGTTCAACATTATGGATTTATCAACTCACTGACAATGTTTTGGAATTTTTTTTCTAGATAATATACCAGATTGTTGTGTGATACCCAGTTGTGTATAACCTTTAAGGAAAGTTAAAAAAAAAACATATATTTTGACCTAGTTGTGTGATACCTCTAGCAACAGAAGTTACAGTCTGACAGCAAGCACACTGAACACTTGTCGCGCCGTGATTGTACATTAGCGGAATTCGGCAACCAGCACAAACAATCTGATCCATGCCTCCACCTAAAATTTTCATTTGTTGAATTTAGGTGCAAATCCCAGTCTAGAAACCTTATAAGATTATTCACTTGTAAGTTACCTTGAGGATATACTGTCATGACTGTGTTACATGCTCCACAAAGCACAGTGGGAGCCCCGGCTGGATAAATAAGAAGACTTCTACAACCACTGCACACTATTTGACTAGGCCTTCTTATGGGTTCACTGTGAAGTAATGGATTACCAGTTAATTTAAGAAAACAATCAAAGAAAATAATAGCAAATTGATAACTAGTCCTTGTGATTGCTATGGTAGATGTCGGCAGCACTTGGTGTACAGTGATCTGTGGAGGGTTATATCAGATCCACAGCACTTGACCCAGGGTTTGTAATTAATTGTGAGGTTTAGAGAAAATTGGTAGAAATGGTAAAATCTTACCTTGACATGATCCCATTAATCAGATCCAATGATTCCGATGTTACTCGCGAAATCAGACTCTGCAACGATTGAGAAATCCTCTCCATAAGGCGAAGGTGATCCCCCCAAATACGCGGTTTGAACTACTTGGGTTTTAGCTTCTCTTTCTTCTCCTCTTTTGCCTCTGGAGACTGACTGGAAGTTTCGCGCGGAGGGAGACATTGTCAAACTTAAATTTTTCTTGTCACAAATATGTAAATATGTCCCTGGCTCCGTAACTTATTATGTTTCCAGGTACTTGAATAGAGAGAGATTCTTGTTTGACCAAGTCAAGTCAAGCATACGGTAAGTTTTAACTAAAATTGGAGATTCTTGTTTGAACAGTCGGTATTATTTATTTTGCTACCTCATTCAAAATTATTATAATACCCATGTTAATATAGATTCGACTAATTGTACCAACTTTTTATTCAAACTAATTGTTATTTGGTTGACAGAATACTGTAATAATAAAATATAATACTGTAACAGACAATATCGAATACTGTAAAAGATGAAATCAATTTAAAAAAAAATAACAACTAGCATCTTTCAACCTCTTTGTACTTAGTGTACTTTGTACTTTTAATCTTGTTGTATTTTGACAGTTAGTGACAATTAACTGTACTTATTGTACTTTTACCTTTCTAAAAAGATTTAATTTTTTTTAAAGTTTTATTCTTTCTATCTTTCCAGAAGTTTTCAATATTAATTTTTTATCCTTTTTTATTAAATTTCTCATTTTTAATTTTTTTTTTACAAAAAAATATGTAAAAATAATAGATTAAAACTTTTAAAAATGAATACAGTAAAAAAAAGCTGCGTAAACTGTAATAGTAATGAAAAAATCTAGACAACATGAATACTGTAGTAATTAATAATGATGATCAAAACTATCAAAAATATTATAAACAAACATAACTTTGTTATCAACAAACACATATTTTGTCCAAATAACATACTTACAAACTTACAAAACCACAACCTTACAAACTTTGTCCAAATAACATACTTGTTCCAACAAACAACCTTACAAAGTTTGTCCAAATAACATACTTGTAATAACATTTTCATCAAACACAAATTTTCAAACAAAACTCTTAGAGCAGAGATATTTGATGTTCATTGTTAGAATGCGTAAAAAGCTTCATCGTGAGAATCAGACGCTCCTTTGAGATGTCTTCATGCAATACAAAATAAGACAAATTTTACAATTAAAACTACAAATATTAGTATTACAAAGAAAATAATACTGTAAAAAACAATACTGTAACAACTGTAAACCAATAATGTAACTTAATGATTAAATACTGTAACAACTATAAAATAAGACTGTACACAATGATTATCCAATACTGTAACAAATGTAAACAAATATTATAACATAACGATCTAATAATGTAATACAATGATCTAGTACTTAAAAAAAAAAATACCTGAGTGGAGTTAAGAGGAAGGTCAGTGATTATATTGTACACATACGCAAGACCAAGATAGCGCAGTCCATTGACTTTTCATCTTACTTCGGGCAATCCTTGAATTGGGTGTTAATATCTCTCCATTGTGGGTTACCTGAAAGGAAAATGAATCAAACAAATAATAAAAAAGTAAATGAACAATTCTGTGAAACATTACCATAATACTACTAAGGAATAATTCAAAATAAATACTCAATAGTCCTCCATGCAAGAAACCATTTGAACCAAGGGTTTGATGGTGATACTCAATAGTACAAATTATTTTCACTATGCGATGTGTAATATTACAACTTCTGACCAGGGAGATCCACTACAATAAGGATCCAGTGGTGTTGTTTACACATCGGAATAAACAATCATTTTACATTGTCAAACTATGCCTCAGATAGTTGAGGAATTGACACAAGAGCTTGTTTCTCAATGAAATCATGCATTACAATCTGTATTACAAAAAAAATAATACTGTAACAAATGTAAACTAATACTGTAACACTTCTAAACCAATACTATAACAAATGTAAACAAATAATGTCCATTGTATCAAAACATATGAAGATCAATAACAAATATTTTAACAAATGCAAACCAATATTGTAACAAATTCAAACCAATATTGTAACAAATGTCAAGAAATACTGTAACAATTCTAAACTAATATTGTAACAATTCTAACTAGAAATCCTGAATACTTAAAAATTGGACAATGTAAACTACAAAAAAAATATAAATGAAATATACAAAAGGAGAATAATAACTTACTGAAGTATACGGTGAAACAAAAAACCAAGGGTGGACCACTAGAGTTTCAAATTGCATCACTTGCAGAACAACATTAACAAGTTGCACAAATAATGATTATCCAATACTGTAACATAGAATAAGGCTAGCGTGCTACCTGTAGCATAGTGACATGTCGTGCTACATCTTAAAAAACTTATTGGATATGTTTCAATAGCTAATTTAAACCGTTGAAACCATCTACTACATAAGTGATGTATTTACATATCAAAATTATAATGTTTTGAATTCATTTGGTATAAAGTCAAGCGGTAATGATCAATATTGCATAATGTAATCCATAGGCCTACATAAGTTGTAATATAATCATCTAATACTGTAGCATAATGATCCAATACTGTAAAAAATATACACCAATATTGCACATCAATGATTATCTAATACTGTAACAAAGTTAAACCAAAACTTAGAGATAAAAACAGTAAAACTAAAAAAATACCTGACTGAAGTTATGAGGAATGTCAGTGATAATATTGTAGACAATGCGCAAGATGAAGATAGCGCAATCCATAGACTTTTCTGCTTGCTTGGGGCAATCCTTAAATTGAGTATTAACAGCTCTCCATCATGGGTTAGCTGAAAGAAAAATGAATCAAATAATTAATACTATAACATAATGATTTCAATAATGTAACAAATATCAACCAATACTGTACATCAATTAAAGATCTACTACTGTAACATAATGATCTAATAATCAATGTTAACTATTATAGATCAATAAATCTAATACTGTAACATAATGATATAATACTGTAACAAATGTCAACCAATAATATATATTACTTAATCTAATGATGTAAGTCAATAAATTCAACATGGTGAATACTATAAAATTAATAGGTGTATATTGTAAAATTAACAGGGAGACTCTAGATTGCCTCTCTTTCGTATCTCTTCTGGATCACCTTTCTCTCAGATCCCCTTTTAGATCGCCATTCTCTCAATATTTATTAGTGCTCTAACAAATTCGATATGTGTCTTTCTGTTATAATACATCTGTATTAATTTTTTTAAGTCATTTCTCTCATTTCTAAAACACCTGCAAGTTATACATGTATTTATCTAAGACATCTCTCCTAAACAGTCGAGGTTAGGACAATAAATAAAGCAAGAGAGACGATATATTCACTGATAAAGCATAAAATGCAATGAAACTTCAAACGTCTGTAAAACGGCGCTTGAGTGTCTGATTTCAGCAAATGACGACTTTTCGAAAAGCTTGTGAAAATACGCATGCGTCAATGCCAACAATATTGGATTTCAGGATTTAGAATTGCCAAAAAACAAAGAAAAGAGCTTCAAAACTTGAGTTGAAGAGTGATTAAGATTTTCATTTCTATTTTGCGATCTGAGTAGCTCAGTAAATTGGTTATATAATGAACTTGAAGAATACCTATTTTTATTATTTTTGAATTTTTTTTACTATTTTTTATGATTTATGAAATATGACACAAAATGACTTCAAAAATAAAAGAAATTTGTGAAGAGTATATTTTTTCGGTACTTTGATTGGGTTATATACACAGTGTAAGATTGAACATTTTTGTTTGTTATAAAATTGAACATTTTTTATTTCTCATTTTTAGATAAAAATATTAAGATCTTAAAAAAAAAATTGAGGACATAAATAAAATCAAAGTTCTAAATAGCACGCTATAGCGTTTTTAGACCATAAAAACTATAACGCTATTGCCGTTATAGTGCGCTATAGTAGTGCTATTTGGACATATCGCTGTTTTTTTAGCCATTCCGCTATGACGCGATAAATATTATTTAAACCTTGAGTAAAGATTTTGTCCCCCACCATTTGGTCCCCTAAATGTCCCTCTAACTAACTTATCCATAAAATACAATGGGGACCACTAACTAATTGGGGGAACACAATAATTACTTGGGGACCACTTAAATTTGAAAATTTATAACTAGTGCGCACATGTATGAACACTTATCCGCGCAAGTATTCCTATATAATATATCAAGTATTCATACCTAAGATATTAAGTATTTAAACAAAAAAATTGGACATCAACTTTCTTTTCTCCATAGTCACACACCCATCTTTTACATGTTTTTAAAAGTGGGTTTTTTTTTCTCCGTTTAATCCAATCAATATTTCTAACGATCCGCGAAGAATTTTGCAAATCTAAAACCACGAATGTTTTCTACGTAATTTTCTCTTTCAAATGAGATCCATGATGAAGTACTTTCGGGTTCTTCGTCGTTCAAGTACTCATACCTCGGCATGCAAGTATTCATACCTCGTCGAACAAATATTCATACCTTGTAGTATAAATACTTTCAATCTTATAGTGTGAATACTTACATTATTTTAGTAAGATTAATTTTATTCATTTTGTTATGTATACTTCCAATGTTCTAGTATGAATATTTTATATGCTTTAGTATGAATACTTTGCAATATGAATATTTTATAGTAATGATACTTTGAAAGTTATATTATGAATACTATATATGTTTTAGTATGAATACTTTTTAAGTTTTAGTATGAATATTTTTTAAAGTTTATTCATTTGTGTATTATTTTGTAGGACATTAGATGTACTCTTTTATAAAATTATTCCCTGCACAGGAAAAGTTGTTCTCTAAACAATTTGAAATAACAAAATGACTCTTTATTGAGTAAGTATTGATACTTGAAAATGTATGAATACTTGCTCGTTGAGGTATGAATACTTGCATGCCGAGATATGAGTACTTGAACGACGAAGAACCCGAAAGTACTTCATCATGGATCTCATTTGAAAGAGAAAATTACGTAGAAAATATTCGTGTTTTAGATTTGAAAAATTTCTCGCGGATCGTTAGAAATATTGATTAGATTAAACGGAGAAAAAAAAACTCACTTCTAAAAACATGTAAAAGGTGTGTGACTAGAGAAAAAAGAAAGTTGATGTCCAGTTTTTTTGTTTAAATACTTAATATCTTAGGTATGAATACTTGATATATTATATATGAATACTTGCGTGCATAAGTGTTCATACATGTGCCCGCCACTTGTAATTTTTTTTTTCAAATTTAAGTGGTCCCCCAAGTAATTAATGTTTCTCCCAGTTAGTTAGTGGTCCCCATTGTACTTTTTTATGGATAAGTTAGTTAGGGGGCATTTAGGGGATAGAATGGAGGGGACTATTAGTCGTTCCCTTAAACCTTTGAGTAAGATTGAACATTTTTGCTATAAAATTGAACATTGTTAATTTCCCATTTTTTAGATGAAAACATTTAGGTCCAAAAAAAACTGTCGTAATAGACTACCCCACGGGAGGGTAGGGGGCGGTCCTCGTCTCCTATTTTAGGTTTTGTGGCCTCGATAAGCCTCCTTTGGTTTAGTATTCAGGGAGGACCGCCCCTCAGTGGGGCAGTTTGATTATTTATAAAATTAAATTTCATATATGGTTATTTTTAATAATTTTTTTATGGTTATTAATGAAAAAACACGGTCACTCAGCTATAGGACTGCAAACGAATCAAACCAAATCTAACTGGGTAGGTTTGAATTCGAATTTGTTTAAGTTCAAATCGAATTGGTTCGAAATGAAGACCCAGTTTCGAACTGAAGACATAGGTTCAAATTCGATTCGGTTCATTTCGAACTAGATTCGATTCGTTTCGTTAAGGTTCAAAATTGAGGTAGAGGAGAGACGGCTTGAGGAGCGTAGGTGACAGGCGGAGGAGACAGCACGGAGAGCGAGGTGGTCAGAGCGGCGGAAAGGAGAGCAAGGAGGCAGGGAGAGTGAGGTGGTCAGGCGCGAGCGAGAACGAAACTTTTTGGTCACCGAATATGTTGGAGCTTTGCATCCATGATGGTAAGAGACTAAGAGGAAGACAGAGAGAAAGAGATCTAATAAAAATAATATAGAGAGGAGTGGGATCAAATACGCATCTGAGATATATATGTCAAACTTTGCATGACGTTTTGGAATTCTCAATCGTTCAAATACGTTCTTCACCGCTCCACGGATCTCAAAGCTCAAATAATACTGGCCCACAAATCTCAAAGCTAAAAAATAAAATAGCGACGCGAACTTACGAACCCATTTCGAATGAACCTGCCAGGGTCCAAATTCGGTTCGTTCTAGTTCGAATTGAACTAGCTTGAATTAATTTCGAATCCAATTCAATTTCAAATCGAATTTTTTTCAATCAAACTCAAATCGAATTATCAACCATTAATATTTTGTGCACCACTACTCAGCTGTGAGGTATTTGGGTTACGTGGGGATTGGGTTAATTTTTAAAAGCGGGGTCGTCTATGCAACTGGTGGTCCATTTGCTAAGTTTTTTCGTGTCAGTTGAAATTGAATGGTTCCATCGAGGCATTAATTGAAACTGAATGGTTTTTGACTAAGATCAATGGCACCGAATTTTTTTTAATTACCATCTCAAATTTTCAAAATTCGCATTTTACCTCTTCTTTTTTTTTTCTAAAAATTGTTTTTTTTTTAAATAGAAAAAAAAGAAAACAAAAATAGTGCACAAATTCTGTGCACTTGATAAGTTTTGAATTTTTAGGAAACAATAAATTTTGAACGTTCGAGGTGGAACTAAAAAAAAAAATTCGGTCAATGACATGTTGTTTCAGTTTTGTTTCTTTTTTGTGGTGATCGTTTTAGCTAAATCTGGTCAACTTCTGTTAAAACACTGATTAAATTTCTATTTTTCTAAAAAAATATTTTTAGTCTAGTGACAAAGACATAATACTATTATGTGAGAGATTATTTGTTCGAAACTCACTAAGTAGAAGAAATTTTCTATAATATACATCAAATTTTGAATGTGTTACACCTCTAACCCGTCATTTAAAACAATATCTCTGTTTTCCAACGTTAGTCGATCGACATAATTTTGTCATTTTTCTTACACAAAGTCCGATGGCGGGTCCCAATAATTTGGAGATTATTTGGAAATTGGCAATATGATGGACCCCTATTAACCGAGTTCGTGACGAATAAACTAGCCGGACAAAATATATTTTTAATCGTATCCACGTCAAGTTCTGAAGCTTCGAAACTTCCCCCTCAAATAAATACAATATCAGCTACCAGTTCATTATTATTCATTATTATGTGCAAGAGATCAAATTAAGCAGTGTTGGAACATCCTCTTAACGGGGTACTTGGTTAATCATGGTGTTTTTGAATTTCTTGCTTCTCTTGTTCCATTTCATTCTGATTTTTCCTCTCTGCGCTCAATCTGATGTCGTACTTACCAAGAATTGCAGCACACCCAACACAACCAGCAGCAGCTTTGATTCTGATCTTTCTCGCCTCTTCTCCTCGCTCACTAACAACGCCTCTCAATCTGGTTATTCAACCTATATAGTTGGCCAAAACGGTAATACACTGTACGGCGCTGCCATGTGCCAAGCGGGTACCACCTATACTTCTTGCAACACCTGTCTTAGCACAGCCACCAGCAATATTGTCGAGCTGTGCACAAAGAAGGTGAACGCCACGATATGGTATGATAACTGCATGCTGCGTTACTCGAATGCCAACTTCTTCACAAGCCTTGATGATTACAAGTAATTAATTAATTAATTGCAATTAGAACATGTTTTTTTTTTTCTTGCTGTTCCTTTAGACATAGTTAACCTTTTGACCTAACATTTGAAAACTAATTACTTCGGGTGACATAGTCATTTTAACGAGCAAATTTATGTATGTGCTGGCAGTTATTGCATGTGGGGCGTAACAGATGTACAGCAGGATCTGAAGGACAGTCTAAATAATTTAGTGACCAAAACAATGTTGAATCTCAGCTCAAAAGCAGCGTACAACTCGTCGCAGATGTATGCAGTGGGGGAGGTGAATTTCACAAGCTCAGTGCCGCTTTATGAATTAGTGCAGTGCACTAGAAACCTGTCAAATGAGGAATGCTACCAGTGTCTCTCTGACCTTGTGGGGCTGTTGATGATCGCCAACTGCTCGAGTGGAAAGCTTGGTGGAAGGGTGCTCGGACAGAGCTGCCATGTCCGATTTGAGACAGTTGAATTCTTTGACTCATCTTTGATTTCATTATCAGGTGCGACTCCATTTCCCTCAGTGACAAATACGACAGATCAGGAGCCAATGGCGCCACCAATCATTACATCTAGAGGTCTGTTGTTCTCCAAATTAATAGTAATATTATTTATAGAATTCCAATCATACATTGTTTTTTTTTTTTTTTTGATAAAAAGACATTCGCCCGTTTCATTTCGAAACATAAAAAGTTTACATAGGATAAGTTCGGGAAGTACTCCCAATCATACATTGTTTTAATTCTTATTGTTCATTAAACATGTTTCCGGCCTGCATAATTTTATATGTTTTAAATAATTCTCCTTCAAATTTAGGTGGTATATAGTACCAAATTTTTTTATCTACAAAAAATATTAATGGTTTGACCCTTAAATTTTTCATAAAAAAAAAGTAGGTGGTATAGACGTATAGTTCCTTTGACCCCACCTCTGAAATGTCAGTTCATTGAATTACTTTCTTGTTAATTTTTCAACTAATGTCCTTTCATGTTTATTTTATGTGAATAGGTGATAAGCTGGAAATAAAGCTGATATTAATAAATATTCCTTCTATTGTACTGGTCCTCATGTTATTAATCATTTTTGGTGTGATGTTAATGAGAAGACTCAGAAGGAAAAACGCCAGTAAGTTTCTATATATATATCCATGATCCACTCTAATTTAGTTGGAGAGCTTTGTATACTATTTGTATTATTAGATATTAATTTCTGAGATAAAACTTCTCAGCTTAACAAAAGTCTTCTCTGTTATGCTTAATTTCCAGTATTAGTCACCAACCAAGGGCTGTCACATGGCATTGGTGATCATGAGATAAGCATTATACCTTCAAGTATACGCACTGAGCTTGTTCAATATTCTCTGGAAACGCTACAGATTGTCACAGAGAACTTCTCCGAAAGAAAGAAACTAGGTGGCGGTCGGTTCGGTGAAGTATTTGAGGTAATATGAGCAACAACAACAACAATTATAATAAGTATATATAACAGTAAATAATAAAAGGAGATAATTTATATTGTGAATTTTGTTAGAATTACTGGAGCAAGATGCTGGACAATGTGAAATTAAACATGTTGTATATTAGAAATACATACTTGTGTTTTTTCTACTTTATTTCTACTTAGTTAAGGCTAATTTTATAATCAAGGGAATCATTGATGGAGTACAAGTAGCAATTAAAAACCTAAGAGAAGATTCAGTTCCCTTAAGCCGGTTGCTAGATCTGGGGAAAGAGGTCTCCTTGCTCGCTCCTCTATATCATAGAAACCTCGTCAAATTACTCGGATTTTGCATTGAAGCAGGACACTATGTTCTAGTTTACGAATTTATAGATAATAAGGATCTTGGAAAACATTTGAAAGGTACTCTTTTGTGTTTTTTTTTTTTTTTTTTGCACGAGGGAAAGAAAATTCTACTTAATCTTTCCCTTTTTTTCCGAAATAAAAAACTTTGCCTCTGAATTATGAGGGTGAATTTATCGTATGGCCAAAATATAATAGGTAATGTATATACAAAACATGCATATTTTGATATAGCACAACTGTACGTATAAGTGTATAACACTGTAGCTTCTGACATTTTCTTTGACTTGCAGATGTTTTACTATATATGCACTTATGAAGTGTGCCAATTTTTATACGAGCTTTGAATCCTTTGGTATACTTAATTTTTTTTTGTTTATTTTGGTACATCATTAACTTGTCCTAAATTAATTTTAACACAAAAATGTGTTTCATCTTGAACTCTGCAGATGATTCTCTACGGCAAACCTTAGACTGGGAAACACGACGAAGAATCATCAAAGGAATAGCCGATGGGCTCCGCTATCTCCATTCCGAATCAAGGAATAAAAAGAGGATCATACATTGTGACCTAAAAGCAGAAAATGTACTGCTTGATGACAGGAACGTTGTTAAGATTGCAGATTTTGGTCTTTCAAGGATATTACGGGCAGATAAATCCTACGAGAGCTCTCGAGTCACAGTTGGTACCCCGTAAGTACTAATTAAATCAACATATATGGCTTAAAATTTTTAATCACCATGCATCTTGTTAATTTTATGTTGTTCACTTGTTTTTCCTACCTTTTGTTATACTTATATATGATGATTGATAAAGTACGTAGTTGACACCATTTATTAATTCTATGACACGTACAGTGGATACATTGCACCGGAGCTATGGCCGCCAAAGCCGATATACTCACCCCAAGTAGATGTGTACAGCTTTGGTGTGCTACTTTTGGAGATCATGACTAAATGGACGTGTCCGCTTATGAAGGTGTTCTCACACATGATGTGAGTAATTAATCAATCAACAGAAAGAACATCAATTAATTAACAATTAACTAATAACAAACATAGTTAATATGCAAGAAATGAAATTAACTTATCATGTTAATTAAAATTAAATTATGTTAATTATTATTTAGGTTTGGGACCACTGGAAAAGCAATGCATTAATAGAGATAATCGATCCATATATAATGGATGAATGCCCGGAGGAAGAGGCATTGTGGTTCATGATGATCGGGTTGTCATGCGTTCAAGGCGACCTGAGGAAAAGGCCTGACATGAAAAATGTTGTAGAGATGCTACGCGGAGAAGCTCCTCTCCTGGAGCCTTCATATCCGGGATATTATCTTGAGGAGCGCAAACCACAGAAAAAAAATTGGTTTTCCAGGATAATGAAATAATTAATTTTGAACTTTTTCATGAAGTTTAATGGAGACACTGCTTATAGTTAATTATTATAAATTGAGTCTTAATTATTTGAAGAAGTATTTAATTATATTACATGTTTAAGTAGAGTTTTATTTGGAGAAATATTATAGACAAGATTTTTCAGTGTTTTGTATCATTGGCGCAGTTGTTCGTATATAAACAGAGTTTCGCAAGATGTATATAAAATTTTATTGTTACATATATTCTCCAAATTTTTCATATAAATATATAAATAACTATGCATGCATTGTATGGTACGATCAGATGTATATTCCTCAATATATTCTGAATCTGCATCATACACAATAACTAATTAAGCGTACGTGTATTTTAGAAATTGTTTGGACGATGAGCTAGCTAGGGTAGAAGTTTCTTTTTTTTGAATGTTAGCTTGCGTATAAGTTTCAAATAGTAAGCTAGGGTAGAAGTTTCTTTTTTTGAATGTTAGCTTGCGTATAAGTTTCAAATAGTAATTAATTAGTATGCATTTTGCGCGTAATAGTTACGTATGTATTTCTACAATAGCTAGCCGATCGAATGTGAAGTTTGTCATAGTCATGTGTACTGTTTGTGTCATGTGTACTGTATATCTTTGAAATTTCAAGACATGCATGGTAGATGGCTCTCAAATTCACTACTAGAATTCCTTGGAAATACTGGGGTGGATCCCACGAACATTGCCCTTGGAAATAAATAGGTGGTCCCGTGTTCCCTGGCTTTGGAAATACTCGTGTGGGGACCACATACGCTTCCTTGGAAATACTAAGGTGGGTCCTGCGTTCTCTGTTCTTGGAAATACTTCAAACAATGCTCAAGTGTGGAAGTATTTCCATGCGCTCTTTTTCCAAGAGTGAGCGCACGGAAAAATTTAGAATGAGTATTTCCAACGGTGTTCATGGAAATAAGTACTATTTCCAACGAGGGTAGTTGCGACGGGAGTATTTCCAACGGTAGCGCATGGAAATGACGATTTCAGGACTTTTTCCAACGGTATGCCCATGGAAAACGTGATTTTCTCCTCTTGCAAAAGGCGGAAATTCTAGTAGTGATTAATGCATGGGAAATTTTAAACGGCTGTGGTTAATTTGAAAAGGTCAAATTAAATGAAATTATTGAAAACAAGATGCACTTTTTTTTCGACCTCATAGATGATTCTCCAATTAATTTTTGTACGTTGCAGTCTATCTTCCTTATAAAAAAAAATATGAAAACTATCAAAATTAAATTATTAATTTAGTCTCAGTAGGAATTCTAAATCTTCTCTCTCATTCTTTTTCTCTCTTCCACCTGAAACCTCATTAAAGAGAGGATGGTTCGATCCTAATAATTTTCACATTGTGTGGTTATTATATAATGTGGAAAACTGTAAAAATCAGTAAAACCAAACTATTAAGTAGGTCCTATTAGCCTATCTTCAACGAAGGTGAATCATTGATTCGGTTCATGCATTCACAAGAAAAAAAGTAAATTTGACAAATTGATTTTTTAATTTCTGAAAATAAAATTTTTGAACTAGCTACAGCCTACATTCCGTTTACTAGAGATTAGAGAAAAGAAATGTTAGTCATTGGCTAGTGATGGCCAAGCACTTCTCCAAAATAGAAAGGAAGTCAAAAGAGTACAGTATAATTCAGGGAGTGGACTGACTCTGGGCAGTATCTTTTTGGGGAAAATTTTCATGCATGTATATTTCCTTCAAAAAAATTAAAATTAAGTATATTAATTTCCTTCTAAAATTCATAATTTCATATTTACTCTTCTAAATTTAAAACTCACCCATGTACTCAATTTATTATCTTTTCATGTTAAAACTCATTTTAAATTTATAAAATTATAATCTTATACTTTATTAAAAAAAATATAAATGCATAATATGTATAAGAAAAATATAAATATATAATATTTAGAAGAAAAATATCCGGTTTTTTAATTAGTTAGTTTTGTCTTTTGAGCTTTTATCTATATTTCGTTACACTTGACAGCTTCTTGTTTTATATATATATATATAGAATTGGGCTATGGTACTCTATAGAGTAAAACAAGTTTTTACTCTATGGTACTATATTTCAATTTTAAAAATCCAAACACCCAATCCGAACAATTCAACATGTTCTTCATATTGAAATGTGCTTGGAGACCAAATTTTACATTTTTTGGAATTTTTTTACTATTTATTAAGCCACTTTGAAAATCGCAGATCCGATGGTCCAGAAGTTTTTACTGTTTTTTACTATTCACAGTGAATCTGCAATTTTCAAAGTTGCTTAATAAATAGTAAAAAAATTTAAAAAAAATGTAAAATTTAGTCTCCAAGTACATTTCAATATGGAGAACATGTTGAGCGGTTCGGATCGTCTATTTGAACTTTGGAAATGGAGATATAGCATAGAGTACAAACATGTTTTACTCTATAGAGTACCATAGTCCGACTATATATATATATAGGGATGGGCTATGGTGAGTTGTGAAGCAAAACAACATTTTACTTCACGCTTGTATTCCAATTTGAAAATCCAAACAACCGATCCAAACCGCTCAACATTTTCTCCATATTGAAATGTGCTTGGAGACTAAATTTTACATTTTTTTTGAATTTTTTTACTATTTATTAACCCACTTTGTAAATCGTAAATCCGGGTGAACAGTAAAAAACAGTAAAATTTTCTGGACCATTGGATCAGCGATTTTCAAAGTGGCTTAATAAATAGTAAAAAAATTTTAAAAATGTAAAATTTGGTCTCCAAGTACATTTCAATATGGAGAACATGTTGAGCAGTTCAGATTGGTTGTTTTGATTTTCAAAATAAAAATATGAGAGTGAAGTAAAAATGGCTTCTTACTTTGCAACTCACCATAGTCTAGAGGTTTGCTCTTTACCCATGTGCCCGTGACCCGGATCCGGGTTGCCCGTGCCCGCTGCCCGCCCGTCCCGTCCCGTGCCCGGGTTTAGCACAGGTCACGGGTAGGCCGGGACGGGTAAAAATGTGGGACGGACCGAAAATTTAGGAAAAAAAACCCGGTCTACCCGTCCCGTGCCCGGGAAAAATTGAACCCGTGCCCATCCGCACCCATGCTCGGATTGTACCCGTGTCCATGCCCGTGCTCGGGTTGCCCGGACCCCAACCCCCCCCTTCCGAGTTGCCCGGGTTCCCCTCATCATCAATATTTTTTATTTGCTTGATTTATTTTCTCTCCTTATTTTTTATTAGATGACTTTACATTCAATTCCTATTTTCTATTTAAAAGATATGTGTTTCATATAACTAAGGTGCAATAAATATGATATATTTAAATATTGTTTGTGTTTTTTTTTGTTAAATTAAATATAGTCTTATTTACTATTGTATATGTCTTGAATATTTCTAAAAGAATATATATCAGTGCCCTAAATTTATGAATGCATATTATTTTTATTGAAATTACTATAATTTAAAAATTCATATATTCTTCAATTCATTTTTTTTTCTTTTTCCCGTAGCCGAGATTCAGTTACAAAATTTCCAACTGATCATTTTGCATGTTTGACTGTCATATTTAGACAAATTGCATTCCTTAGATAAATTAGCTATATTGAATAAAAAAAATGTATGCGAGATATTTTAATTGGCAATAAAATTCTTTTTGCATGCTCTTTTTTTTAAGATAATATTTAATGAGAAAATTACGTAGCACGCGAGTTAATTATTACGGTTCATGCTCACAAACTCAAACCTTTTTGCCTATTTTCGATAGAAACTGTGCATTTCATTTTTGTCATCAAGCATTTTCTTAAACAAATTTCTAACTACTTTACAGTTGCATTGCGCCAGGTGTTTTGTGTTACTATTTGACGACCACACAGTGTACAAACCATGGATAGAGAAGCAAAATTGTTAGGTATATATTGAACGTGTCAATCAACGCAACAAATTTTTATTTTATTTATTCTCTCCAAAAATATAAAAATATGTGCCTTTTTACTTCCCAATTTGTTTTGTGTTTTGTCCCAGAACTGCAGCTTTTGTCCCATAACTACGGTAATATTTTCGATATGGAAGATCATATATAGGTTTGAAATTTAGTAATATCTATTATTGAGGTAATTTAACAAATTTTATTTTGAACTTAATGTAGAAAAAGAAAAACATCAGCAAATAGTTAAGTGCATTTCATAGAGTGATAGTAAAAAAAAACGTGATGTCTAATCTTTCATGAAAAAGAAAAGAAATGTCATGCATGAAAACAATTTGATTGTCAGAAATACACAGGATCGACGATTAAAATCTATGTTTACATTTTAATTTTGAAATACACATTTAAAAAAATTATGAATCCAATAATTTTAAATTATGACATTTAATTAATCCAACAATTTTAAATAATGACATTAATTAATCCAATAATTTTATGACTTGAAAGCACTCCTCTATTACTTTATTATAACGAACTCAATTTAAAATTAGAATTGTGGGCCTCATGGCTATTTGTCTCCAAACAGCTCAATCAGTGAATACATCACCACGTCAGATAATAAATTTCAAACCCTATCATTGATGTCATGCTTAAGTTTGCTTTTGAAGATCAAATAATTCGTATTTATTGGAAGTAACTATTTTTTTTTTAAATGCCCGCCTGCAACCAGGTACAAAAAAATCGAAAAAGATTAAGAAAAGACAGAAGAAAAACAGAAAAAAAAAAAACCGGGTCCGAGTTTGACCTGGACCGCCCGACCCCCGACCCGTCCTACCCCCGACCCGCCCAACCCGACCAACCCTTGCCCGACTTGCCCGTGCCCGACCCCGGGTTATGCCGTCCTGCCTGTCCCGTCCCGAGAGCAAACCACTACCATAGCCCATCCCTATATATATGTGTGTGTGTGTGTGTGTATGAGAAGGGATCAAGTTACAACAATTTTGAGTTACCACAAAGTTACAACAACGGTTATTTTCATTTTCAAAGTCCAAATCGTCGATCCAAACCGTTCAACGTGATTATCTAAATAAAATGTGTTTCCAGATCAAATTTTACATTTTTTTGAATTTTTTTACTATTTATTAAGTTGGGTACAAAATTCAATGGTCTGAATTTGACTAGTTTTTGTACCCATCTTAATAAATAGTAAAAAAATTCAAAAAAATGTAAAATTTGATCTGGAAGCACATTTTATTTAGATAATCATGTTGAATGATTTGGATCAACAATTTGGACTTTGAAAATGAAAATAACCATTGTTGTAACTTTGTGGTAACTCAAAATTGTTGTAACTTGATCCCTCCTCTCATATATATATATATATATATATATATATATATAGTCGGACTGTGGTACTCTATAGAGTAAAACGCGTTTGTACTCTACGCTATATCTCCATTTTCAAAGTTCAAGTAGACGATCCGAACCGCTCAACATGCACTCCATATTGAAATGTACTTGGAGACTAAATTTTACATTTTTTGGAATTTTTTTACTATTTATTAAGTAAATTTGAAAATTGCAGATCCACTGTGAATAGTAAAAAACAGTAAAAATTTCTGGACCATCGGATCTGTGATTTTCAAAGTGGCTTAATAAATAGTAAAAAAATTCCAAAAAATATAAAATTTGGTCTCCAAGTACATTTCAATATGAAGAACATGTTGAACGGTTCGGATCGAGTGTTTGAATTTTTAAAATTGAAATATAGTACCATAGAGTAAAAACTTGTTTTACTCTATAGAGTACCATAGCCCAATTCTATATATGTGTGTGTGTGTGTGTGTGTGTGTGAGCTGTGCTATGGTGCTTCATGGAGTAAAACAAGTTTTTTATTCCATGACACTATATCTTCATTTCTAAAGTTCAAATAACCGATCGGAATGCTTAACATGTTCTCTATATTGAAATGTGCTTGGAGACCAAATTTAACATTTTTTGGAATTTTTTTTACCATTTATTAAGCCATTTTGAAAATTGCTGATCTGATGGTCCAAAATTATTTACTGTTCACAGTGGATCAGCGATTTTCAAAATGGCTTAATAAATAGTAAAAAATTTCAAAAAAATGCAAAATTTAGTCTGCAAGCATATTTCAATATGGAGAACATGTTGAGCGGTTCCGATCGACTATTTGAACTTTGGAAATGAAGATATAGCATGGAGTATAAACGTGTTTTACTCCACGTCTCTCCATAGTCGGACTCTCTCTCTCTCTCTCTCTATATATATATATATATAGAGAGAGAGAGAGAGAGAGATGGGCTATAGTGAGTTGCACAGTAAGAGGTCATTTTTACTCCACGCTTATATTTTCATTTTGAAGATCCAAACAACCGACCCGAACCGCTTAGCATGTTCTTCATATTCAAATGTGCTTGGAGACTAAATTTTACATTTTTTAGAATTTGTTTACTATTTATTAAGCCACTTTGAAAATCGCTGATTCAATGGTCCAGAAAATTTTATTGTTTTAACTATTCACCCGGATCTGTAATTTTCAAAGTGGCTTAATAAATAGTAAAAAAAATAAAAAAAATGTAAAATTTAGTCTCCAAGCACATTTCAATAAGGAGAAACTATTTAGCGGTTCAAATCGGTTGTTTGAATTTTCAAATTAGAATACGAGCGTAAAGTAAAACATTCACAACTCACCATAGCCCATCTCTCTCTCTCTCTCTATATATATATATATAGAGTCCGGCTAAGTTGCTGCCGGCAGCATTTCAGCAAAGTGCTACCGGGGCCATATTTTAGTATCTGATGTTCAAACAACAAATCCAAACGTTAGATGTTTAATCTATATTAAAATGTACTTGGAAACCAAATTTTACATTTTTTGGAATTTTTTTGCTATTTATTAAGCTGGTTTGAAAACCGTTGTTTTCAATGCTCCAGAAATTCAATAAAAACAGCGGTTTTCAAACCAGCTTAATAAATAGCAAAAAAATTCCAAAAAATGTAAAATTTGGTCTCCAAGCACATTTTAATATAGATTGAACATCTAATTGTTTGAACATCAGATACTAAAATATGGCCCGGGTAGCATTTCGGTCGAAGTTCTACCGGTAGCAATTTAGCCACACTATATATATATAGTACAGCTAACACGCTTCCTCTAGCATATTGACAATACGCTTCCAGCCTCTAAAACCTATCGAATCGGCCTCAAACGACAAATCTAAACATTCAAACCAATCTCCTTAACGAGAGCTTCGTTTCTATATAAAAAAAAATAATTTTCAAACTTATTTACTATCAAGTCAAGCGGTCAAAAAAATGAAGGATATAATTCATTAAAATTCACATAAAATCATTCATATTTTGACCGCTTGACTTGATGGTAATAAATTCGAAAATTAAAAATAAATTATATGGAAATAAAGCTCTCATTGAGAAGATTGGTTTGAACGGTTTGAATTTGTCGTTTGAAGCCGATTCGATAGGTTTTAGAGGCCGGAAGCATATTGTCGATATGCTAGAGAAAGCATGTTAGCCGTACTCTGTGTGTGTGTGTGTGTATATAGAGAGAGAGAGAGTGATGCTACCATGCTTTGCAAATTAAACAGTCACTTTTAATTCGCGTTACAGTCCATTGGATCTACTTTAAAAACAGTGCAGATCAATCTGATTGGATTCAAAATTTGTCGCTGAAATTTAAAATTGTGTCTTTCCATTGACTGGAACCGTCCAATAAACCCCCATACCCCTCTCTCCCAGCGACTTCTTTTTCTTACTCCGCTCACTGCTCACCTCTCTCTCTCTTGCACACAGTGAACCCCGCTAAAAACCCTAGTCGTCAATCCCCCCGCTCTGCCTCTCATTTGCCTACCAAATCGCCTTATTATACTCCCTCCACTGCCGCACCTCTCTCTCTCTTTCTCTCGCGTATTCCCCATCGCTCAGACCTAAACCTAAATAGCACCAAGAAAATCCTCTCCCGCTGCTCTCCTCTCTCGGATTGACTTCAAACGATGCATCAAAACTATTGAAACCGATCTATATCGCAAGTGATAAGTTGTTAAATTTATAAATTTTCAAACTAATTCTCAATCTATCTAGAAGTAACCATTGGAGCACGGTTGTATTTGTGTGCTTCAAACACCACACTCTAATTGATTCCCGTGAGCCTTTCTTTATACAATGACTCGATGTCCTATCGAACCTATTTGATCCGTATTAAGATTCACACGAATTTATTTGTATGAATTTAAAGATTGTCTGTACCAATTTTGATGCAAATTAAACGGTTTTGATCAGACATCAGACTAGTTTATCATAAAACATCATACTAGTTTAGCATAAAACACAAATATACTGTTAGTTAATACTTGGGCCTAGAATTTATCATTTTGGGTTAGATTGAAATCTTTTGGAACATGGTTGGTTCTAGAACGTATTTTTATTCTAAATCCATGTTTTAAATTGGTTCTTGATCAATTGAGATAGTAACTATTTAGAATAATTCAAACCTCTCTTAAATGATTTATCGTGGATTTGGATAACATGCTAATTGATTTTTGGATTGAGCGACGTAATTTCAAATATCATCAAATATATCTTATCTTATCACTATGTCAACGGAATCATTGAATTTTTTTTTTAGTAAAGTTAGTTAACTATTTAATATCTTTGTTATTATAACAAATAATTTCCTCCATTTGAATTTCGAACTCATAATCTCTCACATAGAAATCATATGCATTAGCTACTAAACCAAAAGTTAGTTCTCAAAATAATTAAATCTTAAATTGCATTCTTTGAATTATTCACCGGCATTTTTTTTCATAACCAATAAATAAAATAAAGTAATATTAATAACCACGATTTAAAATTTTTTTCAAAGATAATAAAACCGCCTTCCGGAGATAAATCAAGGAATAAAAAGAGGATCATACATTGTGACCTAAAAGCAGAAAATGTACTACTTGATGACAGGAACGTTGTTAAGATTGCAGATTTTGGTCTTTCAAGGATATTACGGGCAGATAAATCCTACGAGAGCTCTCGAGTCACAGTTGGTACCCCGTAAATACTAATTAAATCAACATATATGGCTTAAAATTTTTAATCACCATGCATCTTGTTAATTTTATGTTGTTCACTTGTTTTTCCTACCTTTTGTTATACTTATATATGATGATTGATAAAGTACGTAGTTGACACCATTTATTAATTCTATGACACGTACAGTGGATACATTGCACCGGAGCTATGGCCGCCAAAGCCGATATACTCACCCCAAGCAGATGTGTACAGCTTTGGTGTGCTACTTTTGGAGATCATGACTAAATGGACGGTGTCCGCTTATGAAGGTGTTCTCACACATGATGTGAGTAATTAATCAATCAACAGAAATAATATCAATTAATTAACAATTAACTAATAACAAACATAGTTAATATGCAAGAAATGAAATTAACTTATCATGTTAATTAAAATTAAATTATGTTAATTATTATTTAGGTTTGGGACCACTGGAAAAGCAATGCATTAATAGAGATAATCGATCCATATATAATGGATGAATGCCCGGAGGAAGAGGCATTGTGGTTCATGATGATCGGGTTGTCATGCGTTCAAGGTGACCTGAGGAAAAGGCCTGACATGAAGAATGTTGTAGAGATGCTACGCGGAGAAGCTCCTCTCCCGGAGCCTTCATATTCGGGATATTATCCTGAGGAGCGCAAACCACAGAAAAAAAAATTGGTTTTCCAGGAGAATGAAATAATTAATTTTGAACTTGTCCTAAATTAATTTTAACACAAAAATGTGTTTCATCTTGAACTCTGCAGATGATTCTCTACGGCAAACCTTAGACTGGGAAACACGAGGAAGAATCATCAAAGGAATAGCCGATGGGCTCCGCTATCTCCATTCCGAATCAAGGAATAAAAAGAGGATCATACATTGTGACCTAAAAGCAGAAAATGTACTGCTTGATGATGGGAACGTTGTTAAGATTGCAGATTTTGGTCTTTCAAGGATATTACGGGTAGATAAATCCTACGAGAGCTCTCGAGTCACAGTTGGTATCCCGTAAGTACTAATTAAATCAACATATATGGCTTAAAATTTTTAATCACCATGCATCTTGTTAATTTTATGTTGTTCACTTGTTTTTCCTACCTTTTGTTATACTTATATATGATGATTGATAAAGTACGTAGTTGACACCATTTATTAATTCTATGACACGTACAGTGGATACATTGCACCGGAGCTATGGCCGCCAAAGCCGATATACTCACCCCAAGCAGATGTGTACAGCTTTGGTGTGCTACTTTTGGAGATCATGACTAAATGGACGGTGTCCGCTTATGAAGGTGTTCTCACACATGATGTGAGTAATTAATCAATCAACAGAAAGAACATCAATTAACAATTAACTAATAGCAAACATAGTTAATATGCAAGAAATGAAATTAACTTATCATGTTAATTAAAATTAAATTATGTTAATTATTTAGGTTTGGGACCACTGGAAAAGCAATGCATTAATAGAGATAATCGATCGATCCATATATAATGGATGAATGCCCGGAGGAAGAGGCATTGTGGTTCATGCTGATCGGGTTGTCATGCGTTCAAGGCGACATGAGGAAAAGGCCTAACATGAAGAATGTTGTAGAGATGTTATGCGGAGAAGCTCCTGTCCCGGAGCCTTCATATCTGGGATATTATCCTGAGGAGCGCCAACCACACGAAAAAAATTAGTTTTCCAGGATAATGAAATAATTAATTTTGAACTTGTTCATGAAGTTTAATGGAGACACTACTACAAAAACACAGTTTGTACACGGACTTTAAATGAAGTAGCTACACGGATTATTCATAAAGAGCCATGTGGAAAACCTCCCAAAGTACATCTCACCGCAAGAGGGCTACACAGTGTTTTTAATAAATATCCGTGTGGCTCTCATACTCTAGCTACACGGATTTTTAATAAATATCCTTGTAGGAAGACTATTCATACACTGTTTTTATTTAATATCCGTGTAGGAATAGTATTCCTATACGAATATTAATTTAAAATCCGTGTAGGAATAGTATTCCTACACGAATATTAACTTAAAAATCCGTGTAGCTAAGATAATTTTTTATTGTTATCTCTTCCTACATAGATTTTATTTAAATATCTGTGTAGAATTTTTTTTTTTTTTTGTATTTGTTTTTGTTTTTGGCTAGCCGTCTTTGCCAGTCATTAATTATATATAATCAGAATGTTTTTTGCCCAAAACAGAGCCCCCATTTTTAAAAATCAGATTTGAGACCCATTGTCAAAACATAATATAACAATTCAAAATTGATAATTACACTAATTAATTTATACAAATTCATATTATTCTTTACAAAATTCGGAAACAAACCACCTTGTCCACATCTCTCTCATTTCGTTGATTTGCTCGGGTGAGTAAACGGCTTGGCTCCTGTTATACTACAATTATAATTTGGTATTAGTTAGTAATGAGAAACGGATCGAATTATTGATATTTTTAAAATGAAAATGAATGTGAATTACATACCTCTTTTGGAAATTTGAATTGAATTCTTTTGATCCAACTAAACATGAAAAGCATTGTGTAATAAGCGCACTCCCAAGACTCCTTCTGTCGCGCGCACTGAAATTTACATTTATCGGCCTATGTTAGAATGGAAATATTTTTTTGAACTATAAAATATAAGTAAAAAAATTATAGTGTGCTCACCGGCAACCACTCAATTCTGAATTTATCATTCACGACCCCTATTGCTATTGCTTTTCCTTGCACTCTTCCCTCTTTAGCATATTTGTTCCAAGCCCTTACAAAATTAAGTGACTGTAATTAGCAATTTCGATCCACAATTTAATTACAATTGAAAAAAAGTCAAACCCAGTGAAAAGATATTACTTACTGTGTCAAAACGAGGTAGATGTCTTTGCTCGTTTCTGGTGCGATCCTTCCTTTTGGCCTTGCCGAATCCATGAAATTTGCCTTATTTGCAGCTGGGATGATGATGATCAAACACCAGTGTGTGATATGGCATGAGAAATATAAACACAATTATAATCACATTTAATTTCTTTTTTATAATTATTTAATTGAAAATATAGAGAAAAAATGAAGGTTAGAATCGTACATCTGGTGGTATGGCACAAGAATAAATCTCTTGCCATCTGTGGAGAAACGGTGCATCGCATAGCACATGTAGTCAACACACATCTGACCCTGACTTTTTAGCATGTGGCATTGAGTTTGCCGAGTTCCAGAATTATAGTCCAGTTCTTTTTCGATTCGAGTGTCCATGATTCGCAAGTTCAAAGCAGCTTCCTGAAAAATTATTACATTTTGAATATATTTAAGTGCTATACAATATATAAATAAAGTAAGGTCATTTATATGGCGAAAATAGTGAGGAATGAGCAATTGAGCCATCTATCGCGACCCGAGACATATAGAAAGTCCTTGAAGTCTTTGAAAGACATTACGAGATCCTAACCGTCGTGCAAGAACATCTCGGGTGAGATCGGGATGAAGATGTCGTTTATGCCTTCGGGTGCTTGCATCAAGCGGTCATGGAGACGCTGACAATCGGGAGGCAAACGGCTGTATTCTTCTGGGCTGACCAGAGGGCGATCTGGTGATCCTGGCGCCTTAGCCTGGACGAGCGCATCAGTCGTGTCGACCATCCCACTGTCCCCCGTACCGGTGACAAATAGGCCTCCTACGCATGCATCAAATTTTAAATTTAAAGTATTTTTCAAATTTTAAATTTGCAAGTTTTTTTCAAATTTTAAAGAGATATCAATAATTTAGATATTACCTGATCTAGAATGATCTTATTCTTGGGCCATTGGATAAATGATTGACGTGTATCATCCAGAATGTGCATTTCCTCGGTCGGGACAAGGAGAGGTATCTTCATCCATTCTGGCACGACAAAGTCGACCTACACACATGCATTGCCGTGCCCGAGCTGAATTATCCCCCGAAATTTTTATTAATATACAAATTAATAAATTAAGTTAACAATTTATACAATTTTTATAAAGAATTTGAAAAGTATCAAAACCGATGACAATGTAATGGGTTTCAGAAGATCAAACCGATCACAAACTCGTCGGTCACAGGAAATTAAAACCGCTGATCATGTCACCCATCTCAGAACCGATGACATTGTAATCGGTTTTCATCCAAATTTAATTTAAAATAATTTTTTATTTAATTATTTTATTTAATTAGAAAATATTAGAATTTATTTTTTTTATTAAAATATTAGAAATATTTATATATTTTTTTTAAATGAGATATAATACCATATAATTTGATTTATTAGAAAGACTTAAACAAACAACCCGGATTAATATTTTTCAGATCAGATTTTTCATAGCTGTAAGAAAAATTAGAATATTTCTTTGTGTGTTATTGGAAAAAAATAATATGCTTTGAATCTGATTTATTGATCCCGGTTCAAAAGTCACTTTTAGGTAAATACAGAAAATATTATGTTCTTTCTATTTTTGCAAAAATAAAAATTTACGAAAAGTTTTCTGCAACTTTGTAATCATTACCAAACAGTGTTTTAATTTGAGTCGTTCGTTGTTTTAATCTGATATAATTCTCATATCAAAAAGTGTGCATTATGCACCAAAAATCGTGCTTGGCTGAAAAAATAAAAATTTAAGAAAAGTTTTCCGCAACTTTGTAATCATTACCAAATAGTGTTTTAATCTGAGTCGTTCGTTGTTTTAATCTGATATAATTATCGCATCAAAAAGTGTGCATTCTGCATCAAAAATCGTGCTTGGCTGAAAAAATAAAAATTTAAGAAAACTTTTCCGCAACATTGTAATCATTACCAAACAATATTTTAATCTGAGTCGTTCATTGTTTTAATCTGATATAATTCCCGCATCAAAAAATGTGCATTATGTATCAAAAATCGTGCTTGGCTGAAACTGATGACATTGTCATTGGTTCTAGCTTTGAAATCGAATTTCATGAGAATATTGTATAGATTGTTAAATTTATTATTTCTTTTTTATATTAATAAAAATTTCAGGATTATCCCCCTTTCAAACATATCTTATTGACTAATCTTAATTATAACCTATTGTAAAACTTTTCTTGCGACAAGATCAAGACATAATTGTACATATATCTATGCAACTTTGGAATATGGATTCTACATATCTTTTATATATATATAGAGAGAGAGAGTAGAACTAAGGTGCTCCTAGGAGTATCAAGCCTCTTTGTACTTTTGACTCTAAAATCTATCGGATTAATTTCGAATGACGAATCCAAATATTGAAATCCTTCTACCTTAAGAGTGATGTGTGTATATGTGAAAATTTTAAAGTTTCAAATTAATTTAGTATAAAGTAAAGTGGTCAAAATTAGAAGGTTTCTAAATTAATTTTAATGCATTCATTTTTTAAAGCCTTTTAACCACTTGACTTTATACTAAATTAATTCGAAACTTTAAAATTTTCACATGTAGACGCATAATTCGTAAGGTAGAAAGATTTCAACGGTTTAGATTTGTCGTTTGAAGTTAATCCGATAAATTTTAGAGTTAAGAGTACAAATGAGCTTGGTACTCTTAGGAGCACCCTAGTTCTACACTTCTACTCACACACACACACACACTTTCTTCATGTGGCGAAATTTTTTGTTGAAGCAACGCGAGGTCTTTATCTAGTTTTATTTAATTTGAGTAGAACTAGGGTGTTCTTAAACTCACTAAGTCTTTTTGTGAGCTTAATTCAAAAATCTATCAGATTGATTTCAAACGATACATCAAAATTATTGAAACCGATTTATTTCACAAGTGATAAATTTACATGTCAAATTTATAAATTTTTAAACTAATTTTCAATCTATCTAGAAGTAACCATTGGAGCACGGTAGTATTTGTGTGCTTCAAACACCAAACTCTAATTGATTCCCGTGAGCCTTTCTTTATACAATGACTCGATGTCCTGTCGGACCTATTTGATCCGTATTAAGATTCACACAAATTTAATTTGTATGAATTTAAAGATTGTTTGTACCAATTTTGATACAAATTAAACGGTTTTGATCAGACATCAAACGAGTTTATCATAAAACACAAATATATTGTTAATTAATACTTGGGCCTAGAATTTATCATTTTGGGTTAGATTGAAATCCTTTGGAACATGGATTCAGATTTGCTGAAATCCAAAATTCAAGAACAGTAATTCTGAAATTCTTGAAATCCGAGATCTATCCGTCTAACTTTTTATATGCACGCATCTCAAAATAGCTGTTTTTTCTGTGTACGCATCTCGAAACAATTCAATGAATGGATCTCGGATTTCAGGGATTTTAGAATTACTGCTCATGATCATAGATTTCAGAATTTAAGCTTATGGGTTAATTCCCATATGTCATTTACTAAATTATTTTTCTACATTTTTTTGTCTCTATGTTTACTGCGAGCAATATTATTTTTAATTGGCAAACAAAAAATACAACACTAATGAATTGGGTTTAGTGTTAAAAAAAGTTAATAATGAATATAAAAAATACCGTGATTTTTATTCATGCCCACCATTCAATATAATTTGCCAACTATGACCATCAAACCTAGATTCTATCAAAACTACTCAAACCGGCTATTAAATCGCCAGTCTTTATTTGTTTTTTAAAAGTTATAATTTATTTATTTATTTTTATTAAAGTTTTATAAATTTTTGATATGTTTCTTTGAAATTAGATAGAAAAATATATAATTTAGTTTATTAGAAGTACTGAAACAAATAACTCGGATCAATATTTTTCAGATCGGGTTTTTCGCGGCTATAAGAAAAATTAAAATATTTCATTGTGTGTTATTGTAAAAAAAATAAAAATGCTTTGAATCTTAGTTATTGATCCCGGTTCAAAAGTTACCTCTAAGTAAATATAGAAAATATTTGAATTCTTCTATTTTCAAAAAAATAAAACAAATTTTCGAAACTATGTCAGAATTTTATATATTATGCACGATTTTTGATGCATAATGCACACTTTTTTATGCGAGAATTATATCAGATTAAAATAACGAACGACTCAGATTCAACACTGTTTGAGTAATGATTACAAAGTTGCGGCAATTTTTTTAAAATTATTTTATATATTATGCACGATTTTTAATGCAGAATGCACACTTTTTGATACGAGAATTATATCAGATTAAAATAACGAACGACTCAGATTCAACACTATTTGAGTAATAATTACAAAGTTGCGGCAACATTTTTCTTTAATTATTTTATATAGTATGCACGATTTTTGATGCACAATGCACACTTTTTGATGCAAAAATTATATCATATTGAAACAACGAACGACTCAGATTCAACATTATTTGAATAATGATTATAAAGTTGCGTAATATTTTTCTTAAATTTTTATTTTTTCAAAAATAGAAATACCATAATATTTTTTATATTTACCTAGAAGTGGCTTTTGAACCGGGATCAATAATTCAGATTCAAAGAATTTTTATTTTTTTCCAATAACATACAATGAAATATTTACCTAGAAGTGACTTGGGTTATTTGTTTCAGTCCTTCTAATAAACTAAATTATATATTTTTCTATCTAATTTCAAAGAAACACATCAAAAGTTTCTAAAACTTTAATAAAATAAATAAATAAATTATAACTTTTTCAAAAAAAAAAAAATTGGGACCGGCGATATAATAACCGATTTGGGTAGTTTTGATAGAATCTAGTTCTAATGGGCATGGTTGGCGAATTATATTGAATGGTGGGCATGAATAAAAATCACGCTAAAAAATACGTAGTATGAAAATTTAATAAAATACAAAATCATAAATTACTTTCGAGCTATCTTATTGAAATTTGAATCAACGTTTAAAAAATAGAGCTGCGCGAGGCTATACATAGCACATATTAATTCGTAATTCGTATTACGGATTAATATCTCCATTAAATAGTTCAAAAAAAACGATTACACTATTCAAAATAATCTTCTTATAAAACGTAATTGGTATATACCAGTGTTGTAAATAACGGTATGCGGTCGTCGAACGGACGGAGTACTGTCAAGCGATTAATCGGTATGCGCCCAATTAATCGGAATTATACGAACAATTTAATGTTTTTATTAAATTTATGTGTATATATCATAATTTATTAAAAATAATTTATTTAAATCATTAAACTTACCAAATAAACTTAATTTAACTTGATTTTATTATTATAACATGACACTACGCTTATTTCTTCTTAACACATAAGTATTTTACATGTGTAAGTAACACATTTATTTAATGAATTTTTTTTTTGAGAATTAAGTTTTTTTAAATGCTAATAACATATTATTTGAAAGAAATGAAACATTCCAACAAAAAATCACTAAATTTAGTTTATGATAACAACTTAATTTAATAAATGAATATGTCCTACTAATTGAAAAAATCACACCAATAAGTAAATAAAATATATGGTATATAAATAATAGAAGAATTAATCAATTTTAATGTAAGAAGAAAAAAAATATATATAAAATATTGGATGTATATCCAAGCACAAATAAAACTACAATATACGATTTATAAACTTTATTATCACACACTATCACAGGAAAAAAAAACATTGTGAAAATAAATATTTACTGGAATAAACGGAAATAAACGGACGATTAAACGATAAAACAGCCGATTAACTGGAAAAAACGGCCGATTAATCATTTTCATCCACAAATAGACATCTGTTAAGTGTATTCGTAATGATTTGACCACCGTTAACAATTAAATGGCCGTTTAATCGGCCTTAATGGCCGTTTTTTACAGTAGATTAATATCTCTATTTTTATAGTTCTAAAAATTAATGAGAACCGTCTTCATATCAAAATGCATTTATGGATAAGTCTACATTTATTAGAATTTTTTTATTTGTTTTAATAAATAGAAAATCACTTGATCTTTATATTATTATGTTCCATTCAAAAAAGTACTTTTCTACTTATCTAAAAACCAAACCAACCCTCCGTTAGCAAACCCAAACAAAAACCTTGGTTTGGGTCCGTGAGTCCGTCCAGTTTCATTTCCTCATCCAAAACCAAAACTCTCTCTCGGTCCTCTTTCCTTCTTCCCTTTCTCTTCCTTTCCCTTCACGATTTTACTTCTCTCATTAAACCTCAACACATCACATCAGAGACTGAGAAACCGAGACTCGAATAGGTTTCTGTGCATATCTAATCCGACCAAATACGCATCAGATGGAGAAGAAAGAGCTGTGATTGGAACCTTCAGACTTCTTCATTTGATGATTTTCTGTGTTAATTGACTCAAATTTTTTCTTAACAGGGGGGCAATGATCATAAAAGGATTGTTCAAACGGTACCAGAGGTGGAACCCAGTACACCCGACCTTGGGTACCTTTTTTGGCATGGGAATTGGAGTTGGTTGTGGGGTTGGGTGGGGCCCCGGGTTCGGCCCGGAGGTTGTTGGTTATGTCGGTGCTGGCTGTGGTGTTGGATTTAGTGTCGGTATCACTCTCGTTGGAATAGGTGTCGGTTTACCTCAGAATGGTCTCATAAAAGCTTCACAAAGTGGTAAGTTTCTAACTTTCTATAGATCTTATGCAGTTAGGGATTGTTTTTGGCATAAGACTTTAAGATACAATTTTCCAACTATAACACATGTTAGAGGAACTTCTAAATAAACTGATGAAATAATTATTATTATTATTATTTGTTTTTGTGTACTGGTACTATAGGTGTAGTACATTTGCAGTAAAGATAGAGTTCGCGGTATTGTATTAGACTGCTGGTACTACACAGTACCATTTTACAGGTACAGTGTTGATAGAGGTGGCATTGGCTTTTGTTTAAGCAGGGTCACCAGTATTATACATAAATTATAATGGCCAGTGAAATTCTGACCCAACCCAACCCACCGACACTTTTGCTCTGATCAGATTCGGTTCGATTACAATTGCATATAGTCAAATTTTGTTGATATAGAAAATACATCAGATCTTTCTTTCAAACCCGACTCAATCTGCCAACAGGTTAAGAAACCTTCACTGGAGCCTCAACTATTTAACCCCACTACCCCCAGTGATTTGGCCCTATCTGGTTTTTGTTAGGTCAACAGTTTCCTGCAATTATGTTTTGGTAGTCATACAGTAACATGAGGTGACAATGCAGATCTTATCAAGATGTTAATTTTATAATATCTCTTTTATTTTGTTCTAGCTTTTGCGGCGAGTAACATGTACCTGGAATCAGCAAGAGCCCTTGCAATAGCTGTGGTAAATGGAGTAATGTGGGACTGTATAAACATGCTCTCTCCTGAAATAAACTCTTTAAGAAAGCAATCTTGTCAGCACGTAGCTAAATTTCGTGATAATGCAATTGAGGCAACGAAGAGGGTTGAATTTGCAAATTTGAACAAGGCCTTGTCAGGAAGCATGCAATCTTCTTTACAGTGCTTGAGAGCTTTCAGAGATCACCACTGGCCTCCGCCTGATGGCAAATGAGATTTTTTTGTTTTACTTTTGTCTTTTCTTAATTTTAGTACTGGTACGTGTTAGGAGATGGCAGTGTAGTAGTTCAAATCGTAATGGAACTTCAGTTAAACAGGTCTGGTATTTTCCTTAAAATCGTCTCTGTTGAATAAATCTCACTGCCAAGTAAAGATATTCTTCTGTTTTCTTACTTTGTTTTGTTGTTTCAAACTATTAGTTTTTCTTTGCTGGGGCCTGGGAGCCTGGGAGTGGGACCACAGAGACCAAATACTTGATAGTATACATTTTTTTTCTCTTAGGTCATGTTTGATTAAGTGGTGGAGTTAAATTCTTTACTCCACCTTTAAGCAACCAAAGAGAAGTAAATTTGAAGGAATAAGTTAGAGTAACATTTGAATAAATGTGGATTAAGTTATTCCATTTCTTCAGGTGGAGTAGCTTACTCTACTTGTAGGTTATGCAATAATCAAATATGATTAATTCAATCCATCTTAATATTGAGTAAGTAAATTAATCCGGAGTAAATTTATTCTACAACCATTCATTAGCAAGAGAGATTATTTTTTTGAGTTCGGTAACATAATACAGATATACCATCTCTCAATGTTTTTTAAAGCAAGTGCCCTTGGAGGAATTACTAATTAATTTCGCACATAGCTTGTATGGACTGGAGCTCTGACAATAATTTTTTTTGTAGTAAGACGATAACTTTGTTAACACTTAGCACCCATATACAACTATGTGGATTTTAGCATTGTCATTTGTTAGCATCCATAAAAGTCTATACAACTCACAATTTAAATGTCTAAATCTCTGAAAAAGTTGCTCACATTTCTAAATTGTTTTCTTCATTTACATCCATAGAAAAAAAAAATAGAAAACAGGAAAGATTCCTGTCAGGGTTCGGCCCAACAAGAAGTACGGCCCGTGTTCACCTTTTGTGAAACGGGCCTTTTATTGGGTGCGATTCTCAAGTGCCTGTTCAGGCCCGATTTGTTTTCCTCTCCATGGGAAGAATTGACATTCTCTGCTGCAATTTTAAAGTGCATCAGAGTGCTGCATTTTTAAAGTGCAGCTGCACTTTTAATCTGATTCATTCATTTTTAATCGGACGGACGAAATAAAATTTTAGTACGAATTTTAAAACAAAATTAATACTGCTCCTTCATCATCTGAGCACTCACCGGTTGAGATTAAATCTGGACTGTCCAAAAGTGCAGAGGATGTCAAACCCCATCAGAAAACCTCGCACCGATAGAATCTCCGCCAGTATAGTGTGAGTGCAAAACCCTTTCTCTCTGTTTAATTTCCCGCGAGAAATTTTCCCTTCTCAATTTCAAAGTCTTTACTTACTAGTCTTTTCCGACTAAGACCTTGCTTCTCGCTCTCCTGGGCGATCTAGGGTTTTGGCAATGGAGGCGGTGGTGGTGGATTACGGATCGAAGCTGCTTAAAGCTGGAATCGCTTCTCCCGACCAGGATCCTCCTTGCGTTAGTAACACTTACCATCTGTCTTTGAATTTCAGCATTTCTTCTGTTCTTTGGATTCCGTGCTACAAAAATGCTACTTCTTTAGTAAATTTGGGGTCTTGGTGTAAATTTTAGCAAAGAGAAGAACATTTTCTAGGTCTTCAGTCTGTTATTTAGTTTTAGTAGAATATTATATCAATTATAAGCAGAGATTACAGTATAGTTGGGAATTTAAAGTTAATTCTGGAAAGCATCTCATCAAGGGATTTGCCAAAGAAAAAGAAAAAGAAAAATCAACACCCTTGTTCTGTCTACTATCTCCAGAAAAACTTAAATCTTGTAACATTTATCAAAGAGCCCCCTGAAATAAACTTTATCATTGTTCCCAGTGCCCTACAAATTTACTTCTGATGCAATTTAACAGTTGATTGGTCAAGTCCAAGTGTACTAGAGCCAGTCGTGTCGGTTAATTCATAGGCCAAAATTGATTAAAAATTTAATTGAATTCTGACCGGATGTATTTTTGTTACAAAAGCAACTAATTTTAGCTTAATCTTAATTGGTGCCAAAATAAGCTCGATCAATTAGGATCTGATCAAAAGGAATAAATTAAGATTTTTCAAGAAACGTTCACTTCCCTTTTCTGATTTATGTATACCTTTTATTTTGCCTCCTTATTTGGTTTGTTATAGTTTTTCTTCTCAGTATTGCTTGGGAGCCAATTTTGTCTGTTTTCTCAACAAGTTATGATAAATTTAACAGAATTTGAGTGTCTTGGGGCTTGCTTTGGATTCAAAGTGGGAGCACTGATGGTGCAAGCTTCTTTAAAATCTTATTGTGCCCATCTAAAATTCTAGGCTTCAGATAGTAATTATTTCAAGCAACTTAAAATATATATTTGTTTTTGGTCTGAAAGGTTATCAGATTACAAATTTTGGAAACAAACTGTGTTAAAAGATACATAATTAAGACAATAGGTACTTTTTGCATTTTAAAAATTGTGGGTGCTCTTTCCAGAAACAAGATATATAGAGGGTGCTTGTTTCAGTAAACCCCGGATAAAAATACTTCCTTTTGAATAGATGTAATTTGTATTTGTTGTGTTGAAACAGATAATCCCAACAAAGATGAAACGGGTGTTGGAGGAAGGAGAAGCAACGGAAGGCGAAGGTACAGGAAATGTGGAGGAGGTGATGGTTGACACAGTGGTGAGAGGTTTTGTCAGTGACTGGGATGCCATGGAGGATTTATTGCACCATGTTTTGTACACAAACATTGGCTGGGAGATTGGTGATGAAGGCCATATTCTCTTCACTGAGCCTCTCTTCACTCCTAAGGCACACATTCTCTCTCTTTTTTTGAAAACCTTGGCAGCGGCTGCCAAGTACTCTCTCTCTCTCTCTCTCTCTATTTTTGAAAACTTCGCAGAAGCTGCAAAAATATTAAATGGATTTTCCATAAAAGATGGTTGTACGCTAGAACTTCTGAGCTCAAGGAAATAGTAGTCGACATCCAAATTGCAATGCGTAAATTGAGCTATCTCATTTCCTAGCAATTGTAGCTGAACAATAGAATATTCGGAGTTGCTGCAAAGATTGAACAAAATACAAGCAGAAAATAGAGATATTGTAATTAACTAAAGATATTAATCTTAGTTGACCAACAACTTGTTTTTGTGACTCCTGTTGGGTTTCATTTCTAGCCTACCCCAACTTGTTTGGGATCAAAGGCTTGGTTGTTGTTGTAATCTTAGTTGACCAACATTATGATGTGCTCTTGAATGAGGGCTGTGAACTTCAACTGCCAGTTGTCTTGTTAGCTGATTGAGACTTTACCATTTTGATTTCCTTTTCTTTTCTCTGAGCTTGTTATATGTTAGCGCCATCATGTGGGGTAATTGTTCCAAAGCTTTTTAATCTGGCAACCAACATCGGATTTTTCTGGATCGAGTTCTCATTTTTAAACCACACATAAACTATAGATTTGATATATTAACTAGAATTAATATATCAATTTTACTTCATGGGTAAATATGAAATGATGTAAAGAGTTGAAGGATATACAAGATATATTGAGTTGATGGGTAAATATCTAAGGATTTAAACAGTTGAAGGATATACAAGATATATTGAACAGTATGAGTAAAATATGTAATGATCTAAAGAGTTGAAGGTACAGGATATATTGAAGAAGAGGGTTAAAATGCCTCATGTCTTTCATACCTTATCATGCCTCACATCCTTTATCTCCGTTTTCGAAGTCCAGACAATCAACCCAAACTAATCAATATGATCTGTGTATTAAAATGTGCTTGGAGACCAGATTTTATATTTTTGGGAATTTTTTTACTATATTTTTAGATAGGTACAAAATCACTGTTTTTCGAAGGTATTTATGATGGAACTTGATTGTCTATACCGGTAGCATCCATTAGTTTATCAGTTGGCATCAATATGATTCCTGTAAATCTAAGTACCAGATTATTCTTATTGATCATCCTCTATACCATACTATCGAAGTTCAAAGTTTTGTGTTGAGTATATGAAAACTGTGGCTGTCAAGCTCTCTTTCTCAAGAGTTCCGTTATTAATTGTATTGGGAAATTGGGTTATTGTGATGCTTCATTGCACAAATTGACTTTAGTCAAGGAAAATCTGGATCAAGATGGAGCTAAATGAGACTAAGTTTGGATTAAGGTGGAATTTTTGTTAGACGAGCAGAAGTCGGAAAGCCTCCCTCCTTTATCTGAGATTTTTTTTTATGTGCAGTATCTGAGGGAACAACTGGTGCAACTGATGTTTGAGACATTTAATGTCTCGGGATTTTATGCATCTGAACAAGCTGTGCTTTCACTTTATGCTGTCGGACGCATCTCCGGCTGTACTATTGACATTGGACATGGAAAAATCGGTATGTTACAAATGAAATTACAATGTACTATTTCATTTTTATTTTGAAATAATTGTCTTTACCCAAACATTGCCTTCATATTCCCCATGGTTTTCTGCCTCTTTGCATGCCTATTGGTTACAATCATCTCAATTGGTATGTATACTCAAGTAGGGACAGGGGCGGACCATAGGTATAGCTGGGGGGTGCTTAGCCACCCCAAGATTTGAAAATTTGTATTACTAAGTATATAAAAACCATACTAATTTGTTTGTTTTACATGTATAAGCCTCCCTATAACAAATGATATTTTATTTAGCCCACCCTGTACTCAAATCCTGGTTCCGCCCCTAAGTAGGGATGACTGTCATGCCACCAAAGCCAATACAGTACCAATGCAAACTTCAACTAGGAAAGTTATTTTGCTCCTGAATTATGTATATTTCAGTTTGATGTGATTTGAAGATTTAGTTTGAATGTTGAACAGATGTTGCACCAGTTTGTGAGGGTGCAGTGCACCACATAGCCTCAAAGAGATTTGAAGTCGGTGGGGTGGATCTGACAAATTTGTTGGCTCGAGAGCTGCAAAAATCAAACCCATCAGTAAAGCTTGATATTTCAGATGTTGAGAAAATTAAAGAGCTTTATGCAAAATGTGCTTCAGACCAGCTTGAGTTTGAGAAAATGAAAATTTCATGCCCAGATGAGCAACATACCCTTCCTGATGGTCAGGTATTAATAAATGAATAGATCTGTATTTTTCTTTGTTGCTTGGTGTGCTTATTTAATATCAGATATATCATGCATGATCTACAATACAAAGGAAATACCCACCTCTACTGACAGTGACATAACAAGTATATGTGCCTCTCAGCTTCCCACTTTCCTCTAAAATATGCTAAAATAACCCTCTAACTGTGCTCTGCATTTTGGAGGAAGGGTACTTGGATAATTTTTTGAGGTAACGAGAGAGATGGGTGTAATGTCGCTAGACCCACTGAAAGAAATTATATACATTATTTAAGGTTTAAACTCCCTAGTTTATATTTCTCACTTTAAAGAAACATATTTGAGATCGTTCTTTTCGTTTCTTCTCTTGAAATTATGTGTTTAATTTCAGGTTATTACAATAGGAAAAGAAAGATACATTGTTGGAGAAGCATTGTTTCAACCACACATTTTAGGGTTGGAAGAATATGGTATTGTAGACCAACTTGTGACTGGTGTATCAAATGTGGCTTCTGAATACCATCGGCAGCTTCTAGAAAATACCATGCTATGCGGTGGTACCGCTTCCATGATGGGTACATTGTTTTTACTCTAGTCATTCCAATTGTCACATTTAGTAGTAGTATTTAGTTATTCTTTTCTTACCCTATTTTCCTAGAACTGGGATGGTATTAGCTGGTTTTGGTTGGGTTAAATGAAATACTCAAGTAACTGGAAAGCAATTGAAGGACTCAAGTATGCACAGAAATAGCAAATTCAACTCTGAGACTGTAGTTTTGCTGTACTGGTCGTTGAGATTTTGGATGATATATATGTAACTTTCGCAATCCTTCTTCTTGTCTTTGTTTTTCCAGGGTTCGAAAGACGATTCCAGAGTGAAGCTAATTTATCCACTTCTGCAATTCGTCCACAGCTTGTTAAGGTAAAATGCATGTTATACCAACATCAAATAGCAAGAACAGTTTAAGCACGTGATATGTTATATGAATGTATTGTGCTTGGAGGGTACTTCGGTTTCCAGCCCTGGTGGGGTTTGTACCACATCAACTTTTCTTATTGTCTGGTTCTTAATTTTTTGACTCAAACTGCAGCACCCGCACCCAATCATTCAGTTGCTGAAACAACAGAATAGGAAAATAATTATTTGAAAAAGTGAGCTCACAAATTATTGGTTCCACTAATGTTTTAGCATCATGTTTTTTTCTTATAATCAGCCACCAGAATACATGCCTGAAAACCTAGCAAGGAATTCTGCATGGATGGGAGGTGCCATTCTGGCAAAAGTCGTTTTCCCACAAAACCAGCATGTGACCAAGGGAGAGTATGACGAAACAGGACCTGCAATTGTGCACAAGAAGTGCTTTTGACAAAGCAACCTGGCACTTCATTAATTTCTCTTATTATTTTAGAAGAATGGTTTCAGATTTTAGTTTGTTTCTCTTTGGTCATTGTTCAGCGACACTGATGTCAAGTTGCTTCTCAGTAGCTTTTAGGTGCCAATATTCGTCGCCTATTTCTCGTCCTTATTTTCGAAGCATGGTCCCAACTGTCAGCAACCCCTGATTGTATGGGAGAATGAGTCAGAATCTGGGGTTTTCTGTTACAATTATATAGCAGGAAATGTGTTATGGAGTGTTTGGATTCAATCATAAGGTTGTTTAGCTGTTGCCATAATGCTATTATAAGGTTAGCATGTGTTGCAGGAGTATCCTCTGCAGTACTGGACTGCTTAGATTTGTTCTAGTTGAGCCAAAATTACTTCGGGTTTGGATCTCCTAAAGCAATGGGGGAGGGTTAATTGATCTTATTTAATTCCAAAAATTTCGTGCTTGTATCTTATTTTAAATATAATATAGAGTAAAATGTTATTGGTAGTGTAAAATTGATCTTTACTCGTATCATGAAAAATTATATGATTAATTTTCATTAACGTTTGACTTTCATAGTTTGAAAGTTGGGCTCTATCTGTATCAAAGTAACTCAAATTTTGAGTTTAGATTCAAATTATCGACTGATTCATTGTTATCCTCTTCGAGTGCCAAAATCTTAGGTGTTTGAATTTTGAAAATTCCAACTTGGATCAATTTGAGTTACATAATGCATGGAATTGCTTTACGGCCTTTTTAGTTGCACAGCAGGAATGGACATGGGCATAGGAATTGAGTTGAATTTTATTGTTCATGTGGAAAAAAAAAATCAATTCCACATGAACAGTGATGGTGCTGAACATGTCCTTATTATTTGTGCTAGAACATATATAACAGTTGGGATCAAAACTCAAAAGTTGGGTTACTTGAAGTTGCTATGAGAGTCGAAGAGTGCATCTTTTATAAGCAAATTTTGGGACTATTAGAGGTTAATTCACTAAAATTTGAGATTTGTTAATTATACAAGTACATCAAATTATTTTTGTGCGGGCAAACTAGTAAGATTGATCATAGTATTAAAAATTATAAGTTAAGTATTAATTTTTTATCTGATATCTAATTAGCTAATAAATTTAAACCTACCTCCCACGAAAATACATCACCGAAAAAATTCATATTTAATGAGGTTGGTTATTCGTTATTTTCTTCGTTTTAGCAGAGAGCACGAGTGGTCTGCTACAGTGCTGGAGATTTTGCAAGGGCAAAAACAAAATTTTGATAGCCACATGAAGGAGCATAGTTTTGTGTTCCAAAGAAAATCAATGTTACAATGATGAGATGAGAGAGAGGCAGAGGCTAAAAGCCTAAACTGATAAAGTAGCTAAACTGCTAAAGCAAAGGGGAAAGTCTAAGAAGTGTATTGTCAAGCGTCAAGTCTCATGGGGCATGGGGGTATGTGCATCAGTGCATTCGTTACAAGACAAGCAAAAGGTATACTGCGCCAAAGTCCGCGTATATTCGCACGAACGCAAACCGGAGCTCCGAAAGAAAACATCCACAAACGGCGCCACAAACCAGACAAACACAAACCCCAACTTCGTACCCAACAATTCATGACATCTCTGCTTCATCAAATTTGGGAGTTGCATAGAAAAAAAATGTTTTTTTCTCATAGCACCAATTTAAAGTTTTGCAAATATTCTCTCTCAATTCATTAATTTTAAAAATATATAAAAAGTTTATTCTAGTTATCAAAGTGAACTAGTACATATCACATTGTGTTAAAACTTAAAAGGAGTTTGTCAATTTATTTCTCTTATTTTATCTAGTGCAGTAGATGGCGGTTATTTAATAAAATTAAATCTTACATTAAAACTACCAAAAATTTGAATAAAAAATTTAAAAAATACTGTAAAAATTAGTTATAAGTGAATACATAAAATGTAGAACGAGCTCTATCTAGAAATGCATAAACAAGTAACGTTCTTTGTTCAAACTTTCTTTATTTTTAACTCGTTGGAAAATAGACAAGACAAGAAATAACAATTGTTTTTCCTCTTTCTCATTATTTATTATCATCTTCTAAGTTAAATTTCAAATTTCATTGTATTAAATAAAGTAACTTTTAAGCAATTACATAAATTAGAATACATTTTTTCAAAATATATTTTTGAAAACAAATATACAGAGGATAAGACCGCAGGAGGGAGTCAGAGAGTTGAGAGTAGAGAATCTCCAGGAGGGTAGAAAATTGAAAAATAAATCTGTTGTTATTCTTCGTGATATGTTATTTTGATTTTAACCGTTGGTCTTCGTTAAAATTTGTACATAAAAAAACTTAATGTGTTGAGATTCACACATAAAAAAATTTAAACGGTTGGAATCAGAATAACATGTTCCTGTTATTCTCAATGAATAACATGTTCATGTTATTCCTTTTATTTTAAGAATGTTGTGGACCGGAATTAAGAAAATGCACAGCTATTTTGTGAGAAAAAAATGGAAAAAATATTTTAAAGTAAAGAAGATTAGAGAGGGAATATAATAGGAATTTTGTTTCAAATAACAGTAGGTAAAAAAAATTGTTTTATTGATTCAGTTGTGTCTTTACATTGTAAAATACATCTGTTTATATACAGGCCAACAAGCTAGCCATTGATATTTCTTAATATACAATTAATTAGCCGTTTACCCTTCTAATTACGGATCCGACTCCGCTGCTCTCCAAATAGGAGAGCCAGGGTCCTGCTTTTCCAAATCTAACCGTTAAATGTTTTTCATGCACGAATCTCAACACAGATGAATGGTTAGATTTAGAAAAGTAGGGTCCTACTCTCCTATTGGGAGGGCAGCGGAGCTGGTTCCTCCAATTCCAACACTAATTCAATCAAATATGCTACAATTGTATATTTCTAAAGTGGAATGGGATCTGCTACGATCCTAATGTTATGAACAGTAATTCTAACATCTCTGCCTTTTCAAATTTAGCCGTCCAATAATTTATGTGCACGTATCTCAAATTAACTGATTTTTCTGTATACGAATTCAACCGTTAGATTTAGAAAAGCAGAAATTGTTGAGTACTGTTCATGGATAAAGAATCGCAGCAGATTCGAATCTTTCCTAAAGGACACAGTAAAATATGTAAAGTTGAGGATTGTCAGTGATCCTCTTATTGGATCAGATATGCTTGGTGATTTGCTTGATCTTCAATATCTTCAATAAGTTTGGTATTCCTGTATAGTAACTTAATTTTTGTGTTTTGATCTGAACTGTCCGATCAGCCATTCAGGCTAATTCGGTCCGTGGTGGAAGCACGGGGTCCTTTAATATTCGTATTAGAGCAGCTTAGACGGTCCAGTTTGAAGCTAAAAAATTGGGCTCATTTAGTCTGTAGGGGATCCAAATTCATATAATACCTGAGGGATATGCTTTAGGGTCATGTTTGGTTGTGGAGTAAGAGGTGGAGTAAACTCCTTACTCCACACTTAAGTCACTGAGGTTGTATTTGGTTGTGGAGTAAAGTTACGTCGAATTAAATTTCTTATTATGAGTTAAGGAAGATTAAAATAATCATGTTTGGTTGGAGTTTGGTTGGAATTTGGTGGAGTAAACTAATGAAGAGAGAGAAAATTATAACACGGTGTCCGCGGAATCCAAAAGTAAAGTAAGTTACTCCACCTCTTTAGGAGGAATAACTTAATCCGGATTAACTCAATTGTTACTACATCTTACTCGTTTAAATTTACTTCTTATTTGACTCCTTAAAGGTGGAGTAGAGGATTTACTTCACAACTAAACATGACTTAAACAAGGAGTAAAAGAACAGTAAGGTAGAGTAAGAAGTTAGTTAATTCGAAATAAGTTATTTCATTTTTTTCAGGTGAATTAACTTACTTCACATTTACTTAGCCTATAGGACCCACTGTCATTCAACATCTTATCCTCTAAGCGAAATAATTTAAGTCACGAGTTGAACTACTAAGCGAGGTGTAAAATATGTGGAGTATGAAAGAGTAAAAAATTTAATATTAACTTTTATTAACTTTAACCCACAGTAAAACATGACCTAGGAGATTTGTATTTCTCTGCATGAACATTAAAGATGCAGATTACAGAGGTATATGATAGAGAGACTGATAGGGAATATAATGGCGAGGGTGTTTGTAATTATCTGCACAAATATTAAAGCGTCTCCGTGAAGTGTGTCTCGAGATGGATTTGTCCAAATTCTGATCGAATATTTCGGATCCAAATTCAAATTTTCAGTTACTTTGGGAATTAGGGGCGGTCCGATGGTATTTCAGATTAGAGCCGTCCCATTGACATTTGCACGAGTAGACTTTAAGAATCGTACAAATCTAAGTAAATACAAATCAATTACGAATCGGACGGTTTCATCAAATTTGATATAATGTCTATGCTACCGCCCCACCCCAATAGAGAGTGGCTAGGGAGGTGGTTTGAGAAAAAGTTACTATATAAAATATGAAATTTTAGAGAGAGAAAGTGGGGGTGGAGACGGAGTTTTTTTTATGAACCATATTTAAAAAATAAAAAGTTCGGATTTCAGCATGATTAGCTGAGTTTTTACAAAAACCATAACAAGCGGTTTGCCAAACTGTTTCCTATATCCTCCAGAACAGACTGCAAAACCGTTTTCTACAGTATTTTTTATTTTTTAGAGTTTGTTTATAAAATAAATCAGATATTTCGTTTGATTTTGTATATTAACAATAAGATTAATCGAACAATTTGAATATATATATATTTTTTGTATTTTGACCATTTTATCATTTTATCAAATCAATAAATATATAAAAATCAATGAATTGGTTTACAAATGTACGTATTATTTTTTTTAAATTTACTTTTTTATATTTTAAAAACAAACAAAAATCATTTAATCATTATTTTCTAGAAAAAAGTATCCAGAGATACAATTTTTTAGTATTGTTATTGTAATTCACTTTTACATTTTCTTTTAATTTTCTTCATGGAAATATTTATTAATTTTTTTTATATAGAAAATCAATCCATTGATTTAATAAAATGATAAAATGGTCAAAATACAAAAAAAAATATTCAAATTGTTCCATTAATCTTATTGTTAATATATAAAATCAAACAAAATATCTGATTTATTTTATAAACAAACTCTAAAAAAAAAAAAAAAATACTGTAGAAAACGGTTTGGCAGTCCGTTTTTTAAGTTAAAACTGAAAAAAGTCAAAAACGGTTTGGCAATCCGTTTTGGAGGATATAGGGAACGGTTTGGCAAACCGTTTCTTATGGTTTTTGTAAAAACTCGGATAATCATGCTGAAATCCGAACTTTTTTTTTTAATTATGGTTTATAAAAAAAACTCGTGGAGACGCTCGGTCATATTAGATGCTCTTATTGATTTCTAATGCAAGTCCGCATAGTCTATATTAACTCAAAAGAGCACCTTTTGAGTTAACACATCTCGGTTGTCTGATTTTAAACGGAATCAATCCGGCTATAACTTATAATTCAGGGCCCTTTAATATTAGTGTGGATCTAATATGTACGGAATTCACTTTAATATTAATATACTTTAATATTAATATGAATCTAATTTGGACGGATTTTAAATTGAATTGAACTGTCCAGATGTATTAGCTCAAAAAATTATTTTTTGAGTTCTTCTAATGCCACATTTTCATTTGTGAGTGGTGGTTCAATGCATCTCTCAGCTTCCACTGGGATTTTTCCCTGTGAAAGAATTTGCTAGAAAAGGTTAAGTAATTTACTATTTTTTTTATTTTTTTATATAAATAATTAATGGTACCAAAGTACGGTTCTGCAAGTTATAATATTCCAAAAATGTTTTGGTATTCCAGCTAGAGTGTGATGTACTCACCAATTTTCTTGGTGAGCACAATTCCAAAAGTATATTGGATCGGCTTCAAACGATAAATTCAAATTATTAAAATCCATATACTTCATGAGTGATGCATATACATGCAAAATTTTAAAATTTTCGGATTTATTTGCTATAAAGTCAAACGGTCAAAGAAATTATGAAAAAATAAATATATAAAACAACTTATAAAATGTTTATTTCTTTAACCGCTTGATCTTGTAACAAATGAAATCAAAACTTTCAAAATTTTGCATGCATGTACATGCATCACTCATGAAATATATAGATTTTAACAGTTTAGATTCGTTGTTTGAAGCCAATTCAATATATTTTTAAAATTATGCTCACCAAATTCTCCTGATGACCACTTCACACTCTAGTTTTACTCTTGCTATTCAAGACTTCTAAAGACACTGTGTTCGCATTATCAGTAAGTGATTTACACATCATCTAGAACTTCTCTTCATTGTAATGTATTCGTTCCAAAATTTTAAAATTGTAAAGTATGATTGCGCACAAAGAATTACAAAATTAAATGCTGCCATATTGTCGTCTTATCGCACAAAGATTAAAATACTATGTTATTGTTACCACATTTGTTGTCAAATTTAGTTAATTTTTTTTTCATCCATTCTCTATCAGATATGTTTTTCTGATTCCTTTTACAATTAAGGCATTTTTTCATCAAATAATAATAATAATCTGTTCGACCTTTTGAACTTAATTTTCTGATGGTGTTTACTGTTTAGGTTTAAGAAATCCAACAAAAATTGTGCCGTTAAGTCAAGTCGGAATCAATTGGTTTCATCCATATATCTAGTCTTCATAGGTTTGTACGAGCTATTGTGACTATCATTTTGTAGCTAGGTTACACTTTTTGGGAGGTCACTCACTCACTCACTCTATTACATATTTCTTTTCTTCTCTATTTTTATTTACTAGTTTTTTTCTTCTCTATTTTTTTTTTAAAACCGTTTTCAAAATCGTGAAGAGATATCAAACTCTCGATCGTTAGATAATTTATTATTCTAATCAATTATGCTACCTCTTTTTTTTTTATTCTCTATTTTTATTTACTAATTTTTCATATAAGCTCCAATTCATTCTATTTTTATTTGTAATATTTTAAAAATAAATATTCAAAAAGTAGCACAATTAATATTCATGGAAACTCATGCATATTATAGTATAAACAAAGACTTAGTATGCGCTTCCTTCAAAGTGAAACATCAATGTCGTGGATCCGGATCTCCTAAAGTAACCCAATGTTTGGGTTTCAGATTGAGGCCATCCGATTCGAGTCCGACGTTCCATCTCGCACAATCTATCTCAGAATGTGTGCTCCATCTTGAATCCGACAATCCATCTTGTGCACTCATTTTGAATTAGACGGTCTCAATTTAAAATCCAAAAATTGAGTTACATCACTCTATCTCAATTCTGTCTGGACTCCCACTCAAACGTGATGTTTTTAGAAAATAAAACATCAAATTTTTTATCTTGAGGGAAACACAAACCAACTACTCTGATTTTTTTGTCTCGTGATCTGTCTAACAGTATCTCAATGACGAATGGTTGAAAATTGTTAGATACCGGAGAGGTCGTAGATATTAATCCCCAATTGCACAAAAATTTCAAATATTTCGTGTACGTACTATAAAAATGAACAGTTTCGTACTATCTATCTATCTATATATTTATTAAAGAGTTGAATTAATATTAAATTTGTTGTCATAAAAGTTGTCTTGTTTATTTCCTGAGAACAATAAATCCAAAAATAAGAAGAAGAAAAAAAACTTTTTCTCGTAGTTTTTTTAAGGGTTAGCGGCCAATTAATAGCCACCCCACGATTGTATTAAAACTTAGTCAAAATTATTCACATCATCCAAGGGTACCTGGCTTAATTACTAATAACTATAGGGGTGCAAACGGATCGGATAATATCTGACCGTATCTGAGTCTGTATCCAAAAATTTGATACGAATATCCGATATCTGAATATCAATGTGGATACGGATACAGATATGGTTTTAAATTTTAATTTTCTATATCCAAATAGCAGATATATATCATATAGTTTAATATATATTATGAAAATATTTATATTTATATCTACGGATATCCGATATCCAATCTGTATTTGTCTAATATCCGATCTGTATCCGTATCTGAAAAATAAAAACGAATATGAATATGATTTTACCACTATCCGATCCATATTCGATCCGTTTGCACCCCTACCTTACTGGCTCTAATTTTTTTTTTGTTTTTTTTAAAGGTTGGAAGCAAATGTGTGTGGCTAGCTATCCCACGATTGTACTGATCTTGGCCGGGTTCCATGCACGCTTTATAATTTACAAGGTAACTATATATATAGCTCTAGCTAGTTACAAAATATAACAGTAATCAAGGAGCTGTAAGCTCTCGTGAAGTGTCCCCTCGATCAGTTCTTTGAGACGAATTATTGGCTTCATATGAGGTTAGATCGATGATGATCTACTAGCTATATAGATAGTCAATATTATCCATGATAGATGACAGATTATTGGTTGTACGTGTTCAAACTGATATCGATTATTTGATCACTAGCTAGCATGCATGCAGTTGAGAAGGCCAAACTTTATTTGAAGTAAAAGAAATGGCGCTCGCTCGCTTTTTTTTTTTTTTTGGACAACTGGTATATTGTATCAAGAATTCAAGATTCAAGAAAGAGGTAAATAATTAACCAAAGAAACATATATCATGATGCAATATAATTAATACTTTTATTTTGCGGTGACAGAAAGCTCACCTAATCATTATCAATGCAGCTGTGTATATATGTATATGGGGCCCACTGCTTCACCTAATTCAGAATATATATGCTGTATATATCTATTAAAATATAATTATCAATATATTAATATAGGGACGAGAATGAAGACGCGTAGTGAAATTAACATACAATGTGTTAATATATATAATGATATCTGCATGAATTTAATTAAAGGTGCTGATATCTAGCTACATGCATGCCTTAATGCCTATAGATATATATCATATATGGTCTATGAACTACGCTTGGCATAACCTGAAACTAGTCAAAGAAGCTGCCACGTGTCGTGTGCGTGGAGCTGGTGCATGTTGGACTATATTATAGACTTTAAGCGTGGCAATTGGCATGCATGCATGCATGCTAGCTAGCTAATTAATAGACTGGAACTGGATATATATATTAATATATACCATACATAGCACGCTTGTGGGGAAGTGTGAGTGTGTGTGCTGAATACTGATCATGATGAGTTAACAACACATTTATTTACCTCGCATGGATGCATGCATGCCTATAGGCCTGGTATTGGTGTCTGGTAATTAACATGTTAATTTCAACTTTGAAAGGTCCATGGCTTGGCCTTGCATTGCATGTGTGTCTACTGTCTAGCTAGGTACCAGAGTGTGTATTCTCTTTTTACCGTAAAGGATAGAATATTAATGAAGAGTCGAGTTATAAAAAATTAATTCAGATCTAATCTCATAGAGGTATTGTTCATTGCAAAATTAACTAGGTATATATGCATGGTAGCATAATTAAACTCCAGTGTTTCCACTTTCAAGTTAAAATTTCATCACAATCACCGAGCTGTTAATGTTTCTTTGACTGATCATGACACGCATAAACCGGACCAATTTTTTATTCATAGAAAGTATTATAAAATAAATAATAAAGGAAAAGATAGCTTATATTATACCAAGTTATTAAAAAAAAAACAGAGAGAAAGAGTATTTTCAATTTTCGATGAATAGAAGAACCTTTAGCATTTATTTAGATTTAAGTTTTGGACTTATAAATCGGTAATAATTCTATTCAAACACACTTTATTTTTCTGGTTGTTACTGCTTCACATGATGAAACACAGAGTTTGGACCTAGCTATACCAATTTTACAAGTTCAAGGTTTAGACCAAAATAATTTCCAAAATACTGCATCAATAATCTCACTGTATATAATTAATGTAATTGCTTTAAGAAATTAACCAGCTCATTAAGTACGATTATAACATTAACTTTTGTTCAGCGAGCTAGACATAGTTTTAGACAACGTTTTGGCAATATTTAGCAATCTAATAGTCATTTAGCATTGAAAAGATCTACCCACTATATTTTTTTGAGCGAGTCTGTGTGGTACTATGCATATAACGGGTTGGTCCGTACATAATACGGATCAATATTTTCATTTCAAAATTCTAATGGTCGATCTGAACCGTTCAACATGATCCCCATATGACTATGTACGTACTTGCATACCGAATTTTATGTTTTTTAGAATTTTTTACTATTTTTTAAGGTAAGTAGAAAATTACTTGATCTGAAAATTCTGCACCATCCAAAACAGTGATTTTGTACTTATCTTAAAAAATAGTAAAACAAATTATAATTTGGTTTGCAAGTACATATATATTTATATGAAAATCATATTGAACAGTTTGGATCGATCGTTAGAATTTTTAAAACAAAATTATTGATCCGTATTATGGACCAAATCATGCTATGCATAATACCATAGACTCACTTTTTTTTTTTTTTTTGATAAAATATTTACATGTTTTTTTAATTTACAAACTTCCCATTATGATAACACCTCTATAAATCCTACGGCGCAGGAGTCGAGATTAATTAAATAGTGTGAGGCACAATTTTATGATTATTTAAAATGTAGATTTTCAGATTTTTTTTTTGTTAAGAAATAGAAACACATTTTGAAAAAAAAAATAGAGTGAGCCATAATTTTATAAATTTTAAATATTTGTATACTTTTTTTTTTAATAATAGTGGATAATTCCACCGACTTTTATTAAAGCCACATCCTACGTACTGTACTGTACGAAAGTATCTGAAAATGGTACTTGCATACAGCATATAAAGTACATATATCTCTAAGCATTAACAGCAAATTAATACATCCGATAGCTAGCTAGAGTTGCAATTAGAAAACATAGAACTACCGAACCTTATTAATTAGACAATTGCACAAGCAAATTAAAACACCTACTGCATCAGATTTTAGAAGAACTAAAGTTTACAAAATATCAAAGTAGAAAGCGTTGAGTTTGCTAATAAAAACACCTACTACGTACATCAGATTTTGTAATTAATTGGTTTTGTTGTATAATTAATATAGAGTTGAGTTTGCTAATAAAAAGCTGGCTAGCAGATTTAGCCCGCTGAATCCTGTATTGATTACAAAATAATTGATTCTTTTTGTTATCAGTTTTTTAAATAATTTACAAACTGTTTTTATCCACGTTGTAGTAATTCACCGTCGTGTCAATGTTAAATTAGTCGTTATTCAAAATCCAATAAATCACATTATTTTATAACATTTTTTTTTATAAAAAAGAGTTTTATATTTTTTAAGAAATATTGAAGATACATTTTCATATAGAGATAATAAATCACATTATTTTATAACATTTTTTTTTATAAAAAAGAGTTTTAGATTTTTTAAGAAATATTGAAGATACATTTTCATATAGAGAAAATGTTTATTATTATGTGTGCTGGATTTATTAATTGTTTATGTTTTTTTTAATATTAATTAAGAGTATGAAATCCGCTATATTGAGGTATTTCAAAGCTTGGCAACGTAAAATATATGACACGTACAATTACGGAACTCATGTCATCAATTTTGTACATTAACAATTCCTTCATGAAGCCTTAGAAAATAATTTTATACAATGACCTTGTGAAAAAAAAAATGTTCAATTGACACATGATATCTGTACATGCCAATTAAGACACAAAAATATGTATAACCAAATATTTAATTTGCAGAAAACCATAATTAATTATTTTCTCCTTATTAAATCATACAATTTGAAAAGTAATATTCACATTAATTCCAACATGTACATCCATCCTTGGAAATTGGAGCGAAATTAAATTATTAATTGCTGTAAGTTAGTAATGACGAATAATTAAATTATCATGGTATTATAATATACTTTGCCATATAATATGATATCGTCCTGAAAATTAAGATTCCTGAAAATGAAATGTTTTATTTTTATTTTTGAGGAGGGTGAAAATGAAATGTAGTGGCATTCAATGTACGTACCATCCTTTTGTAAGTAGGTGCAACTCTGGCTCAGAGAATCTGACTCGAGGCCAAGCACATGCAAACAAAAAACAGTCCAAAAGACAACTCGCTCTCCTTCTCTCTCTCTCTATTTCTCCAACCACTTGTAGTCTTGTAGAGAGAGAAAGAGAGAGAGAAGAGAGAGACAGAGATACTCTTTTCTACATACTTGGTCTCCACAAACGACCGAAGCCAACCTGACACTGTGCCAGCTAAACCCTAGCTAGGGCTTTCCTTTTGGATTATACAGCGTGCTGTTTTATAGTATATATATCCATCTTTCACGCAACACCTAAAACCTATTTAAATTACACTCTTCTTTAAGAAGAGTAATTTCATCTTTCATTATTTTGCTAAAACTGTGAAGAATATACAAGATTGGAATTTAAGAAAATTATTTTTTTATGGAATTAATAAAAGTACAATATTAAAAAATAATTATATAAGAACATACATTAGATCACAACATGAAGATTAATCAAAGATGCACGAGAGCTTGTCGTCAATTGAGATCTATATATATTTTGAATTATTAGCGTGCAACTGAACTGTGCCAACCTATTTTGCAATTTTTTTTTTTAAAAATTATAATATTTTCATAGTAGATTTGATAATATGTGGTAATATATAAATGCATGGTGTTGATTTAAATTTATTGCAAGTTGAGTAATAATAAAAAAGGTGATGAACAACTTGGGGGTTATATGTGAAAATTTGAGTACAGATAATATTTTACACCACTAACATAGTCCATAGGTCTTCTTAGGATATTTTCTGTAGGGTTGGACTTTATTTATAAGAAGGCTATTGTATGAGTCGCTATATCATATTACCATGCATTCCTTTTGAGGGATTTAAATAAATTTAGCTTTCTGTTAGCTATAGCTTGTCTTTCCATCCCCATGGAAAGGATTAATTAGCTGTAGATCAGATAGAGATGCAAGGGGCTCATGCATGGAGCTAGAGAGCGAAAGAAGAAGAAAAGGTGATGATGATGAAGAAGAAGAAATTATTCATGAATTTGTAAACATGCATGAATATATGAATCAATGAATGAATGAAAAAGAGGTGAACAAAAAAGGATGTGCCTGGCTCCCTGTATGCCATTCGTGTAGGTCTCAATCTTTCCCTGAGATTGGCTACTGCGGTTGGCGTGCGAGGAGCCAAGCATGCCTCTCTCTCTACCTCTCTCTCTCTCTCTCTCTCTCACACACACACATACACACACACACACACCCGCTCGTGCACAGGCACAGGCACACGCACGCATCAGAGAGAAGTTATATTTACGTACTTCAAGTCTCTTCTTCTAAATTGGGTGAGAAATGGTGTTTGTATTGTTGTGATGAACAAAAAACACGCAGAAAAAGTAACTGATTAATTGAGAAATATATAGTCCAAGTTCTATATATACTCATGAGTATTTATATATATGTTATCTTAGGGGTGCAAAATATCAAACTATATATACATTTTTGTTTTTGTTTTTGTAATGCAAACTACAGTTGTGTGGATAGTAAAAAAGAAGGAATTATTGCGTAGGTCGTGGCCTTTAAATGTATGATCAGTTGCATATTTCAAATTCCTGTGGGATTAATTGTTAATTGAATCTTAACAAACTTAACAAAATGTTTGATACTTAACTTTGTTTTTGCTGGAACTTGGTGTCTGGTGATTGCTTTAATTGATTGGTGATAAAATCATAACAAAACCAAATTAAGGTTTGTAAAAAAAAATTGTTCTTGGTATATAAAATCTGACGTCAGGTTGTCGCCTTTTTTCTTCATAAAAAGGAGGAAAAAATTAAAACAGGTTAATTTGATGTGAAAAGGCAAGCATGCATTTTATACTAATTGCATTATTATTTCATTATCATAGTATCATGTAATGATCGATCCATAAGTTGAAGGCAGCAAGCACTTCACTTATATTATGGACTACATCACTATAGTTTGAAATATAAAATAGTATGGTTTATGGCACAAATTATTACTATATATATGTATATATTTCATTCCTTTTCTTCCGGCTGTGCTAGTGAATTCTTTGTTTCTATTTGAGATTGTAGTGTTCTTTTAATCAAGGAAGGCACTAGCTGATCTAATCTACTCATCTACTGCAATCAATAAAGACTTGATAATAACTTGCACATTAGACTATATAAATCGTTGGTTTTGATTTTTCAAACAATCAATTCAAACCGTTCAGTTTGATATCTATAGTCAAATATGTTTGGAGATCAAATTATTTATTTTTGAAAATTATTTGTTAATTTTTTATAATTTTTTAAAATTGTTGTTTTTCTATTATGGTCCATTTTTGTTAAAACTAATGATTTTAAAAATTATATACAAATACTAAAAAAATTTAAAAAAATATATAAATTTTAGTTTTCAAGTACATTTTAATATGGAGAACATGTTTAGCTCTTTAGATTGGTTGTTTAAATTTTAAATATAACAGTTTACAGTTCAATATACAGCTTTTTAGATTGGTTGTTTAAATTTTAAATATAACAGTTTACAGTTCAATATACAAGAGAGTTTATACATTGCAATGCAACCTAGCTCAGCATGTGTGAGAGAGAGAGAGCTTGAACAACATGGACTACTAGTTTCTAATTTCTCTAATTTGGGGTAATATGCTCTTGACGGACAGAGATCACCTGTCTTCCGGGGGACAGGATTTTCTTACACCCAGTGAGACTGACAAATGGGTCCAGACGGGTTTATAAATTTAAATATTAGTTTTTAGTTTTGATGTAGTTCACGTTTCAGTGACTTAGGAGTAAGAAAATCCTATCCCCAGAGGGCAGAGAATTCAGTTCTCTACCCTTGACTTCAATACTTGCTAACCGAAAAGACCTTTATTTTATAATAAGGTAATTCATATTTCAAATAATGTTTGAGAATTCCGTTTATCCTAACTAAAGAACTACCTAATGCCATAAAAATATGATCCGTGTAATATGCATCGTCATGTGTTCTTTAGTTTTATGTTCTGTGTGATCGATGGATGTCCTTGTTTAGTGACTTTCTGAGATACCTGAGAACCTTTGCATGAACATTGATATTTTTTTTTTTGAAAGGTTTGACAACCAAAAACATAATCTACAGTATACACACAGTACCATTAAACTAAAACATAATCACATCTGCTAGACTAAAAACAGAAAAGGAAAAACCAGAAAGAAAAAAAAAACATCTGCCAGCTGATACCCCATGAACATTGATTTGTACTCTCTCTGTTTTTTGTTTTAAATGCTCGGCAGACGGCAGATGTTTCCAGGGGTTTGATTTGTACACTCTCTCTCTTCCCCTATCTATTTTGAAAAACTTGGCAGTGGCAGCCAAGAACTCACACTCTCTTTTTTTTGAAAGCTTGGCAGAGATCTCTCTTTCTTCTTTTGAAGTTGATTTGAATTCTTTATGGTATTTAATTTAATTGGTTTTAAGGAAAACAAACTGAGCATCATTATTAAGTATTGATAATATGATATAGATTAATCTTATGTTGATTTTAGAGGAAATTGTTTTCTTGCTATTACCAAATAAACCACGCACATCATATATATCCCGCTCTTTGATCGCCAATGGCGAAGGATATTAATTGAGTGCTTTAGTCTTAGAATTGAAGCTGGTGGCTTTAGTGTATATATATATATATGGAGCATGATTATAATAGCTTTGACTCAATTAAAAGAGAGAGAATGAAATTATATTTCATTGATTCAATCTTTTAGTATTGACACACTATATATTTATAATTAGGGTTTCCTATTATAATTAACAATCATGTAACAAACTACTCTAATTAACTATATATAGTAAAAGTCCTAATCGATCTTGTTTATTTCAGTTTAACTTGGTCAAATCTTGTTTGCTCGTGAGTCGTGACATGGTCAACATGTGATTCTTCTATCAGATCCATTGTAGTTTCGTGGTATCTTCGTTCAAAAGGGAAAAAAAAGTACCTAATTTATGCATAATATATGGTGCATATATAATTATATATATGTAAATTTGAATTACGAGGAACTGTCATACAGTGCCATAGCCTCACTCGTATTCTCCAATACAATTGGTTAAGTCATGGACATATGAACCAGAGTTGATGTCCGAGCCTATTATTTTTTGTGGCTAGTGTTGGGAATATATAAACAAACTAACTAATTTAAATCTGAATTTTTATCAATAAAATAAATAAAAACTATATTTAAAATTTAATCAAGAATATAAAAATTAAAATTTTGTTACTTGAAGCTGCAAAATACAGATCTAAGAGAACCTTCCATCGTAAGTACATGAATAATTGGTTAAGATTGCCCCAAGTTATAATGATATTTTTCTACCTGAGGGTGCAACCGTGGTAGAGGTTGATGTAACTTCTTTCAACAATGATAGAAGAATAATATGTTTTCTATAAAGAAAAAAAATCTATTTGTGTGAGAATAGAAATTGAATTTATGAATTATAGAGCTAAGAGAAAGAGCAAGAGAGTGTATAAATTGTTGGATGATACTCTCCAAATAACATGAGCTATTTATATTGTGCATTCATGAATATTAAAAATAATATTCATTGTATTACCGTTTTTTTTAATATTAAAAGAAATTGAACAGTAAGTGAATGAAACGGTCACATTTGAATAAATGGTAATTTCATGAATATACATAAGCTCAAAACGGAATTGGATTTCACTGCTTGTGCAAGTTGGAGCAAGTTATTGTCAAATAATTCAATTGCATCAAAGACACAGACAGCTTGCTATAATGCTATCTAGCATATGTATATGATTTGATTTTCTGTGGCGGTGGACAGTGAGTTTCTATATAGAAATTAAATTAAGAAAATAATATATTTTGGAAACACAAAATTTATTTAAATGAGTATTTATGTTAACATTAACATTTGAACTTTATGAATTTTGAAGTCAATTGTTTCTAACAGGTAGGGTAAATGAATGCTAGTAGATTTCTTGAACGGTTGACCAAAATGTGTTGTTCCTCAAACACCGAAACACGTACACAGTACAACGGTACAACTTACTTAATTGGGGGTGACAATGGAGCAGACACTATTGATCACATAATTGATCAAATCACATTAATTTGCGAATATTAATTCTTCTTGTCAGAATGCAATTATTGGTACACATACAATCAATCGAAACAAACACTTGTTTGAATTTATATCCTTAGATACGAATTTTTATTGCTTAAGAATATTAAAACCTCATAGGAATGAATTTGTTACGATGCAGCTCATAAATGAAAATAGTTATGATGCATGATTAAACATGTCAACTATAGAATACTTGAATACTTTATATCATATGATGTAAACTCTACTATATAATATAACCAACTTTGGCAAGAGATTTGGGCTAAATGGGCCCAAATCATAGAGAAGAAAGTATAGGTTAGATACTACTTAGTTTACTCTCTGGTGCCGACAATTATACGGAGCAGATATTTACGGTACACCCCTACAATATTCATAGAGGCAAAACATAACTAATTGGTAAGCCAATCAAAGTTACAATTTATATAGTTAGATTAGTGAGTATGCTGTTAAGAAAATAAGTAATATTTTATACTTTGTGACATCCGAACAACATGCAGACAGCAACAGCAATACATTATAGGGACCTACAGTAGTATCAGACATTACTATTATATTATGTCCAGGAGCAATATTCTGGTTATGAACAATGAAAATTTTATCTGACCGATGATATGAATACATAAAAAATAAGACTGTTCCAACTTTTTACCAGCTTGACCATACGGTTCAGTATCCAACCCAAGTAAAAACAAAGTAGGGCACCACACTTAACAATATTAACCAAATTACACGCTATTCAAGAATCACAGGACGGGATAAAAAAATAAAAGGGAGAAAAGTAAAGAAGCATTGAATTATTTTGAGGCCTGAGCAATGATGTTGCTAATAGAGTTCGACTCTTCTTTAGCAGCTTCCACCAATGAATCCTAAAGAAATATAATAGAAGCAATGTCAACTACATTGACTTGAAAAATTGCAGCCAAATCTTTTTTTTCTCTAAATTAGTTTTCCGAGCCAAGCCAGGTTCATAATTTAACTAATTCACAAAGTATTGGGCATAGGATTGTTAAAGAATTGGTTGCTTGAGGATAGAGAGAGAGCTACAGATAGTATACCTGAGCAGCGACAAGTCGTGCAACATTTTTCTTGCTGGACTCTTGGAGTTCACCAGCTATCAGTATCTCATCCAGTATATAGTAAGCCTACACAATTTGTTAGACAATTTTCTCAATAGATATTATGCGGCAGTGTCACATGAACCCTTGGAACGCAATAAACATCATCTGAACCCTAAAAAGATTCGTAACCTTAAAAAGTAAAATGGTGAAAGTCACAACCCCGAACCCCCCACGAATCCGTATCCTCTGCATTAACTCAGAATTTGAGTTAATGCATCTCGGCCATCCGATCAGGGTCCGGGCCAATCTGGCCTGAGGTGAAATGCACAGGGCCCCTTTAATATCCGTGCCAACACGGATCGGACAGTCCAGATTCATTCTGCATAAACTCAATTTTTGAGTTAATGCAGACAATATGAATTCAACACCCTACTCCAAATAAAAATAAAATAAAATGAAAACAAAGTATTCCTTTTGTTCATCTGAATTATAGCAAACTCCTATCCACTTTGTTTGTCAGTTTGGGTATATTCATTAAACAAAAAACATTTATCAAACATTAATGAGGAAAGCTTCCTACAAAAAAGAGATGAATGTAGTGGGTACCTTGTGAAAATTGAAGATCAAATCCAACTCACACACCTGAAGAGGTAGATACAAAAGAGCAAAACAAGGTAAGGTCAGTAATATAAATTTCAGGAAGAAGTAAACATAAAAAATAAATGTACAAGCTTACACTGCCAAAATAACGGTCTAGTATCTCAACAAAATGGTGAATGATCTCAAGTACTTCCAGCTCATTGTCATTGGCATCAATGCACATGCAGAAATATAGACTTGCATACCTGTAATTGATTTCCTCTTTCTTTCAAATTAATTATCCCATTAATTTGTAATAAGTGGGGAACTAAACAATTCTTTTCATTGTACATTAAACTATATATTTTTGCAAATGAGAATAACATCCAATACTCAACACTTACCGTACTAAATAATTTCGACTTCATATTTTTTACCTCAACCAAATCACTTCAAAACCAGTTAATGCAGGCAGGATTATTAACATAATATCCCACTTGATTTTATCAATTTGGGCATTAAAAAAAAAGATTCATTGACAGTGATGGCAAGTGAGTCAGCATACAATTGAACAGTTCCATTTTCACCCAATGGTTATTAATTAAAATTATTTTCAAGTGTACTACCAAATATGTGAAATCTTGGATTTCAGATGCAGTCTAAAAACATCAGATATCAAAACAACAGAGCTGTAGTTATTGCTCATTTATACCTTCTGTAAACAACCTTGTAGCCTCTCCACTCAACAAAATTACACAACTTTGGGCCTCTTACCAGAATGTGCCCGCTCAACTCCCTTATAACCTTTGAAAAATACCCAATTGCAAAAAAGTAAAAATAAAAAGAATAGTCAGTACAAGAAAAATGAAAAACACGACCAAAAACAATTAAAATTGAGAGTCCGACTATGCTCCTAATATTAGGATTTCACCGAAAGTCCTAATGGTCTCCAAAACCTATATGATAGGCATCAAACGAAGAATCAAAACTGTTCGAACCGATCTAGTTCACGAGTTATGCGTTTACATACAAAAATTTTAAATATTCGAATTCATTTGGTATCAAGTCAAGCAGTAAAAAAATGATGAAAATTAGAAGGTTTACAGTTTATTTTAATGCATCAAACAAAGAATCCAAATCGTTGAAACCGATCTCCTTCATAGGATAGTTTCGTTCACATACAAAATCTATAAATTCAGAATTCATTTGGTATCAAGTCAAGCGGTCAAAAATGTTGAAAAATGAATGCATTCAAATAAACTGAAAGCCTTCTAATTTTCATCATTTTTTTTACCGCTTGACTTGATACTAAATGAATTTGAATATTTAAAATTTTTATATGTAAACGGATCTCTTATGAAGGAGATCAGCTTGAACAGTTTGGATTCTTTATTTGAGGCCTATCCGATAGATTTTGGGCAGTTAGGACTTCTGGTGAAATCGTAATATTAGGAGAGTAGCCGGACTCTACCATCAAATACATCAGAAAAGCATGATGCACAGTATTAAAAAGATGAGATGTAACAAAAGAAAATCCCAGATAAAAAAGATTCAAATTAGAGTCCTTCTGTACAAACTCAAAAATGTACCTTGGATCTTTCCTTCTGGGCATAAGGGGAATACCATTTTGTCAGCCTCACTTTTCCTTGCCGGCTTATCAGAAGCACGAAGTGTATCTACAGATGCCAATCTTTTTAGCTACGAAATGCAAAAATAAATAATAGGAGCAATGCATCAACGCATTTTACCAGATTACAGTATTGATTCCCATAGGCCAGGTACTATGCAACCTAGTTTGACAAGTATCTGAGCTTAGATTTTAATTTTAACTTGATTTTCTGTTGCACTTTGAGCCGACCAAGATCAGTATTGAGGCTCAATTCAGGCAACAGAAGGTTAACTGAGCTCAAGTGAGATTGGTACCACTGAAATTAACACAATGAAAACACGAGTAACTGACAATTCCCAATACATAAAAGAAATTAGATCTTGTAAGCCTTACCATTGTTAGATATCAAGTTCAATTCTCTAAGCCAACAATTAGATCCTGCTAATATAAGAAAGGGAAATCATTATCAAAACACAAAAAAAAAAAACTGAAATTGATTGATAATTATATGACAGATCCCGCAATACGACAGAATGAAAAGAGATCTAGAACAGATCTTTAGAAAGAAGCATGCCCATGCCCGCGTTCAGGACGAAAGAACTCACCTTATGAGACTACCGAGGTACGCCGATTCTTCCTTGGAACTAACTGATTGTTCAAATTTGATATTTAACGATTCGATCCTTCGAAGGCAAAGCTGGAAAGGGTAGAGTAGATGGGAATATGGGATGGACTAACGATTAGAAGAGAGATTTGGGCGTCGCGTCGACCGTGAAATTCTTCTCGTTAATTAAAAGGATAAAATAAATGGGTTGGGCCTGTCGGGGAAAATCCATGATTTATTGGGCCAGCTATTACCGAAATCGCATTCTCTGCCGAGTTTTTACCTGCGGAGCTGTGCGGTTCTTTTAACATGGTCCGTTCGGTTTTTTATTGGACAGACCAAATAAGATTTTGACACGAATTTTAAAACAAAATTAATACTGCCCCCTCTATCATTCGAGCACTCACCGGCTAAAATTAAATCTGGACCGTCCGATCAACTCTGCAGGAAAAAACTCCGCAGAAGACACTAGTCCAGCTATTACCTAACAATTTATTTTTATTTTTATTTGATTGAACTATAGTAGTCCGGCTACTCTCCTTATATTACGATTTTACCAGAAGTCCTAACAGCCCAAAATCAAATGAAGAATCCAAATTGTTCAAGTTCAAGTTGATCTTCTTTAAGAGATTTGTTTACATATAAAATTTTTAAGCCTTCTGAAAACTTAATCGATTTCTTTTAGTTTTTTTAGCCGCTTAATTTTGCCGAACACCAGTTCTTTAGCGCGGATTAAGATCACCGTCTTTAGTCTCTTTTTGCTTGAATCTTAATCCTATGTTCGGATTTTAAGGTACCTCCACCTCTTTCTTTAGTTTCCTTAGCTTTCATCTATAGATTAAGACAATCGAACATCAGTTCTTTAGCGTTTCTTAAGCTCTTAATCCTCTACTCTTAATCATTTGTTGCCGAACGACCCCAGATGAATATTTGTTTGATAATGTATTAACTTAATCATTTTAATAATAATAATAATGAAAGATTATTTGTATTTTCTAAAATTCGACTTTCATAATGTGATTTATATTATATCATGTACATAAGAAAATAATGAAAATTGATATAAATTTAACTGTTCGCGAAATTATTACAAGAGATCCAATCCATAGATTAAAGATATAAAGTTTACTTTTTATGAAATAAAAAATTATTACATATTTTTTAATCTAATTTTTATCATTTATGTTCGTCACTTCTTTTTCTCTATTTACTGTCTTCAATTATTTATAAATCTTACAGAAATTAATTAAGGAAAATATCATCTATTGTACGAAGTGATAGGGAAAAATTACATAAATTTATGAACTATAATTAATATTGAACAAACTAAACACCTTATAAGAACACAACAAACATTGGAAAATGAGGAGGGCTCAATTACTCTCATTTTATGTATCTCTATCATATTTCTCCACTTTTAATTTTTTTAATATAAAAAATTCTAAAACACACACACACACACACACACACACACATATATCAAAATAAAATCATTATATTTTATCTACGCTAGTTCCTCTCTATGTTAGTCCCTCTGGATATGCACATAAAAAATTATTTGCTTTGTATCAAATCAAAATAAAGCTAAATGTATCATAATTTTTTGCACGTAATAGCTAAAATAATACAAATCATTTTATTTTAACATTTAAACTTTAAATCTCAAGTTGTTAAAATTTTATAAAGGCGTCATGAAGACAAAAATTAGAGGCATTATAATTCGATTTCACTCGTAAAATTTTACTTGCCAAAATCTAAACTCTATATAAATTTACATTTATAAGATGTACCCAACTGAATTGCTGAGTATGAAGCAAAGTTCATCTAGATTCTAGACGATTGTTATCAAACCTTTTCGATTTTGTACAATAACAAAAACTCACGTACATGAAAAGGTTCTTTTCAATTTGCTATTCATACCATGTATCAGATTACGAGCGATAAAACAGCACCATTTTACAAGCACGCAGAAATTCCCAATATTGCGCAGAAATTCCCAATATTGCGTAGATTAGCAGCGAGAAAAATGTTATCATTATATTTCCTTTCATTCTAAATCAAACAAAAAAATAATACATATGCTGTCCTGATGGAAAGCGCAGTCAAAAAAAAAAAAATATAAGTGGGTTCCTCCGTGAAATACAACACAGCAGTAGGAGCGAAATATAATTTAACACTATCAATTTGTAGAATAAATTAACATATATTAATAAACCCCCCTAAAAGACCATGTCCATTGACTTTACCTGGCAAGTCTTTCTTGAGAAAGAAGCTCCATCTCTTTTGAAACCTAACATGCAGCTATTTTATATATGCTGGGATTTATTTTCTTGCTATTTCCGCAAAACATGATAATTCTTCACCCTCCTATACAAAATAACATAGTATTAAAAAATGATGATTTGACAAAGTTCAGTGTTGTAGCGTACATCAGACCAGTAAAATATGATACAGAATTTAGTCTTCCTAACTTTGACCAAAAAAATTATGTATTTTCACTGATATCTGACTACCCAGTTCCCAGGATAAAACAAAGTAAACAGAAAACAAAGCCAAAAGGCAGTCCTATTTGTACAAAACTAGTCTTCTCAAACCAAAAAGAAAATTAATATAAAAAAAGGGTAAAAAAACAATGTGATACCTCACCTTAAAGGAATTTATTGCCTAGAACTGCCACTACTAAAACCATCTGAATAACTCCTAGAGCCACCAAAGCCTCCTGATCGACCTGAACCTGACCCCCCACCAAAGCTGCCAAAAGAACCGGAACCACCAAACTGACCCGAGCGCCCAGAGCCTGAACTAGAGTTGCCAAAACTGCCCGAACGGCCCGAACCGGAGTCCCCAAACCTACCAAAGCTGCCTGAGCTTGAGTCGCCAAAACCCGATTCGCTAAACCCACCAAAGCCACCTGATCCGCCCGTACGACCAAAGCCAGACCTACCACCACCACCACCACGAGATGAGCCCCAATCAGACCCACCACGCGAGCGTCCAAAGCTGGAGCCACCACCGAAACCGCCTCGACCACCACCCATTCGACTGCCTCCATACGAGTCAAAACGACCCCCGCCAAAGCCATCAAACATGTCTTTTGCACCAGGTTCAACTTTCATTTTTGGAAGCTAAAAGACGAACAATAAAATAATTTTGTCTGTTAATTTTAGCTTAGTATTACTAATTCTAGACAATTTGACCTAGAAATGCCAAAGCCTGCCAACAGAGCTGAGTAAATAACCTGCATGCAATTAAAACCTGATCTAAAATATTTTGAAAGACAATGACTAAAAACTGATCTGATTAAGAAATGAATACAGATTAATTTTGTGCCAACAGGTTTGGTTTGAAGAACCTAAATGCCTCCAATCCAAACCAAATCAACCTAATCAGGCCAACCATACCGAAGCAACTGATCCTGGCAATTTGCAACATCCAATAGGTGGAGAAAAAGGGGCCCAGATCCCCTCAAGTAACCCAAATTTTGAGTTTAGATCCAGGCAATTTGTCCGTGGTGGAACGCACGGGACCCCTTTAATATTCGTTCCAGAGCCGATTGAACGGTCTGAATCCAAACAATTTGAATTACTTTAGGGGATCTGAATTCAAGAAAAAGATTATGTCATGAACAGCATTTTAGGGCACAGTACTCAAATTTACCTCCTTGAAACGACAACCAACATCATTTTCAACCGTTCTGACGGCTCTTGTTTCGCCAGGAGAGTAAATAAGGATGGCAGCCCCCTTCTTCCCAGCACGACCTGTTCGACCTGACCGGTGCACAAATAGCTCTGATGTGTTTGGTAATTCGAGGTGTATAACCTGATTTAAAATATAATTAATTGCAAGAAAAAATAAATTTTTGTTCCTGCATCACAGATATGCAACAATCCCTCCTACAATAACAAACATCCCCTCTAGAGAAACTCATGAAAGGGTTGGTACATTCATCTGCAACTACAATTAACTACAACCTCCAGCATTAGAATTTGAGATGAGGAAATGAGGATTCACTCTATTGAGAATCTGAGATCACAAAATAACCAGAATACATGCACCCTCATTGGTTCCAGACATAAGCCCTCTTTTCTTTTCTGAAAGAAGTGACAAAAATGCCATCCTGTTTCATTATCTTATTGGAGACGAACCATAATATTACAAATTGTCACAACTGAGTTTACAAGATAGAATAACACTCAAAAATTACCCTAAACCTTAAAATCGACATCCTGGTAAGTCAACCCCAAGCAATCATCCATTAAAAAAAAGAGAGACATCCCTGTTAAAACATTTGTAAGTTACACTTTAATGAGAACTTTAACACTACAATCAGCTTTGAGAATCTGAAACCTTTATCATATTTGGTACAAAAAAGTATCCACAGGACACAATAAATTACATTGACCAAGAAATGAAAGATCTGAATCAGCTGTTCTTGACTTCTCAAAAAACCAAACATGAACAAAAAAACATACCAGATCAACATTGGGGATGTCAAGACCACGGGCTGCCACATCAGTGGCGATGAGTATGTTGATACGACCCTCTCTGAAATCCATGAGGGTGCGTTCTCGCTGGCTCTGTGAAATATCTCCATGCAGAGCCTGGCATTTGAAACTTCGCTCCATTCCATATGCCAGCTTATCAGCTTCTCGCTTCGTCTGCGTGAACACTATGCACTTTCCACCTTTAGCATGCTCCTGTTCATTTGTGTGCTTGTTAGTTGTGAAATATAGGATATATGGTTTAAGAAAAAAATATCCTTCATTAATGGCCCTATCCTCACTGCAACAGAAATCATTGCCAGATTGAGCTGGAAATCATTTTTTAACTGAGTGTACATTCCATGATCTACTTTCAACTCATTTCATATAACAACATTTTCCTCTTCAGTATAATGTTATCATTTCATCTTTTGGCACGACATCTATTTTGACAGGAAAAATAACTGTGCATAGCTCTAGCAGTAAGTCTTTCTGTAGGATTTTTCACTTATCTCGAAATATGGTGCACTTTTTCCACCGTGACAACACCAGAAATTTTAATTGAATATTAAATCATTCAGCGTAGATCTCTGACACTTTAGTATTGTGTTAGCTTATGTAGCATGTGGGAATAGGATCTTCCTATCGGTGTAAATTTTGAACTCTGGCAATTGAATATGAAATTGCCTAAGAAACGCATGAAGACCCCCTCTTTCCTCCCAAAACAAAAAGCTCACCTCAATCAGTGGTCCAAGAATAGCACTTCTCTCATAACGGTCTGCGGCTATTGAATATAGGGTGATGCCTTCTGCTAGCTTCTGGTCTGAATCACCAACCTGGAAGATGAATAAATATGAATACCAAAGATTAAGATGAACAGAGGTTTAAATGCAGAAAATTTCAATATTTCCAGGTTATAGACGAGATTAATTTCAGATTTCATACCCATCAATTACCATGGTTAGCTCTCTCTCCCTCTCTCTATCTGACAGTTCTGTTTGTTTTCCATCGGACACTGATTTATGAATGGTACAGAGCTTATATATTGAAGAAAGAAGAGAAAGAAAAAGACAACTCACCAGATCAACCACAACTGGGTTTTGTAAGTATTTACGTGTCATCTTCTGTATCCATTGAGGCATGGTGGCAGAGAACATCAAAAACTGACGCTTTTGCGGCAACCTCTCCATAATTACCTCCACATCTTCAGCAAATCCCACGTTAAGCATCTGATCAGCCTCATCTAGCACGACGAACTGTATTTCTGAGAGATTAAGCGCCCCTCTTTTCAGGAGGTCAATAACACGGCCCGGAGTACCTAGCATAATAATTGCAAGTGTTCAGAAAATTTGTTGACAAACCCGAGTATGTTACTTTTATGGTTTTTTTCCTATTGCATTAAGACCAACACCTAGCTATATTTGCAGATAACAACCAATAATTCCTATTTCACCTATTCAATAGCATCAACCTCAAATATTACAGTAAAGACATTTTAATTAAATGTCCACAATTTGCAAATAATTCAGTAATGTAGTTATTATTGGGGAGTTAATTGCAAATATGGGAATATTAAGAGGATTTTTGCAAAATAAGGTTGAAACATATGGTTTCCTTGCAATAAAATAGACCAGTATGAATAAAAGTATCAGTTGCAAATGCAAAGAGACATCAATATACTGTTAAAGCAGCTTTCTAGAAAAAGCCTACCATTGAGGTTCTATATAAACAAAGGAGAGCCAAAAAAAAAAAACATGTCCATCTCAATAACCACAGAAATAAATATGAGCTTATAAGATTCTGACAATTGTGCGTACCTACAACCACATCAACACCATAATTAAGCGTCCTTGTCTGTTGCATGATGGGGGAACCACCATAGACACATACTGTATCAAGGGGCGATGATTCAGAGAACTCCTTCTCCACCTGCTTTGCAAGTTCTCTGGTTGGTGCCAGGACTATAGCAAGAGGGTTTCTACCCACACTGGCCAAGAGATAAGACAATGTGTCAAATTTAAATTGATTCTGTGGCGATCCTTTACGAAAATTGGAAAATATAAGTTTATAGCAACTATACCAGATTTGACTAGGATTACATGTTATGCTACTAATTTTCATGCCAAAGAGTTCTTTTTTTTTGGGGGCAATGACAGAATTACCAAAACTTTTGGCTAGTGCATATAGAAAGCCAATCTTATAACAGTCCCTCAGAGATACTATTAAGCCTTGAATTCTCAGCTATGCAATTAAGCCAGATTTCAAGCACCAAGCAGGCCAGGGAAGATTTAACGGAGGTGAGATTAGTGATATAATAATAGTTGGTGCATGATATCAGTTCATACTAATACTGAAATACCAAGTAAGCTCATCAAAGTAGTAAAACAAACCCATGTGTCTTGTTGTACTGAATGATTTTATCAATTATAGGAATGCCAAAAGCAAGTGTTTTGCCAGTTCCTGTTTTGGCACGGCCAATCATGTCCCTTCCTTTCATTGCAGGCTCTAGCACTGCCCTCTAAAAAAGTAGAATAGGAAAAAAAATAAACCAATAATTTCACAAAGAAATCAGGATATATTACGCAGAGAGAACTGTAAAATAATAATAATAAACAAACTACAACCAAACCGGAGACACTACAAACCCATTCATAAATTCTATGTAATAATCAGCACATTTCTTCGTGAGGGTTTAAATTCCCTGTGACCTTTTGATATGATATGAAGCAAACCTGACTTCAAACATAATCTGTGTACAAGTTAAACCCGCAGAAGAAGAAAAATAAGGGAACCGACTCTGCTCCTTTTCTTGAGAAAAGGAGGATCCTCCTTTTTTTTCAATCTGGATCGTTCAAAATTCATCGCACGGTCTCAATTACTTTCTATTTCCAAATCAATTTAATCTATTAAAATGATTCAGATTTAATTGAAGCCGTGCGATGGATTTTGAACGATCCGGATTGAAAAAAAAGGAGCAGATTTTGATCCGAAAAAAGGGACTTGGTACCATCATTTGAACATAGATGGCAGCTAACACTTAATTGTACACAATTTCACTGATAAAACAAAAAAAAAAAGAAAACCTGAATAGGGAAGAGCTTATTGATCCCTTTTTTTGCGAGACGAGAGACGATCTCATCTGAAATCCCGAGCTTGGAAATTTCCAAACCCTCATCCCCTTTTTTCACCTCGTCGTACAGCTCATCAACAGCAAACTCGGCATGTGTAGCAAAGGTGGCTCTAAACTGCAACGGACCTGGAGAGAAATGAATTTCCCTCCGAGGAACACAACCTAATAGACCTTTTACTAACTCCGGTGATTGCTGAATAATTGCTGAGGTAGAAGGGGAGACCATTCGGGTCGGGTCGGACCATATAAGTGCGGAGAGAACCCGCCGGGAAGCCCCATGGGAGCAACGACGGAGAAAAATACTCATTTGTTATGATGCAAAAGGAACTAATCTTAAACCCTAAATATAGCGGCTAGGGTTTGGATCGCAGAGAAAGAGAGAGAGAGAGCAGAGATATTGGCGACCTTAAACCCTCCGAGGCTTTTTTTCGAGGGAAGGAAGATATTTGTGACACTCTGACTGAGTGAGTGGGGTTGGTTTACGGTGAGCCGGCTCTAAGAAAGGGCGTGAGGGTTTGGAAATTTGTGAAAGCCGATTGTAGGTGCTTGGTAACATACGGCAACAGTGAAAGATCAAAAAGCTTTGTAGGATCTTGTGTGGCGCTTAGTGTTATGATCTAACAATAATCACATGTTTCCGTTACCACTTCCCAGTTCGCAACTGAAAATCTGAAAGGACAGCCTGACACCGATATATGCAGCTGAAGCAGAATTTTTCTATTTACATAAATTATTTAAAAATAATATAGGAGATAGATAGGTTGATTCGATTCTTCTTATATTGAGTCCGAGGTTACATGACTGTATAGAAGATTACACAACAAAATTGATTTCTATGATGAGGAGGGATTCAATTAGAGCATCTACAGCTGTGATTGTTTTTGAATTACTAATTTAATATGTTAATTGCTAATATAATTGTTATGTAGTACAGTTTCCAAATTAATAAATTTACTTTAAAAGAAAACATTTGTTTAATGACACATGGCTAATTAATTGGCTGAAATTAATTATAACGTTCTCCTTCTCTTCACAAAATTAATTGTTGGGATGGAGTGATTTAGAAATTATTTATCTCTAATTACTGAACTCAGTGATGTGACTAAATTGTAATTTCTAAACGTTCTATGGGATGGAGATGCTCTTATACTATTTTATGATGACATATCTTGACACCATATGTTTATATGTTATTTTTGCAATTTCAAAGTCCAAACAGCTGATCCAAACTGTTTAACATGATCTCCATATTAAAATATGCTTGGATACCAAACTTTATATTTTTGGAATTGTTTTCATATTTATCAAGATGTGTACAAAATTGTTCTTTTGAGACAACTCTCGACCATTGAAAAACAACAATTTCAAACAACAATTTCAAACATTCTAAATAAATACTAAAAATATTTCAAAAAAGACAAAATTTGGTCTCCAAGTACATTTTAATACGGAGATCATGCTGAACGGTTCGGACCGACTATTTGGATTTTGAAATTGCAAAAATAACTTATAAAAAATATGGTGTCAAGATGTGTCACCATAAAATGGTGCAATTGTGATATTTAATTTCATGCAGATTTATGAATTACTGTTACAGAAAATCCGAATGGTTAAGGGATGACTTTTTCAGATCAAAATCTTCACAGAATCTAATTTTGGATGGGCGAGTTACTGTATCTCTACAGTGTCTCCCTATCTCCCCTCCGTATGATTCATATTTAATGGTTAGATCTGCATCGTTTCGATCCGACGGTTAGATTTCTTTCTCTCTCTCCTCTGTTAATGCTGTTTGTCTTCATTTCTCTGGAAACCTCTTGACTTCACCTCTTCAGCGGTGCCTCAACCTTTCTTTCCGCCTCTCCTCTCTTTCGCTATCCCTCTCTCAATCAAATACGTTTCTCTTCTCCTCTTCCAAATTGGAACAGCCCTATCTCTCCTCAGTCCGATTGAGATCAACTCTCGAGCGCGCCTCTCTGCCTTAGTGGCTTTTTCTCCTTCTCCAGTCCTCTTTCTTCAACTCTTTGTTAATACGAAAAAAAGAAACCCTAACCCATCTTTCTTTTGCCGTTTAAATATGATCCGTTCCTTACATATTTGCGCGAATTTTAAGGGAACCATCCATTATAGTCAGGGGTCTGTACTCTGTCCGTCCGAATTCCGATTGCAATTTGCAACCGGGTCTGGATAGGAATTCTTATTCTCTGCATTAACTCAAAAGGAAATCTTTTGAGTTAATGTATCTGGATCATCTCATACGCTTTAAGATCCGTGAGGATTAGATTCGCACTAATGTTAAAGAACTCCTGTACTCCTGTGTTAAAATCAGATGGTCAGATTGGCTCCATTTAAAATCAAACGGCCGAGACTCGAAAGATTCTCTTTTGAGTTAATGTAGAGGACACTGATCGTCTTGATAGAGCGCCAAGTGCTGCGTCCCTTATTTATTCACCACAAGTTAGCTACGCCTACGATCATTAGTCATTACTCAACGACACTGCCATTGTTTTCTCTCCTCTGATCACATCATCTTTCCTTCTTGCAAATGGCGAAAATTGCAGTGATAGGGAGTGGAAGTAAGCTTCTCTCCTATTTTATTTTCTCCTCTGATCCTGGAAATAGCATCGTGTTTCCCCTTTCCCGGATTTCAATTTTTCTCTCTTCTTTTGAATTAATTACAGTTTGTGGAGCTGTGTGCGCTTCGATTCTTGCTTCTAAAGGAATTTCCGTAACAATCTTCGAGTCCGGAAGAGGACCTGGGGGGAGAATGTCTACCAGGAGGTTATTTATTTATTTATTTGATTTGATTTGATTTATTATACTTGTTCCTTTTGTCTAAGCATAATTTATATTTACATTTGCTTTCGTACCCATGGAAAAAGGATTTTAGACAAATACCCTCAACGAGTTGCATTACTAAAATAAGATGCTTCTGAGTGCATACTGTTGCTGACGAAGATTTGAGCATGCACTGGGAACTCATACAGAAAGTTAATTTTCCTTGAATCATCATATTCTGGGTGTACGTTCATATAAAAGTTCAGGAAAGACATTTAAGACATGCAGTACATTGAAAGATGTAATTTGCCTATGTAAGAACACCAAATCTAATAAATTTATGATTTTTTTGTTTTTGAAGTCTAAGAGGCTTTTTATCTCCATTTACTTGCTTGGGCAATATAGAGAAAATTTATTGATTTTTTCTCACTATACATGAAGTGCAAAAAACTTAGCAGCATTGCCGGTAAGAAGGTTATTGATAAAACTATACAAATTGGTAGATGCTCATGCAAAAAGTGCATTGGAAACCCTTTCAAGTTTAAATATTCATTTTCATTTTGTGTTGACACAGAGAAAGAATGGAAGATGGTACGGAGCTTTGTTTTGATCACGGCGTGCCTTATTTCACAACTAGCCATGATGAGGTAGTGAAAATTGTGAGGTCATGGGAGTCTCGAGGCATAGTTGCTGAATGGGATGCGAGATTTGGTGTTTTTGATAAAAGGACAAACAAATTAGTTGATGCTGAGAAGGTAGTTTCTCTGTTCCTCTTTTAATAATATTCTGAATGATTGACTGGTAGCCAGACCACTCCTGTTAGCATTTATTTAACCAATATGGAGATTCTTTTAAAAGAATAATCCTAGTGTACGCCCAACCTTTATGGTACATTCATTTGATATTTCAATATTTTGAAAAACACTGTGCAAATCAAAAAGTTAAAATTAGACATGCTCTCTATCATTCAAATACGGTGTAACAAATTTGATTAACCAATTGGATCTACCATAGAAGTTGGATGTATGCTTCAATTATCCTACTTATAAAATGGTTCTTTTTACTTCATCATAATTTATAATTCAACTTGAGAAATTGTCTTGGTGATAACCAGCCTTTGATCTAGTGGCAAAGATAATGTTTGGTAGTCACATGTTCGAAATTGTCTCAGTACCCAGATATAACATAATTCATCTTTGTGGATCATCATCTGAAATTTTCCACAAAATAAATTCAAATGATATAATGTAATTATGTAACTTGGCAATTAAACTATGCAGAGAATGGCCTCCTGGAACCTTTCTTGAACAGTCCCTGCGAAAAAGAATCAATAAATGTTCATTATTAGTAAATTGATTTTCTTCAAATAATGCCTACACATTTTGATGTGTTTGAAAATGACCCACTATTTGGTATCAGTACACCAGCTATTTTTGAGACAATTACAAGTAGCATCTGACTGTGATGTTAATTTGTAAAAGGTACTTCCTATTATATATGACAATCTCATTGATAACTCTGCAACTGGTAATTCTGTTCTTTTCCCTTTGAAATTGTTTTTATTTTGGTTGGATAGTTCCACAAATAACACATAAAGTGTTCAGCCATTTTTGAAAATATCTTATACAGTACACTTTATTAAAATTATAAAATATGCATAAGCAAACTTCATTTTATATCTTTTTTTTCCTCAGGACAAGACAACAAAATATGTCGGTGTACCAGCTATGAATTCAATTTGCAAAGCACTCTGCCAAGAAGACGGTTAGCCGCAGGGATTATAACGTCTTGATTCTAGTACTATACATGTTAGGTTTAATAATATGTCGAACCATTTCTGGACCTCTGTCTTTTCTCCTTTTGTGTTTCTTTTTTTTGGTGCTTAATTTCACCATTGTTAGTAAGTCATGGATACATTTTGTTAAATTGAGTACAACCGCAAGCTCAATTTAGGAATAGTTGTTACTGTGTCTCAAAAGAGGCTTAATTGGATTAAATTCAAGATTGTATAATTGGGGGAACATGCACTAGCATTATGATACAGTACCAAGTGCAATACCAGATGAAACCATTTTGTGTTGCAATTTTGTGTTTTGATTTGTTTCTTTGGCCCTCAAGTTCAAATATAATAAGAGGATAGTTCAGGTCGAAAAATCAGAAGTCAATGCAGGATCACTCACATAATTGAGGCTTAGTTTGGTTAAGTTGTGCTTGCCTTTACAATTGTGGGAGTGACTAGCATACTATTTTGGTTATCAAGTGTGGTACTGAGATTTTGCCAAGTGTCAAGAAAAAAAAAATATGTTTACTTTTGGGATTATCTAAATAATATGCACTTATTTATTTTCTTTTTCTTTGCCATTTAGGTGTCGAGGCCAAATTTGGGGTCACAGTTGGGAAAATAAATTGGATTCAAGACAGGAGCTCATGGTCCTTAATTGGGTTAGATGGGAAAGAACTAGGCCACTTTGACGGCGTTGTTGCATCAGATAAAAACTTGGTTTCACCCCGATTTAGCGAAGTCCATGGGGTACCGCCTCCTCTTGGTCCGTTCATTTTATCATTCTTTCAACATTATTTGAAAATACTTTCGTGTCAACCGTAAAAAGGTAATGGTTGGCATAGGGGACCGTGTGTAAGTTGGTAATTTCTAATTAGGTAGGGTCTGTCTTGTTAATTTTTTATATATTAGTACGTATTACGTACGCCTAGAAATAAACCTTAATTACTTCATACGTCTCAATTTAACTAAAATGATGCCATAAGCAAGATTAAATGTCCACTCAAGCAGGTAGACAACTTGTGGTTCTTCTATACATTTTTCCTTTATACATTGGAAAGGTCTTGAGTAATGTATTTATTTAGTATATTCATATATTTTGTATTGTCAGATATATCACCATACAGAGGTTTCTCGGTTTTGTCACAAGGAATCCCTGTTCGACCATGCTTTGCTCTTATGTTAGCTTTTTCAGAACCTCTTTCTTTGGTAAGAAATGCTTTGGATCCAATTCAGCATTAATTTATTTCTACTTGTTCAATATAAAACCTCAGTACTCAGACAATATTGCCTCAGTTCTGCAATTAAAACCTCAGTTAAGCTAAGACTTACTCAAATTGGCTGAGTGGGCATCCTTAATAGGGTGACTACTGACTAAGCACCATCAGATCTGAGAAAAATAGAAGAGAATGGCTAAACAGCATTCAGACAGGGTAAGATCACTTGACAACAGATTTAGCCTGTCAATCTTGATAATAATCACAAATAAATATAAATATAAAACCCAACAACTCCGTTCGTGATCTGTGGAATTTATATATAATGCATATGGAAAAAAGTATTGAGATTGGAAGCTCATGCCCTTTAGGCCTCCATAGAGCAATTTTAAAGATCACAACTAAATTGTATGAAATTTGAAAGATAAGCTCTTTTTGCTTAGGAACGGTCTATAAACTTATAATTTACTGTTGGAATTTTCTGACTGCGTTTGAAAACTACCGTCAATATTGTGGACATAAACTATTGTCAAGCAATCTTATCCCTTCAATCAGTTTGAACATACAAGTCCACGCCTGCTGGTTGATATTTATGCTTTATTTACCATTACATTTTTTAGCATTGCTGTTTCAGATTAAACATTTGATGCTAAAAGTGCGAATGGTCATTTGTTTCAAGATCATCTTTTACAATTGTTAGGTGCAAGGGAAAGGGATTTATTTCCAGGACTCAGACATACTAAGCTATGCATTTTGGGATAGTAGTAAGCCAAGCCGAGCTCATGTACCTCCAAATGGGTAAATATACTTTTTTCAACTTAACTAGAGTTGCTCAAGCATATTTCAAGATTTATCATTTCAGATTTTGTACCATTTCACTCTAGTCCGGTACTGGTTTGGCAAAAAGTTTCTAGTAATAATTTCCTTTTTGGGATTATTTGCTGTTTCATTGCATTGAGGCTATATTGAGGTTAAATTTGGTTAAATTAGGACAACTGAAGTTGTGCACTTGAGATTTAGTCATTTAAGCCAAGTTGGGTTGAATTGAGGCCTGACTTCAATTAATTGGCAAACTTGGGGCTTACTGAGGAGCAGAACTATACCTTGATACATCTTCATTGACATAGTATATAATATCTCCTGAATGTATGTGTGTACTATCTAGTCAATCTTGGGTATTGCACTCTACAAGTGAATATGCGACATCTGTCATAGAAAAAAGCAGCTTAAAGAAGCCATCAAATGAAGTTCTGTTAAAAATAGCAGACGAGCTATTTCAAGAATTTAAAGCTACAGGGTTGAACATACCAAAGCCGCTTTTCATGAAGGCTCATAGATGGTTAGTATTTCAATATCTTTTACAACTAGGGTTAAATTGATGCTGAGTTGGATGAAATGAGTGTGAATGCAAATGGAGAGTTATTTGATGGAAAATTGAAATTAATTTAAGGCTTAATTGCACAGTTGAAGCTAAGATGCATTTAATTAAATATTTGGGCCTGCATTTTGTGGACCCTTTTAGATGTCTAGTGGAGGTTTTTTAGAATTAGAGCAAATTCAGCCTCAATTGCAAACTTGAGATTTGTATCCAAAGATTCCTAATTTGAGGGTTGGTTGCATAACTGAAGTTATAGTTGCGCCTGCTACTTACTTGGGTCACCTTTTTTGGGGCTTGAGGTAAATTGGGCCTGTTTATTCTCATCTCTAGCAAATTTGATTGTTTTGAAAATAACATGACATCATTCATACAGAAAAGTACAAGAGTTGCATGCCTGCCTTGGTAATTTTTCATTCTTTGTTTTTGTTTTCTGTTTTCTGTTTTTGCAGGGGAAGTGCATTTCCAGCTTTGGCTGTTAGCCCAGAGGAAAAATGCCTTTGGGACAATGATACAAAATTAGCAATATGTGGAGATTTTTGCGTAAGCCCGAATGTGGAGGGTGCAATTCTTAGTGGCATTGGAGCCGCCTCTAAATTCTTGACAAATTTGAAAATCTCATGTGGACTTTAAACCCTTATCAGGTTTTACATTTTTGTTTTGTTTGTCCTAATCAAATTTGACATTCTTGCAAGTTCACTAAATATGCTAGAGCATGAAATAAATTGATTTTGTTTGTTTATTTATGTTTTTGAATGATACGGTTCGTGGAGCTAATATACCTGTAACCTTCTTCTTGTTTTTTGTTTTCCTGCAAGTGATTCCTATGCTATGACAGTTCACTGTAGTAAGTTTGGTTAAAATGATATAGAAATATAAAAAAGAACAGGGATCACTTGATATTGAAAAAAGAAGTTGACAATGAATTTTTAAAAATTAAATTAGAAATAATTCTGTTATTGTTTGATAAAGTCGTTTGCTCAGCAACAATTCCTAAGTTGGAGGGTGCAATCATTGAGTTAATAAAGTCTATTATATAGGGTCTAAACAAAAATAAGATACCAGGAAGCTTCATTTTGAGCCCACTTTGACCTTTACTATTGCGTATAAATAACTATTCCTAACCACCACTTTAGCGTAATAAAAGATTGAGCCAGTATCCAAAAGCAAACCAAATGCATAGAAACAATATCTAGTTATTGCCTCTTTTCCTTGGAATGATTTTCTATGATCTAAATCAAGTTGTGTTGGCGCATGCCTCAAATTCCGGATAGCTTTTGTGTTTGTGGGTATTAGAGAGGGAGATGAAAAAGGTAATCACACTATCACAGGGAAAAGCTATCCTATATATATATATTTCAGTGTTGTTCTTGCATTGGTGTCACTTTGTACTTTAATTTAAACAGTGAAGTTTTCAGAAATGTGTAAGTGTAAGACTATGAGGGACAAAAGTAAAAGACTAGAAAACTTTGGTTTTGAAAAATCTGCCTCGTTTGCTGGACAGAATCAATTTACACTTAAGAAGAGGAGATGACGAGATGTGCAGTGCTCCTAGATTGAATTCAAAGGAGAGGGTTGACTGGTTGGTGATTTGCTCCTGGTCCTAGAACTACAAGAGAAAGGCATAGTGCCACACTGCCACAGCCACGGTATATAATATTGACTAATTGTACATCTGGTGCCTGCCTAAGTCTAGAAATTTTGAACTCCTCCTAGAGAAATCATACGACTGCCGAATTATTCATTTCTCTTGAATCCAACTTAAATGAGGTGACAGTTACTAGTTTCTAACAATATGTTATTGGGTCAATTTTACGCCAAATATATATATATATATGAATAAGGCTGGCGTGCTACCTATAGCATAGTGACATGTCGTGCTACCTCTTCAAAAATCTATCGAATAAACTTCAAACGACAAATCTAAACTATTGAAACCGATCTACTTAACGAGTGATGTATTTACATATAAAATTTACAAATTTTTACATTCATTTAGTATAAGATCAAACGGTCAAAAAATAATGAAAAATGAATGTATTAAAATTAACTTATAATTTTTATTTTTTTGACCGCTTGACTTTATACCAAATGAATTCAAAACATTATAATTTTGGCATGTAAATACATCACTTATGTAGTAGATTGGTTTCAACAATTTTGATTAACCATTGAAACATATCCAATGAATTTTTGAAAAGGTAGCACGACATGTCGCTATGCTAAAGGTAGCACGCTAGCCTTATTCTATATATAGAGTAGAACTAGGGTGCTCCTAAGTTCACCAAATCTCTTGTGAACTTCACTCTAAAATATATCGAATCGACTTTAAATGATGAATCCAAACCGTTGAAACCTTTCTACATAATGAGTGATGCATCTACATGTGAAAATTTTAAAATTTCGAATTAATTTAATATAGAGTCAAGTGGTCAAAAGTTTAAGGTTTATAAATTAATTTTAATGCATTCATTTTTTGGACTCCTTTGACCACTTGACTCTATATTAAATTAATTCGAAACTTTAAAATTTTCACATGTAGACGCATCAATCATTAGGTAGAAGGATTTCAACAGTTTAGATTCATCGTTTAAGGTCGATTCGATACATTTTAGAATCAAGTTCACAAGAGGTTGGGTAAACTTAGGAGCACCCTAGTTCTACTCTATATATATTATTTACACAAATTTTATAACAGAGTTCACTTATAATGTCAAACAGGTTCATTCTTGATTTTTTTTTTTTTAAAGAATAATCGATTCTTTATTGAATACAGAAAGCTGTGATTATCGATCATGTTAAACATCGGGAATATTCTATTTTAAGTTCGATATATAGAGTAATATACAATAATACACAATATAATACCATATTCATTGCCTATTTTGACATACGTGCACTGATGTGAAATAGGATAATATTTAAATTACGAAAAAAGGAAGAGAAAAATGCACCATATCCGAAAGTTGCAATCATTGTTTTCTCTAAATTCTAGCAATAATGAGGCCAATTTCTTTGGACCACCATTGCATTTTTCTCGTGTATGGCTATGGCACCTTTAAATTAAAGCACAAGGGAGAATAAATGGACATGGATCTCTTTGGCGATTGCCATTTATGGACCTATGTATACTATATGCTCACTTTAAAATTTTCACAAGATTTAATTTCTGAATGGATGTAAAATTCAGCCGCTTAACTCAATTCATGCATCTGTATAATTAAAAACAACATTTATATTGGATTATGACCACACGTGTTTATAATCCAATCCAAAAACCCGCAAAATTTAAAATTGCCAAAAAAAAAAATGTATAAATAGGCTCAAGGGACATGGTTTGCAAAAAAAAAAAAAAAAAAAAAAAAAAAGTAAAGGTGCTCTCAAAAAGTATCCCATATATATTTCTCGGAATGATAATGATCCAAGGAACAATTGTTAGTGGGCCTTTAACCAATTGATAGCTTTGGAAGCTACGGATCCAATTTAAGCCTAATAAATAAATAAAATATATATGCTCTATCCTATAATTCCTATTCCTTGCACTTTTGACAAGTTCATTTATTATTACCAGAAGAAGCGCAGCACATTTTTAATTCTCTAACTCGTGTTGTATCCAATCCTATTCCTGCATGATAAAGCTTTAGTTATTTTAAAAAAATAAAAATAGATTACTAGACCCATTTCATAAAGCTTTATTTTTTATTTTGAGAATAAATATAGAAAATTATTAAATACTCTCACAGCTTTATTTTCAATTCAGACCTATTTAAAATATAGAAAATCCATTTTAATATTTATGCAAATTTATTCTGAACAGTCTGAACTTAAAATAAATATATATATATTGGATCAAATCTCATCCTTATTTTTTAAAATAATTAGTAAATATTTTGTTTTTTATTAATATTATTAAAAAAAATACTATATTAGTGTTAAACTTGTTTAGACTCAAAAGTATAATAAAGAAAAGATATCTATCTATTCTCAAATTTGTAATGAAAGAATTTATTAAATTTCATCATTTTCTTGTTTCATTTTATCGTTAATGATTATCAAGCTTGTCGAGGCTTTTTAAACTCACAAATCGGAGGCAGGCAATTTATTCCTCGCAATTTTGAAAACCGGATGAAAAGTTTCTTGTAAATATTAAATATTTAAAAAAATGGTTGCAATTTATTACTTAAAGTTGGCGACGGTTAAATATCTGATCTGTTCAATCTGCATCAAAATTCGTGCGGATAAATTTTAAACAAGTGTACACAAATCAAAATATAGATCGAACGGCTCGAACCAAATATCATACCGAATTTGATCCGATGTCTGTCTGACCGACCCTGATTCCCCAACCTTTACTCAACAAAAAAAAACAAACCCGAGGCAATAATAGAGAATTTATGAATGATTTCAACTTCTTACACATTGATTGAGCCTTTCTTGATATTTAAGGCTTTCTTTTGATAATTCGAGTATACAACTCAACAGATATGTATGGTAACTTGTGACTTCACAAGTTCTTATATATATCTATTGATTGATTCCTTTCTCTAATTAATGCACCATGCCTCCTCAATTCGAGAGGAACTCGTTAGAACTCGTTAGAATTTTAAAGCTTAAGTATATTTTTTGAAAAAAAAAATCACAATAATATAAGCATATTTTAAAAAAAAAATTGTGTCGGGAGTGACAAGTGTCACCCCTGACTCTACTTGACTCTACCTCTGATGACAATTAGAACCACAATATTACATTCTATTTTTTAAACTAAAATATAGATATGTTTTTCTATAATTTTAGTTTTTTTTTTTTTTTTAGTGATCGAGTATAGAATTTTATTTTTATTATTTTTATGGTTGAGTAAAGAAAAAGTTAGTGGAGCGCGGAAGTAGATGTCACTAAACATGTGAGCTTTCATAAAATTAATACTCGATCTTAATTTGTTTTTGTTTTTTTTAAAGATAGTTAAGTGTATCCTACGAGTTTTTTTTATAAACCATAATTAAAAAAAAAGTTCGGATTTCAGCATGATTAGCCGAGTTTTTACAAAAACCATAAGAAACAGACTGCCAAACCATTCCCTATATCTCCCAGAACGGACTGCCAAACCGTTCTCGACTTTTTTTTTTCAATTTTACCCTCAAAAACGGGTTGCCAAACCGTTCTCTACAGTAACTTTTTGTTTTTTGTTTTTTTACAGTTTGTTTATAAAATAAATCATATATTTTGTTTAATTTTGTATATTAACAATAAGATTAATGGAACAATTTGAATATATTTTTTGTGTATTTTGACCATTTTATCATTTTATCAAATCAATGGATTGATTTTCTATATAAAAAATTAATAAATATATAAAAATCAATGGATTGGTTTTCAAATGTACGTATTATTTTTTTAAAATTTACTTTTTTATATTTTAAAAACAAACAAATTTAATCATTTAATTCTTATTTTTATTAAAACTCATTTTAATTTAAAAATTACTTTTTTTTTGTAAAAATATAAAATAAGTGTTTTATTTATGAAAAATATATGTTAGTATTCTAATTGGTCGATTTTTTAAAATAATGATACATTGGTCTACTACATAGAGGATTTAGAAGTTTCTGTAACTATAAGTTTTGAAAAAAAAAATTAAAATAGAGTCGATTTTTGCCATAAAAGATGTTAGATTATGAAAAATATGTCCATTATATAAAAAACCAATCAATTGATTTGTTAAAATGATAAAATGGTCAAAATACAAAAAAAAAAAAATATTCAAATTGTTCCATTAATCTTATTGTTAATATACAAAATCAGACAAAATATCTGATTTATTTTATAAACAAACTGTAAAAAAAAAAAAAAAAAAAGTTACTGTAGAGAACGGTTTGGTAATCCGTTTTTGAGAGTAAAACTGAAAAAAGTCAAGAACGGTTTGGCAGTCTGTTTCTTATAATTTTTGTAAAAACTCGGCTAATCATGCTGAAATCCGAACTTTTTTTTTTAATTATGGTTTATAAAAAAAACTCGTATCCTACGGGGAGTCGGGGACAAATTGGTAGAATTGATGTCACAATACAATCTCCTTAAGTGCGCTCAATATTTTAATATGATGATAGTTTGATAACGATTAGTCTTCATTAATATGTTATAGCCAATCTGAACTGACCATCGCATCTCTCAAATTTTTTTTTTTAGAAATATTGGTTTTTTTGAATTATCGGAAACAAAATGGATTGTTTTTTTTTCTTTAAAAAAATGAATGAAATCGAAATAATGGTTCGATCCTATTGAGAACATAGTAATGTGACCGAATTGATTTTCAAACCGACAGTCACACTGTACATAGTGTGAAAAATCAATGATGTTGAACCATTACATTGGTCTGTCCTCAATAGAACCAAACTATGGTTCGATTCATTGATTTATAACTCAAATGAAATTAATTCATATACTAAGGTTATGTTCGACAACATTACTGTGCGTGTAGAGAAAAAAATTCAGTCCACGGACACAATAAAATTGAGTTCAAAATTCAAATCCAAAACTGTTCCCGTATGTAGGCCGATGAGGACCTAAATTCATAGGTTCTACTAGAACCGAAGCAATGATCTGATTTTATTACTTTTTTTTAATTTTATTACCAAGACACGCTACAACATTAAAAAATTAATAGAATCGGAAAACTATTAATTCAGCTCCAATGTATACTCCAATGGATAGGTTCCAACTATTCGATTGCAACATATCCCTTTATAAAAGATTTGATTTGTTTAATTTAAAAATAAATTAAAAAATGCTTATCTCTTCCCCACATCAATTCATCATCATGCCTTCCTTTTCCCTTTTAAAGAAAATTTTGAGTGTGAAATGGGTGTGAAACATTGTCTGAGCATGCAAAAAGAAGTGTTGTCTGATCATTCGGAAAGCACTGCTCTCTCTGACCTAAAACAGAATAATTATTTAAAAAGTCCGGTACCTTGTGATTTCAAAAAAAAAAAAAAAAAAAAAAGCTCCGGTACCTTGATCATAGTGACCTAGTTTTGACGTCTTAATTTCTCTCTTTCATGTATTAACGAATTTGTTGCTCTTAGTATCACTATAATTCTTAATAATTTTTTTATATAATTTAGATCAAAATATTATTGTACTGTAAAATTAATTTTATTTTTCACAATTTTTTTTTTATATAATTGATATGTATAGTTTGAAAGTCTTACTCTGCTTCTTCTGAATACGAATAATCAATAGTTCAATACTAGAATTCATAATATGCAGCCTGGTGTCACTTTAGATTTTGCTTTGAATATGAGAGTTCCATGCATAATAAATTATATGGCTGACACGCCTAATAGAGATAGGAAAAGGTTCCAATTTCAATATATATATATATATATATATATATATTATTTTTTTTTTTTATATATATATATATATATATATATCACAATAAAATTCCAAAAAGATAATGTGCTCCAAAAGGCTACAAATTTCATGCATTAATTAATTAAATAAATAAAAGCGTACCACCCGCCGTAAACAATGTTAAACTAGATTTCTCAGCCACGCCCATGCATATTGCATTAAGTAGAGCTACTAGCTATAACGACTAATAGTAATAGACAGGCTTAAGCATGTTATATAAAATGTGGCTTGTTTAAATTTAATTAGAAGTGTGTGCTTGTTATTAACATATATAATTTGTATGCTAATTAGTTGTTTTTCCCTGATAGGATTGGCGTTCTCAATACTACTCAAATTAATTATACTTTAAGATCATGTTTGGTTGTGGAGTAAGTAGTAGAGTAAACCCTTTAATTCATCTTTAAGGAGTCAAACGAGTAATAAATTTGAAGGAGTAAGATGGAGTAGCATTTGAGTTAATCCGGATTAAGTTACTCCATCTGCGGATTTCGCAATTAGAGTAATATCATTTTATAATTTCTCTCTTCATTAGGTTATTCCACCAAATTCTAATCAAACTCCAACCAAACATGATTATTTTAATCCATCTTAGTTTGAAGTAAGAAATTTAATTTGGAATAACTTTACTCCACAATTAATCAAACATGACCTAAAAGAAAGTTATTTTGACTAAGCTGAAAGTTGTTCTACGCGGCAATGTGGAGCCACTAAGTAAGTTAAGTTGTCCTCTAATCTATCGTTCGATTTACTTAAAATTCGTGCTTAAAGTTTGATCAAGCGGCACCCATTCATCTCTAAGGGTTCACATCACACCGTCCTCGGAAGAAAGACTTGTAATGACACGTGCGACTTCCGCATTCACGCATGATTCTTGATTTCTAGTCAACCATTTCCCATAAAAAAGAAATATATTCTATGTTAATTACTTTTTTTTATTTTATTTTTATTTAAGCGGTCTCGTCAGGTTAATTTTTGGGAGGACAAAAAAAATATTGATTAGGAGTTTAAACACCTAATTATTAACTAATTGAGTACTCGATACTCGATAAAAAATAATATTTTGACTTATATTTTATAATACTCTGACTTATAATGCTAACTTATAATTCTAATTGCCAATCATAATTTAAAAAATTTATATTAAATGTAATTTGAATTACAAATAAAACATTTAGAGGGGGCAATTTTTTTTTCAGGAATAAACAAAGTTGATCGAAACCGATAGATCTCTACTAAAACTCAAAATTCAAAGAGAAGCGGTTGCCTCCGGGACCATGTTGGTCCGCCCCTAGGCTTTGGTCCTCTTGCATCGAATTCGTATTTTAATAGAGAAGCACTATCACATACAATACATACAATGAGATGACTTGAGTCGTTTTGTTTTTTTTTTAACTTGGCATAAATCTTAAAGAGCACCTCCAAAGTCTAAATAGATATCGGATTGAGTTCGGTTCGACTAAAAGTAAATGTGAACTATAAAATTGTGAGTTCCACCGTGCGGTTTACAGAGGATGTGTCTTTTGCTCTTGAGCACGAGCTCGAAATGAGAGGATCACAATTTTTGGCTGCTGTAATTTCTAAAAGTACATTTTTAGAATTTAAAAATTCTAAAAATGTACTTTTTGATACCACCAGTGTAGGTATCAATAGAATTTGGAGACTAAAACCTCTACATTTCTTCTTTAAAAATTATATAGAAAAATAGGTAAATAGTTTTGATTTTTTTTTTCGAAAACCAAATTATTTATTTGATATCTTTAGACATATTCATTGATTTTATTTATTTATTTGAAGTCCATAGGCAACATATGTGTAGAATTATGACAATTACAAGAAATAAATGTCTGTTATTCAATTTTTTTTATGAAATCGAAAAATCCAAACACTCCTTTTATTTCTTGATAATTTTTTTTTATAGTATTAATAAACAAAAAAAAGAATCAGATTTTGAAGTTCCAAATTCGCAATCCCCACAGATTGTGCACACCGACGAACATCGCGTTGACACTTCTTCGTATGAAATGAAAAAAGAAAAGAAAAAAGAAGCCTAACGGGCACGGTACGGAGGTGAGAGAGAGACCCACCCGCGTACCGGTGGTACCGCTAATCACGCAGCTTCGTGATTTGCGAAACACCGGAAAAAGTAACTCCTGTGTCTGTGTGGGACCTGACTGATATCACTAAGTCAACGCGATAGTCGGTGGTAAATCGTCTCCATTCGTTCGTTCAAAAGGTTTCTAGACCTATAGGCTCCAGCACGAATCATTTAATACTCGGACGTGTCCTGTGTTTTCGAAATGGAGAGGTATAGTGTTTGTATAAACATAAATAAATCATCACCACAGTTAAATCTAACGCCGACATTCGGAATTTTTTATCTGTACAAATTATTAAAATTAAAATTTGACGTATGAAATAGTAAGAGTATTGTGTTCAACTCACATCTAGAATTACGTAAAATAAAATCTTCGTCTGTTTATAATTATTACTATAAACTCACATCTTAAATGTTTCTCGTTTATTTTTCGACATACTTTTAAAATAGAGAGTGCTACATTGAGAGTATCATTTAAATTTTTGAGAGCTAAAAGAAAATTCTCACTAACTAGTAAATACCAATTTTGTTTTTTTACTCTCTCTTTCTCATCAGTCATAATTAATTTTGTTATAATTAATACGAGTATCTCTTCAAACAAATTCAAATATTTAACAAAAAAACAAGGCATGCAAATAAAAAGTAGAGAGAATTTCATGTATATCCCTAAAAAATTCCAATATTATATGTTTATCCCTCCAAAATCAATAATTACATATTTATCTTTGAAAATTGTACAAACTCACATATTTGTCCCATCTAACTCTATAACATATCAAATATCTCTAGAATAATTTAATAATATTTAAAAAACTTTAAATTTTGTTTTACAATATTAATTAATAATAAATTGACCATTATGTCTTTCGTTTCTGTCTCTTTAGTATGTCTGAGTTCTCTTGTCTCTAAGACGCCGAATCTCCCACCTCTCTCTCCAAATGTGCCAAATCACATATTTCTCCCCGTCTTTCCTCGTCGCTTCCCCTCTCACAAATTTATGCCGCCCCCTGTTGCTGTAATTTTTCCATCTTCGTTTGGAGAGAGAGGTGGGAGGTTTGATGTCTTAGAGAGAAGAGAACTGATTAAAGAGACGAAAACAAAGGGGCATAATGGTCTACATTATTACTTAATATTGTAAAATAAATGTTACAGTTCTAAAAATTTTGTTGAATCATTTTTGCAGATATTTGATATGTTATAGAGTTATATTGGATAAATATGTGAGTTTTTATAATTTTCAAAGATAAATATATAATTACTGATTTTACAGGGATAAATATGTAATATTGGAATTTTTTAGAAATATACATGAAATTTTCCCATACTTTATGTTTAACATGTTTCTTATAATAAAAAACATACACTGAATACCAAAAGTATATTACTAATTATTACTTAAACATGATATATCACGCAAATAAATTTCACCATCACTGATTAGTGCTCAAATATTATCATATAATTTTATTTTATATAATTACCTTACAGGTAATAGGTACGAAGTAGTCCTTGTCCGTACCCTTACTCGTTTAGCTAATGAAAAAGTCGTTACCCAAATCCATTCCCGATAAGCTAATAAAATAAAAACGTACCCATGCTTGTCTTATTGAATGCGATACCGATTAGGTAAACAGTTAAAAGGGTATCATTGACAACCTTACCAACGCCATCTCAATAGCTATCTTAACTTTTTCGACTCATTGTGTATCTTTGAAATATTAGAGCGGAGTAGATCTGATGAGCATCATACCTATTTTAGATTCGATGGCTTCAAGATTGTCTGATCCGTTTTAAAATTTGTGCATTCTGCTTAATTTGTGTATGTTTGCTTCATTTTTTTGTGTGCACATATCTTCAAGCATATCAGACGGCCTTCAAGCCCATTAATCTCAAAAATAGGTCCAATGGCTAATGCACACTTCCTAATATAAAACTCTCATACTTATTGTTGATACCATTCTAAAATATACACTTGCCTATTGTATAATTCACACTTGACTATATAATATACACACTTGCTTATTTTTTTTCTTTCTAAAATTAACTATAAATAGTGTTTAAAGGATAAAAACTTTAAAAATAAAATATGATATTCCATTGTTTACTCTTTCCTATCAGAGACTCCTATAGTCCTATGTTGTACTGAATTTTTAGGGCATTAATTTTTCTCTTGAAACAAAAATTATTGGGTTTGACAAATAAATATTTAGCATTTGTGGGAGACATCTTTTTATAGTGAAATGGACTTCTGAATGACCTATCTATTGCTCTCTAGTTTTTGATCTACTATAATTAGTTCCGGTACCATCTTAATTAAATTTCATAATTTTTATTTATTTCACAGAAATTGACATGCCACTAGGTAAGGACAACAGACATTAATTAGTGACAATATTAGCAACCATAAAATAGGAAAGAGGTTGTATACTTAGATATATGGATCAATTGCATTCGATATTTGTTTTAGGTTGATAATAAATTGAAGTTTAGTTTATAGGTTTGGTTTGAATTAAGACTGATTTACATTTTGACATTGGTCTAGTTCAAGAGCGGATAATTAAGGTCAGATTGGCATATTTTGGATTCCAGATTACATATATTCATATTTTCTGGAATTTAAGTACTTTGTCTTTGATCTCATGCGGTCTGAGTTTTGGGTTTTTAATTTCGAACCGTGTCCCTCTTTAAGATTTTTTCTTTTTTATATATAGAATCATATTTAAATATTTTAACCAAATAGGTACGCTCAATTGAATTTTTATGAAAAACAGCTCCACCGATCAGCAGTTTAATATGCAAGCTACAGCAAAAAAATTTCTTCCTCCACTGATCAGTGGAGCTTTTTTTCATAAAAAATTAATCCAATGTACCTGTTTGGTTAAAATATTTAAATATGATTCTATTTTACAAAAAAAAAAAATCCTCTTTAAGAAGGTCGTCTCAGATCCACAAATCAGACTGATGCCTTTAACTTTTAAAATGATCGAAATTTATCAAACAAAAGAAAAGACTTTAGCTAAATTAAAACAAAATATTAATGACTAAAATTTCGAAGTTCAGTTTTACATTTTGTCTCTCAAATTTCTTCTAAAGTTCAAATTTCAATAAGACTGGATGGATGGCTACAATATATTCTGACAGAGGAGGGTTCTAATATCTCATGCTTATTTCATATTATATATTTTTGTTTTCAAAGTTCAAACTATCGATCTGAACCGTTCAACATGATATCCATACTAAAATATGTCTGGGATGAAACTTTATAGTTGTTGGTATTTTTTTAATATTTTTTAAGATAGGTACAAAATCACTGCTTTTGAACAATCCAAAATCAGTGATTTTGTATCTATCTTAAAAATAGTAAAAAAAATTCAAAAATTATAAAATTTCATTCCCAAATATATTTTAATATGGATATCATGTTGAGTGGTTCGGATCGATAGTTTGAACTTTGAAAACAAAAATATAAATATGAGGTATGATGACATATGAAAGACATGAGATATTGAAATTTGAAACCCTCCTCATTCTAATATTAGCCATAAATAATTATGGAATAATTTATGATGGAAAAAAAAACTTATAAAGATAAATAACTAACATATACATATTTAATATAAAAATGAGAATAAAATCTTCTAAATATTCACAAAAAAATGTGTAGTCGTATTTCAAACTTGCAACCTCTCACGCCAAAGCATTGTCTTAACTAATATACTAAAGATTGGTTCTCAAAACAAACGATATATTTATTATTGATTTTTTTTTCATGCACGTGTTGTGATTTGTTTTTGTTATTTTGTCTTGTAATTAATGATCAAATAGTTAAGATATTCAAGACAACTGATCGAATTAATTGGACGAATTTTTAGACTAAATTATTGCCAAATATAAGCTTATTAGACACTATTACATTTTAACTTGGTAAAAAAGGAGTCGAGACAACCAAATTTCAGTGCAAGGGAAATTACTTGGATAGTAATCTTACAAACTGAAATACAAATATAACCATAGAATAAATGTTAATACAAAACGATGAACTAACATAAAACCAATTTCAGTAGAAATTATATCTGAAACCTATATAATCCAAAAACTTAATTTGTAGAAACTTATTACAAAATAATATAGGAAATTTGATGGGTTTTTTTATTTTTGTGACAGGGCATTTACAATGGGCAGTACACCAAAAGCATAAAGAAATTCTATATCTACAAAGTACAAAAAATAAATCGAATCATGAAATCGGTTATTTTAAAACTGACTAAACAATTAATTTATGACAACAAAATTCCACCGGCATCCATCCATTTTTCTATATTATTTTTAATAAATTTATTAAAATAAAAATTGATGTAAATAAACAATGTGTCCCGAACAGAGTTGATTGGACCATGGATTGAAAGAAGCCGAATGTAGAGGTCCCAACAAGTGACAGCAAAAAAACAGGGCTCATTGGTTACTACGTTTGATAGATTCATGCACGAATATATGAACCCGTGATAAATAAATTCATTCATTCTTCTGAAACTGAAACTGTCAATCCACCAATTATTAATTAATTTTATTGCGCTGCATGCAATTCATGCACCCCAATTTACTCCGAGAATTAAATTTAAATTAATTAACTGCGTACATTATTTGGTCTTGGTACTGGTAGGATTCATTCTGACCTCACCAAGTAAGAATAGCAACTACTTATTTCTGAATTTAATGTTCCTGACTGTGTATCAGTATCAGCCCCTTGTTAATTTAAGATATTTTGATAATAAATTAATTTAAATTCGCATACTACCATATATATATATATATATATATATATATATATATATATATATATATATATATATGCCTACAAAGATATAATTAAAGAGATGGACAAACTGATTAAAAACTATCAAAGAAATGAATTTCTTATTTAATTGACATGAGAGGTAGAAAGGAAAGGTTCAATAAGTTGACATTTAAACTGATTAAAAACTGTGTCATAAGTCATAAGTAGCTAGCCTGCACATTGCTGTGCTAAATTGATATTTCAAATAAAGAAAAAAAACAGAGAGTTGAAGTGGTCACCTCACCTTGAAATTTCAATCCTCATAAATATCATTAAATTGCATAGGACGTGCAAGCAACTTAACTTGGGATTCTTACATAATTATAATACGAGATATAAAGACAGCCTTGCTCAATTCGTTTTAATATATATATAAAATAGTAGTTTTGGCTTAATGCAATGCACAAATCATATGCATCTTAATTTGTTTTGATTCGCATGAAGCCAAAACTGTTCTGTTAAAACCTTAAACCCATTTTTTTTTTTTTTTACTTGATCTTGAAACTTGAAACTTGAAAAAGGAAAAAGAGAAAAGAAGATGCTTGCACAAAATTAGAGGAATTAGCTAGCTGATGCTTTAACCGCTTCCCGCCAAAATCAAATCTTTAATTTTAAAGGGAAGCAACAGGAGTTAACATGCAAAACAACTAGTTAATTAATTACATGTACAAAAATAAGCAAAACATTAATTTTTGATTCAACCTTCAACCAAACCCTAATTGTAGCATTGCCCCAAACTCTAACCTCTAATTACACCGCCTAAATCGATCAAAGACATCGATCATCTACTATTCTGGAGGCTAGAACAGATTCAATATAGATACAACCAACCAGCGTGCGCGTGTATGCTGTAACAAACTCATTCAATTCGACAAACTAGCCTTCTATAAAATCGTTGTCAGCATTTGACCGACGAGGTTTGAGTATGATGGGGAAGAGGCGGTTGTTATTCGTGCCGGTGTATTTGCAGCAGTTCGAGCTGGTGTGGTGGCAGCTGATGTTGTAGCAGTTGTTGGTGTGGTAGGAGTCATTGGCTGGCGTGGTGTGGTCGGTTGTTGCTTGACAAGAACTGTCGGTAGGGGGCTCGCCTTTCTTCGGTCGTGTTCTTTCATTAACTCGTGCGCAAACCATTCTAGTTTCTCTGCATTTGTCTGGTCGGCTAGCTTTTTCCCTTGAAAGAGCACAGATTCGATATTTCTCTGCGACAGCATATCCTCGGCCTCCCCAACCACTTTCTTCATGTCACTGAAACTACTATTGGCCATCTTTGATTTTGCAAGACAAGGCCCTGACGCCTATTAGATTCAATTCATTTCATAAATATTTCAAAAATACGAAATGCATAGCAGAAAATTTCTACTTATCATTTGTCAGTAAAAGTTAATTATACTCCTGGTTTGGTCAAAAGGTGCATCAAAGAACACAAGTTATGGTACTAAGCTAGCAATAGCACCAAAACTGAGATTACAAATTCAGGTAAAAATGAAAGAGGTCTGTATATACTGGTACCTGATTTATAATGTCAAAAGGGAATAAAATGAAAAGACATTTGATGGTACCTGAATTCGGATGTAGTTGCTAGCCCTGCTTCGTCCAAATGCCATTGCAACAGCCTGATCTACCTGGTACAGATTGAAAGGGAAAGGATCATATTCATACCACAAGTTGAAAAAAGAGCTTAAAATAGTATTGTCGGTAGAACTCCAAAAATTGAATTATCTTACAGGACCCATGGGTAGAAAACAAAAGTTCTTTTATGAGGGGACCTGACTAATTAATAAATGGCCTTCAATTCATTTACTTTTAGAGCTGCACTGAAATTAAAGAGAATTGGACTGCTCGTAAACACTAGAACAAAGAATGCAACTAACCGACTATTAGTATCCCTGATCAATAGTAGCAAGTTTTCTAAAAAGCCCCAAAAAAGTCAAAAGTAGAAAAGAAAATAAAACAGGGCAAAAGAAAAGCAAGAAACTTCCTGTCTGGGACATGTTTGTTTTATCACCCTTGAGAACTCAATATCTAATCATGCAGTGCAGATAACCAAATGCCAGAACCCAAATTGTAAAATCAACAAAGTCTTAACGTACATACATTCATGACCAACAAAAACCATTAAAAATCTGAAAAATCAAAACAGAGAAACAAAATGCATCACCCAAATTAAATACACAAGCTTACCATATCAGCCACACCCTCTGCCGCAATTCGCACGATTTCACCCTCGCTGGCTTCCCCAGCCGCTTTCGGGCACCCAGGATCGCTGCTTCCAATCGAAACAACTAGCAAATCGTCGACACCTCCAGCAAGAGGGAATTCCTTTTTGTTATTCAAGACATGTGTTATAGCAGCTGCAGTCGGGTTCCCCATTGCAACCCCACCACCAACAGCCACCACCCTTCTTTTGCCATCCACCGACTTTGCCTCTATCCCTCCATCAATCCCGTCACAACACGTTGCCTCACACACCTCCCGCACCTTAAAATCATACCCCTCATTTTCAATTGCATCTGCCCGGGAGAACAAAAATGCGGAACCTGTGGTGAGGTCGTAACAAGGTACCAGCACCGGCCTGACCGTATCCTTCAGTGTCATTTCCCCGAACAACTTTTTGAAACTTTTCACCCTCCCGCTCGAATTGCGAAAAATCAGACCCTTTCGTTTCTTCGACCATGTCTTTTTCAGATTCTTTATCAGGAATTGCAACGCCTCCTCAGCTGAGAAGAGGGGGCGTCCATGAGGAGAGCGAGCAGACAGCATGCATGCGAGCACGCCACCTGCTCCCGACCCAGCAAGCACATCGAAAAAATCAGAAATGCGTGCCGACGGGTCACCGGAGCGGGTCCGCAGTGAAGATTCAAGGCGGGCCAGGGCTGCACCAGCCAGGAGGCCATCTGCGGCACGGCCCCCACCATCAATAGAGAGAATGCAGACTTTCCCAGGAGAAGGGCGGTTGCGGGGGGTGGTGAGAGGGGAAGGGGAGTAAGTAGGGGTGGGAGGGAGAGATGGGAGGAAGAGCTTGGGATCATCGTAGCCAAAGAGGAATTTGGATTCGAGAATAGAGAAGATCTCGTAGCTGAGTTTGTCGACGTCGAAGGAAGGGTCGAGAATGGATGATGGTGGTGGTGAGGAGGCTGTGGTGGTTGCCATTGCCATTGGAGAGGGAAGAGAAGAGAAGAGAAGAGAAGGGGGGACGTGAGGGGTGGTTTTATGAAGTTTTTCGAGGATGCAATGCAAGGGTTGTTTTTAAATAGACTGGGACGCTGTGGGGGCAAATGTTAATATGAAATAGAAATAGTTAGTGCTTCTGTGGCTCTGTGGCTCTGTGTGTTATATTCACAGATGAAAAAAGTGTTAACGAATTTTATAATTCTATGTTTCCGTAGCTGCTACCTGCTAGTGCATGCTAGTTATTTTATTACCGCTAGACAAAACAAAGCCAGTTGTTATTATTTTTTTTTTTTCTGAATCAATTTTGTACGAGATATTTGGGAGGTAGTAATTGGATTATTTTTCTTTTCTGAATTGGCATATAACAATTTATTTGTTTTTAGATGAGTCGGGCGCATTATGTGGGTTCTTCAACAAAAACAAAAAATAATACTTTTTGGAAGTACGATCTGGATCTGTTCACTGTTGGGCCCTTTTTATTAGTCAACAACTTGAGAGGGTACGAAATTGCATATATAGAATCATAGATAGAAGAGGAATAGGTACACAGTATCCATTATATGTTTGTGTTGGCGCATGGTACCTGGACCTTTGAGGCTGTGAGTGTGAGGTATTCTGCATTGACTCTGCTAGCTAATTTTTTGGTTATGGAATAAGAAAGAAAAAACCACTTCATTCAAAAAAAGGAAAAAAAAAAGGTTAATTAAACACATTTTAAATTCAGTCAGGGCTACGAGATTGTACTTTTCATTACAGAATGCATGTGACGATGGGATTCACATCTGCTGCGATCATGGCTGAATAGTAACTCTAAAATTCCTGTTTTTTCAAATCTGATCGTCTAATAATTTCGTACACGTATCTCAAAGTAACTGATTTTTTCTTGCACGAATCTCGAAACAATTGAACGGTTGGATTTGGAAAAGCAAGGATCGCAGGACACTGTTGATTAGAGAAGAATCGCAGCAGATGCGGATCCGTGACGATGAGCATTCAGAAGTCAGAACTGAATTTTATGAGTAAAAAACAATACATTATTTCTTTTAAACAAATTTCTAAATAGCGATTATAGTGGCACAACAGAGAGACCAAAAAATATATTGCAAATAGTACAGCTATAGCGGAAGCTATCATACATAGTATTTTTTTTCTTTTTAAAATTTGTAGTCTACATTTCTACTAATTATCAACATGATCAATATTGAAGAATTGGAGTAACAACTAAAATGACAACTAATTTAAATCTATATTTTTTCAATCTTGCAAATACGAAGAAGAAAAAAAGGATATACTATGTAACATTATTTAATAATATTGCAAATACGAAGAAGAAAAAAAAGGATATACTATGTAGCATTATTTAATAGTATTACATATAATAGACTAATAGCAATTAATTTTATAAGTGAAATGAAAAAGTATACTTATTATATCTATTTGAATATTTTATATGTTATAATAATTAAAATTAGTTTTCAATGAAACGAACAGTGATAATTTTATAGGTGAATACTAAACGAAGAGCAAACAAAAGGAAGAATTAATATTTGATTATTTTCTGATATAAAATGAGAGATTAAATCACAAATATGAACAAAAATACATAGTTCGGTTTAGCATTCTTATTATAGCATACCATGTAGCATCAGAAATAGGAACAAATGTACATAAGCTCATGTAAATTGCAAAAAAAAAAAACCCATGTAGCATAGCGGTAGCAATAGCACATAGCGCGTAGCGATAATAGCGGCCAGCTATTACAGCTATGGCAGTCGTAGCTGAAATAACGCACTTTTATCTCATAGCGTAGCTTTTATGGTCTAAAAAAGCTATAACTAGCTATTTAGAACACTGCTTTTAAGTGACTATGAAATCAATGTTAGAACATGAATTTAGAAACATGCACCAGATTGTTATTAAGAACATAATAAAATTAATCAAATATTTAATGCAAATTAAAAAAATATTATAGTATAAATTAGTAAAATTAAAACGTGTATATACGAAGAAGATCATAGCTTCGAAATTCGGATAAAAGAATCCATTGTAGATATTTACTGGGTGCCATAACATCCAACCTAAAATAATCATGTATGTATGAGTGAGTGAACTATATATATGCCGTAAGATAAGAGATATGCAAATGCATTTGGATGAATCAATAAAATATAACGAAGTTAGCATTTTACTCAATATTCGAAACAACCACCTAATAAATAAACGAAATAGCGAAATAGCAAGCTAATTCAATAGTTCGAATTAAACAACTATTTTTTTTCACCAAAATACGAAATAACAATCTATTTTTTGATATTATAGAGCTAACCCAAAGAAGATGTTCTGAAAAGAAGATGAACAAAAAAAGACTTCTTGATTTTTTTTTTAATAAAGATTGAAGATCAAGTTATCCAAAATTATTTAATAAATATAAAAAATTCTATATTTGAATTTCAAACTTGCAATATCTTATATAGAGAAGAGCATTTAGATCAAAAGCTAATTCTTATAACTTCTTAATTTAATGTCTAGCATAATTAAATGAATTTTTTTTTTGTCATACGTTGTACGAAATATGAAAGAGAATGAGTATTTTATTGAAGGAATGAACTAATTATCTCTCAAATTCAATCTCCGTAACGTTCCCAAACTATCTCTTATCCAACATAGGTCTACAATTATTTAGAATACTCGTGTCAAGTCTTTAAATTTTACACGTAATTTATCAAAGTACAATATTTATACATAACATATGAAACATTTAAACCTAGCATATATAGTCTTTGAACGTAGCATTTCCAATTTTTATATGTAATAAATCTCCAAGAAAAAAAAAAAAACAACATCGTGAATGTAACTTAAAAATATTTCATCATGAATCTCATTTGAAAAAAAAAAATTAAGTAGAAGATGTTTGTACTTTTAAATTTGTAAAACTTGTCATAGATAGTTGGAAAATTAATGAACAATAACGATTGGAAGAAAAAAAAATGAGTGCAAATAATCTTTCATTTTTTAAGACAAGAAAGTTAGATTAATTGAGGAACGAAGACTTGGGGGACAACCTTTCTTTTTATTATATTTTAGTTTTTTATATCTATGAACAAACATCGTTCTGACTAAAAATTACGTTCTATAATTCAATTACTTTATGGATCAAAAGACTCGATCGGTCGATCCACCTCTTCATTTTGAGGACCACACCCGATTTCCAATGAGATATTCTAACAATAATATACAGAGAGATTGGCTAATATCAAAACGTTTGCACCACGGCTTCCGTGTAACCAAATTGTTTTCTAATTTTCATAGTTCAAAATATTGATCCAAACCGTTAGATGTGATATCTATATTAAAATGTGCTTGGAGGCCAAATTTTACATTTTTTTTTATATTTTTTTTACTATTTATTAAGATACTTTGAAAATCGTTGATCCAACGGTGACTTAACCAAACAGTAAAATCAGAAGTCACTGTCAGATCAACGATTTTCAAAGTAGCTTAATAAATAGTAAAAAATAAAATAAAATAAAATTTGGTCTCCAAGCACATTTTAATATGGAGATCACATCTAATAGTTTGGATCGACTTTTTGAACTTTAAAAATCGAAAAATAACTTGATTTCATAGGAGCAGTGGTGCAAGTGTTTTGATATTAGCCAACCCCCCTCTCTTCCCTCTCTCTCTCTATATATATATATATGCTCTTGATGAACAATTTAATTTCTTCAAAATAATTAAGGGAAATTCTCTAAAATGCAGATGAACCTCGTCTCATCCAAAAGGGCATATATGAATATATGATATTAATGATACACTCAGATGCAACATTATTCTGTTTCCCAGTGTATATGATCTTATAGAAAATCAAAGCTCGCTAGCTAGCTTGTAGTCAAGATCTTTGGATGATCACTTGTATTAATTGTTGAATTCTTTGCTTGCGATCGAGAGGAACCCTAATTAATGACAAACATAATCATATCTTACACATCAAATCTATATGGAATGAACGAAACAACATGATTTTAATTTCCAACAAAAGGTAGAAGACGATCGATCGATGATAATTGTCCTAATAATAATATATATATATGTTAGTGCATGCATGGCTCCAGACTCGATCGTTATCAACATCAGTACTGTACTAATTAAGGTCAAGATATCCACAGTATCCAGATCAAATCCCTCTCCGAGTTTGGATCCTCTGCATTAATTACTTCACCGTTTGAGTTCTCAACTGTTCAATCAGAATTCCGACAAATCCGATCTAAGCTTGTAATGCACGCACCGGCGGATTCAAAATTTCAATCAGAGATGGGTACAATAACGTGACAAGAGTATAATTTCGTCCAAAATATTACAAGTTGTAATAAATAGTATTATTTTACATATAAAAATAATAAATTACCAAATCAGTTCTTGACAAAATCAACACATTACCAAATTATCAAATTAAAGTTCTTAAAGGTCGCGATTCTCTCTCACGACTTCGCAACCTCTACGAATCTTAGAGTCTTAGTCGATTACCAAATTATCAAGTTAATCATAATTCACATGTCAAAAAAAAAAAAAAAAAAAAAAGATTTTGATCACTTACCAAAGAAAAATTAGAGAAGGGAAAGAGAAGAAGTCGGGAAAGGAAAAGATTAATAATTGAAATAGAGAACCAGCTTGGGCGAAATAATGGGTGGCGATGCAAATTGCTTTTTTTTTCCCCTCCCCCAGTGAGTGACGACGCAACACGCAAATTACATTTTTTTTTCTTTTTGGCAACGCAAATTAATTTTATTTATTTTCCTAGCGAATCAAAGCGCAGTAGGAGACCTTTTTCTCCTGGTGAATTAATGGTACTTCTGAATGGAGTAGTGGACAAGACCATGTCTTTTTCTTTCTTTTCCTCGAATCAGTATGGATTGACTTTCTTTTTTGTACGATTTTCATCTGCTATTTTGTTAATTAAATCTAAAGATAGGTCCTATTTCCATCAAGAAATAAGCATAAATATAAAATACCACTTGCCTATCCTTAGACCTCTTTAGATCCACCATTGAACACATAGAACTGTTTTAAGATTCGTGCTAGTATATAACAAACGAACTGAAACCAAACTCAAAACAATGGTGCACTTTAACTGATATGAATTCTCCTTCCTCTCCCTTTCTTTGATTAAATTTGTTTCTCTTGTAAGATTGTGAAGTTTTAATTCTTCTCGTCATTTTGGTTTAGATTTGTTCTGATCGTTTTCTTTTCTTTTATTGTGTTCTTTAGCTTTGTAAATAATCCAATGTAACTTTTTGTGTATTTATGGTATACCATTTTTCTGACATTTAAAAAAATATATATTAAATACAGAGTAGAAATTAGGGTGTTTTAAAATTCACTCCAAGATTCTTAGCAAATTTAACTTTAAAACTTATTGAATTAATTTTAAATAATGAATTCAAACCGTTATAATCTATATATTATATGAGTTATCTGTTTACATACAAAATTTCTAACTTTTTGAACTAATTTAGTATAAAATCAAATAGTAAAAAAAGATTTATAAGTTAATATTAATATATTATTTTATCAGTTTTTAACAGTTTAAATTCGTCATTTAAAATTAATTTAATATTATTTTGAGTTAAACATTCTAGTTTTCTTACTCATTAACCATAAATTGGATATTACATCAATTTTTCACAGATGAGCCGTACTATTTTTTTAATGAAAAATTAGCATTTTTTTCATTGGATAACCAGAATATTTATCTTTGAATTGCGTACCGGAGAGGAGGCCGTGGCCGGCCAGAACTAGAGCTGCCAGGAATCTAAAAGGACTCCACCGCCTCCACATGTCCCACTGACACTTCCTCTGTTCACTACTCAACATTGTCGAAATTTACAACATTATAGTTGTTACTCTTTTTATATTGATAATCATAGTAACAAGATTTGTGAATAATTTTTTTTTTTTTTTTTATGATGCTAAGCTGCCGAATTATTCGGTTGACCAAATTATTCCCGAATAATTCGTGAATTTTACGAAATTTTTCAAAACTGTTTTTTTTTGTTATTGTTTTTGCTCTCTTACAAAATTGAAATCTCTGATCCGAATAATACTGAATTATTACCGAATTATATCCGAATTATTTCTAAATTTTTGATCTCGCTGAATCGAATTCGAATAATTAATTTGTCACTGTGCTGGTAATTACTGGTACGAGACGCGTTGCTTTGGGATCACATCTATTACTCGCAGGCACACACGTGAGTACGTAGGATTGAATAAGCGAAGGTGTCGAGGGAGCGCAGGACACGCCGCTGACCCCGGTTTTATTTTAATTTATCATTACAAAATTAATTTAGTGTCAGATTAAAAGAAACAATAGTATAAAAAAAAATTACCAGAAAACTCCACAGGAAAAAAACAAATGAATTTAGAGAAATGGCACCACGTAGTGTTGCATCGCCGCCACGTCCCTCTGTCGGAGGAGGATCCAATGCTCGCATTTTCTATTTAATTAATTATTCATTCAATTTCTCTTCCCACATTTATCTCTAACTATTCACCACATATTTAACAGCTTATATATATTTGTTTTTCTTCTGTTTTGTTTTTTTGTCTTTTTCAAGTGTTCTTGGTTTCAGTGAATCAATTTACGGCCTGGATTCTCGCTGTTGCTTTCCTATTTAAGAAACTATTCCTTTTTTTATTTTTACTTCTTTTTCTAGAAATTAATTCTTGATTTATCAAATCCGATATTTTTTTTTCAGTTCCAAGTAATATTATTTTGAGTGTTTAAACTCACTAAGGATGCCGTAATTTTAAATACATAATAGGATAGTTTGACTTCAAACTGTTAAATTTAATTTTAAGTATTTATATTTTCAATTTTTTTTAGATGATTTGTGTGAAATCAATATTCTGGAAAATAAGCATTATAGATGTTATTTTTTTAAATAGGAGAATTCGAATAACTGTTGTAAAAAACAATCGTAACGACTGATTAAATACCCGTTTAATCGTTAACGGTGGTCAAACCGTTACAAATACACTAATCGGAGGTCTATTACGGATTTTTCCGATTAATCAACCGATTATTTTGTTTATTCCCGTTTAATCGTCCATTGATTCCCGTTTATTTCAGTAAATATTTATTTTTAAATTTTTTTCTGTGACTGTGTGTGATAATAAGTTTCATAAATTATATATTGTAGTTTTATTTGTACTTGAATATACATGCAATTTTTTTATATATGTTTTTTCTTCTTACTTACTTTAAAATTGAAATTAATTCTTCTATTATTTATATAGCACATATTTTTCTTACTTACTGTCTTACTGATGTAATTTTTTCAACTGTGTGACATATTCATATATAAAATTTAGTTTTTATCATAAACTAAATTTAATGAATTTATGTTGGATTGTTTGGTTTCTTTCAAATATTATGTTATTAGTATTTTAAAAAAATTTCAAATTTATTTATGCATTAAATATATGTAGAGGAGGGATCCGATTACACTACTTTTGAGTTACCACAAAGTTATCCTTCTCATTTTCTACATTTTCAAAGTTCAAATCGTCAATCCAAATCATTCAACATGACCTCCGCAATAAAATATACTTGTAGATCAAATTTTACATTTTTTTTGAATTTTTTTACTATTTATTAAGATGGATACAAAATTCAATGATATGAATTTGACTAGTTTTTGTAAAATCATATCTTAAAGTCATTTATTTGCATATAAATTTAAAAAAATTTGTTATTAAAAAAAATGAAGGCATAATGAAGACACATAAAAATAAAATAATTTAAAGACTCCTCTTTTTAAATGTCAATTCTAATTCTAAAATTTAAACATAACAAAAAATTTACATGAAAATTACATTTTTATTTATCTATGGAACGAGCAATCTTGTCTCCCTTCTTTATAAATCCGCCCTAGAATAAAACTTAAATAATTAACAAATTATCTAGCTGAATAAAGATGGAAGAACCTAACATAAATTGAACACATATGTAACCAATTTTACTAAATGGATTTAGTGTGTGTATCTTAATTTCTTTTAGAGTGTGCTCTTGAGTCGGAATAGAGAATAGGAAAGAGAGAAGAAAGAGCAGAATCAAAAAAAAAGTTCCTTTACCCGCATCCGATTAGTTAAACAAAAAAATTCTTAACCGTATCCGTCTTATTGAATACGACACAAATTAAATAAACGGATAAAATGATGCTCATTGAACAGATACACAATAGCCATGAATACTGCAACTATATCATATCATTCATCATCTCAATATAAATATATAAGATATAAATTTCATAATTTTTATTTTTAATAATTACTGTATATCACGGGTAAAAGTAGTCCTATTTCATACTCTTATCTATTATGTTAACGAAAAAAAATATTTTTATCTATACTCAACAATCTAATGAAAAAAAAAATTATTTGTACATATTTTATCGAATGTGGTACTAATTGGATAAACGAATAAAGGAGTACCATTGACATCTCTATGCATATCCAAATCCTCAATTTTACACACACACACACACATATATATTTTGTTTTTGTTTTTCATTACTCCTGTTTTATTTCTACATTTAATAACTGAGATATTTACCCCTAAAACATAGGGCCATATAGAATTATTAGTAACTATGGAATCGGAGGGCGAGGCCCACTGAGAAAGAATTAATAGATAATTTTAATGAAATGGGCATCACTGAATCAACTGTCTCATGCACACTCCACGTGAGATAATTTTGCTGAGAAATCTTACCACCATCTCTCTGCTAAATGTTGTTCAGCCAATTTGCAAAATTTATAATTAATTCGGAACAGGACCACTTGGCACTTGCACATAAATTTTTACTCTCAATTAATAAACAAGCCAGACACTGATCCACATCGTATTGGAATGTCAACACAACACTTAATGTTAACTAAATATTTCAGATCTGGAACGAGAAATATTGTAATGTAAGTATCTTTTGTAAAATTTTAATGAATTAATTATGTCTGTTTATCTGTTAATTTTCTTATATTGTACCGGATTATTTAAAAAAATTTCATGTTACTATATATATATATATATATATATATTCCTTAGCCTCGCCGACACCTCTTTTCTACGTGATATTTTTTCGATATTTGTTTTCCCATTTTTGTTTTTTGATTTTATGTGGCTACAGCTTTGTAGCTGATTCATGTAGCGAATTGATTTTTATGTGGAAGCAACTTTGTGGCTAGGGGTGTTCATCGGTTTGGTTCGGTTTAAATAAAAAATAAATAGGCAAATTAAAATTTTATTAATGTTCCAAAATGCAACTGAACTGACTGGAATATACTTAAGAATCGAATTAAAACCGAACCGAACAAACTGAAATAAGAATATTAATTATAAAAATAATTTTTTTTGTATGGCTATAGCTTTGTAGCTTCTTTAAATTTTCTTGTAAATATATATCACTCGTGATATAAATTGATTTTAGTTAATAGTTTGAATTTATCATTAAAGCTAATTCAATATATTTTAGAATTAAGATCACTGAAAAACTTGATAAACTTAAAAACACTCTAATTCTACTACTATGATATTTATACAATTATATTGTCGTTCATTAAACATGCACCGTCATCTCTACTCTTACTGAGTTCCATTTTATCACAATTCTAGACATAATTTGGATTAAATTTTATTTTATTTATAGAGTACAAAAGTAAAATAAAGTCAAAGATAAATGAAAAAAAAATTATACAATAATTGGACTCATTGAGAGTAGTTGGTTGATGAAAATAATACATTAATATTTCTATAAGCTTTTGGAAGAGATTTAGACGCGTGAGAATACCGTATATATATATGATAAACTTCCCAAATCATCGCCTACGTACATGCGTAATTAGTTAGGTTAGATTTACGTAATTAGGGATTTATATCCCACAATTGTTGATGGCATGCATTGAATGGTTGGTGCTAACATGCTAAATAAACGACCAGTCTTAACCTACACCAAAATTAATATTTAATTATAGTCTGTGGCTTTAATCATACATCAAAATATATAATGCTAAACAAGCCACTAATCCATCTCTAAAAAAGATTCAGAACTATCCCCTAAAGAGATGCCCTAATTAAACATTATTATATTCTTTGTGCCTTTAATCATACATACACGGATACACCCCATGCAATACTCCGCGACAATCTTAATTTCATCCATGAAAATAAAGCCAATTGTGGTATTCAGTTAATAATATTATAATAAAATAAGTACATCCATCAAGTAGTCAGATACACAACTGACTAAAATGGCATAAGTTGATCTCTAGACTGGCTTAAATTGTAAAAAGTTAAGCTATCAACTATGGAATAAATAGTTTAGGTCTCATTTAAACCATCAAACTTGATTTAATTGAGCCATATAATTATATAAATAAATCTTTAGACCAGCCTAGAACATAACAAGTTAAGCCACCTATCAAAGTGGTTTAATGTTTAGTCCATGCATGTGACTTAAACTTTCATATATTAAGTATAATATAATTCATATATCTACATATCTTTCATCAAACTTGTTATATGATTCTCAAATTACAATTAATTTATATGCTTGTCTAAATAAGGAACTCATCCCTAACTTTAATTTTGTAGAATGGAAGAATTTCACAGATGCAGAATCCAAAAAATGTTCAAAAAGAATTGTGTATTTGGCCGTCGAAGTTGTTAGAGAAAATGTTATAATTATTTTTTTTAACTATCATAAATACATAATTTGATTCTCTATAATATTCAATATATAGATTATATTAAACGGTTCAGCGAACGTTTGAATTTCAAATCTAATTAAATTGCACTTTGATACTAAGTATATTTTACTATTTTAATATTCCACATCAAATTTGATCTAATTTATTCTTGTCAACTTGATTCAGATTTTATTTTTTAGAAATTAACTATGTTATCGCACATTCTGTAAATTTTTATCGATCCCAACAAATGAAACAAATAGCGTTAATTAGCGAATAGATTGATTGCATACAGTTTAATACAAAAATATAGATAATAAATATATACATTTAATACACCAAGTACTTAATATCATAAAATATACAAATTATTATTTTTTTATCCCACTTTTAATTTTTAATCCCCTTTTAAATTATTTTAAAAGATATAAATTATTAACTAAATGAAATGAATATTGTATAAATCAATTTTGTCAAAAATTACTAATTATAAATATAAAATATAATATGAACAAATTTGGGCAGTCATAATTTAAACCACAAAATCTAAAAGTACGTTATAACATAAACATAAATAACTTTGATCGACCTAAGTTGGAAAGAATGTGTATTCTCTGCATTAACTCAAAAGGGAATCTTCTAATTTAATGAATCTCAACCGTCTGATTTTAAACGGAGCCAATCCGACTACTCCTATAACATAGGGGGTCTTTCAATATTAGTGCATATCTAGTCTGCATGAATCTTAAAACATATTGTAACTCAAAAGATTCCCTTTTGAGTTAATATAGAGGATACGAATTCGGAAAAACCAACTTAAACCTCATTTAACTTAGGCCACAGTCAAACATCATCTTAACGATTGTTACCGTGTTTACAACCTTTTGGTATTTTTTTCATAGATTGTCATCCAATTTAAATTACTTTTGGTACCATTTTTTTAAATGGTCATTAGAAATAGGTTGATATAATAAATATGTATTGTTCTGATCAAAGATATTACAAAATTAAATGCTTAAATTTATTTAAATGAATTGAAAATTTTCGTCTCATGATACACCAATGCAATAAATGTGTCGTCGTAGTTTTTTATGTGCAAAAATAGTTAGAAATGTTAATCATGTTCAAATCTGTTGTAGCAAAAGTCAATTTTGCACAAGTTGAAATTTATATAGGGTACAAACTTACCAAGAAAAAATATTCACACTAATATTTCTGTTAAGTATAAATATGTACAAATTTAAGTTTGTGCAAGTTTGCACCTCGGTTCATTTCTGCATTAAAATCAACACAAGTAAATGAAAATTTTGGTTGGCATGTCAAATTTCATGGTGAGTATTAGGTGATGGAATGCTAGAGAGTAGAGATAAAAATCATTTTCTATGAAATTGCTACATTTAATTTATTGTTTGAACTTTGAGAGCTATATAATTGCTTATCACCTTGACAACTCAAAATTATATAGATTGCTTCCAAAAAAAATTAGTAGTTTGGTTTCCTTTTTTTTTTATTGATTTAATTGTAGTTACAACGAACAAATAGTATATATATGCCAAGTTTAACTTCATTTGAATAAGAAAAAACACATTAATATTAATTTGTTCGGACTGGAAAATCACAAAAGTTTAAGTTTGTAATATAAATTTAGGTTATTTTGTACAAGTATTTTCTTTTCAATTTTAATAAAAAATGTTTATGTTTATTATCTCATTTGGTGATATTTTTTTCTTTCTAATATGATAACGTAATCTTACATAATAAGTGAAGGGGATGAAAGTTAAGAAAGCTCTATTGACTCATTATTTATTTATTGGGTGTACACGGGCGCATGCAATTAATTATATTTAATTAAGTTGCTGCTAATTGAGATTAGAGAAGATAAACATGACTTTGCTTTAAACATGCATATTCTTTATCTTGAAGAGCTTACAATCCCTTTTCTCTTTGAGTGCTTTTTTCATCTCCTCTGTATCTGCTCTCTTTGAGTGTTTTTTTCTTTAGCGCGTAGAGATATATATATATAACAATGATTTTGTACCTATGAAAAAAATAGTAAAAAAGTTCTAAAAAATATAAAATTTGGTCTCCAAGTATATTTTATTATGAAGATCATATTGAGCGGTTCGGATCGACCATTCGGACTTTAAAAATATAGATAAAAGATGTGGAGTATATTGGAGCACCCAAAAAATGATGCATTTGAACCTTCCTATGTATATATATCAATGTTTCTAATTAACGCTTATTAAATTTGGTTCAAAAATTATATTAAGTTGTAAAAAGAGAGAGAATGACGAAAGCCTATAAAGCTAATTAGGACTTGGTTGGTGAAGTGCAGGAATTATAGGAATCATAACTCATAAGGCAACATTAAACAGAGATTAAAACCACTCGTAAATTAAACTGACATCACTAATGTGTCTTTTATAAATAAAATTTAATATAATTTTGAATAATTGAACCTAAATTGTTATTTAAAAAATAATATATATATATATATATACCTCTAAACCGAATATTATAATTTAAAAAAAAAAATCCAGAGATCCAAATAACATCCATATTTGTATATACCTTAAATATTTATATCATTAACAATTCAACATCTTTGTTTCATGTTTTAAAGGGAACCGTGTGCTTCGTATATATATGAATATATAATCCTATATGTATTTTTAGTAGACGTGCAGGAATGAAACAAAAGAAATAAAATGAAATAGCAAACTCTGATGCTATTTATTTATTTAATATGCCCATAAACAATTGTATTTCCTATTTCCTAGTAATGGTGCTATTACATTAGATTTACATAGAAAATTAATATTTCAAAATTTTGTATATCAATCAGAACTAGGTTTTAGCGAAAAAAGGTTACATGCAATTGATTGTAGCACACTAAGTACAATTTGTGTGGAAGCATTATTTGACGCTAAGGTCGGTGAAGGCCACTATTAAAAAGGAGGAGACCATTTGATTGCTCCCCTCATAGTACAATTTTCTTTGCTTGTTAAAGTATATAACAAAAGTTATCCCTTAAAACTTTGGCCATTCTTGCTTTGCTCTTTTAAGATTGCTTTATTTGAGTAGATTGAGTGTTGTTAAGTTTATTAAGTTCATAAATTATGAGTTTAACTTTAAATTTGTCAGATTAACATCAAATGACGAATGTAAATTGTTAAAATTGATATACTTCACAACTAATATGTTCATATATTAAATTATAAGTTTTTGAATTAATTTAATATAACATCAAGCAGTCAAAAGCTGATGAAAAATAAACATATATATTAAAATTAACTTATAAATCTTTTATTTTTGTAGAGTTTTACTTTATACTAAATTAACTCGAAAATTTATAATTTTTAGTATAAACACATCACTTCTGAAGTAGATTGCTTTCAATGATTTGAATTCGCTTTTTGAATCGTTCTGATAAATTTTAAAATTCAACTCATAAAAAGTCTTGATAAGCTTAAGAACATCGTTTTGAAGTATAATCGAAAAATCTTTATATTATGTTTTTGATAAGTAAAATTGATAGATTTGGAGGATTAAAACTCCAATTTCGAAATATGCTTGGAATATACAGACACAAGCCTTTTGCGCTCCAAGTATTATTTTTAAAGAAAATCAATGTCTGTTTAATTAAAACGCAACAAAGTATTATTACACTACAAAATTATTAACCCCCCACCCCCATTCTTGATCCTGCGCAGTAAGATATATACCTATTTCAATAAATAAAAATGCCAGAATTTCTATCAGGGTGTAGCTAGAATTTCAATTAGTAACGTAGCTAAATTTTTTATCAAAAAAAAAAAAAAAAAAAACTTACTGGTACGACTAGCAAGTTGCAAATTGCAATGAATTAACTAATTTTGACTTTGAATTGTTCAGGAGCAAACCGTATTTATTTCAGAAGTAGACAACAACCTAATTATACATACACCTATATCTGATTTTCAAAATTGAAAGATAGGCTGTGACTTTGCCACTTATTTCAACCAATTTTTGCATCATTAACTCAGGAGTACTCAAGTTAGCAGTTAACTCAGGATTAAAACTCTCATCCAAGTTAGCAGTTAGCAGTTATCTCCCATCCAAGTTAGCAGTTAGTCTTTTTTTACTTCAATTTTCTTTTGCTAGGAATTTAGGATCTCATTTCTTGTATCAAATCTTGAAACTTTTTATATTATCAAAATGATTTAACGATTTAAATTAAGAAACCAGAAAAATTCTAACGCATCAAGTCATAATATACAAATCAGTAGTAATAACTATTTTTCTAATTTTTTTCCAAACCTATATATATATATATTGTCATTAATTGATTTTTGGGTAAAAAGGAGCATTTAGCTTTTGTCCTTTGTCAATGTTTTTTATACCATTTTATCATATTGTCAGTGCGCTAGTTACATAGTTTATTACTTTATTGTTCATATTGCATTGCCATTAGCTATATATCCGACCATAAGAGTCTGTTCGACTGGCTTACTGTGCTTATGAAAAAAAAAAATTATGTTCAATTCATGTTCAACTGAATTTTTTTTTCACACAAGTACAATGAAAATCAGTTCTATTCTTATTTTCATTCCATTATGTTCAATTCATGTTCAACTGAATTTTTTTTCATACAAGTACAGTGAAAATTAGATCAATTCTTATTTCCATTCCACTACTAGAGAAGCAGCCGAAGATGCCCTGAAATACGCACTACTAGTAACTAGTCTCTAGAAAATTACAATTTAATTTTCTCATTTGAATGTATGATATATCATATGTGTCCCGCAATAATTAGCCATCATCACATAGGTAGTCAAGTGTTCTCTCTTTCTCCTCTTAAAGTGTGTTATCGCAACACATCAAAATTTAATTTAATATATGTACTTGTGATATACTGCTACAGAAAAGCAATGCAAGTACCGAACATTAAGCACCGTGATAAATTTTTTATTGCATCTCTGGAATATCTCGCGCAAAGTAGCTTTATCATCTCTGTTTTCCCTTAATGATTCTGAAATCTATACTGTATCAAACTAATTTTATTTTTAGACGAGTTTGAGGATCAAATCCTCAAAATTCATTGATCAGAGAAAGTAAAATAATGATCAAGCACCTTGATTAAGAAAGGAAACATAACAAACATATTTAAATTGTGCAATTATTCATATATTAATTATTTGTGGATGAAACTTGGCAAAATATAACTTAGAAATACATTTATTTTAAATACCATTTATCTGACATCATAATATATATAATATAAAATGAAAAGGTGGCACAGATATATTATACCGTAATACTAATTGCATCATGCATACCGGGCTTGAAAAACCCGCAATGACCACCGACACAGGAAATGATTAGCTTTGCGAAATATCATAATTTGTGTGCTCATGACGTCATTCAGATAAGGAGCAAAACAATCTATTTTTTTATTTTTTTTTGTTGGGATATTACCGAATGAAAATAGTTTATATTGAATTGAAAGAAATATAATAGTGTTAGGAATATTATAGTTACTCTTTAAGTCCACATTTTTAAAATATTCTCAGTTATTTTTGTTTGTCTGCTTTTTTATAAGAGAATAGTTAAAGGTGTATTTAAGCTGTGCTTCACAACTCTAGTGCAGAGAGAAAGGGGAATGAAAAGAAAGGAACGAGCAACCTGCGTTTTTTCTCAAAATATTTCTAAGTTACAGACATGGACGAATATACATTCAATGAATAGGGATCAATTAACCCATTCATTTTCATTTTTTTTTTATATTTATACTCTATTTTTAATATAATTTAAACTAAAATATTATGGATAATGTGAAATTAACTCTCATTCTTAGTAAAAAAAATTATATGCTTGACCTCTATTTATTTTTGATCTCATAGTCTGAAAATATGACTCCGCCCCTAGTTACAAATGTATGTCAATTCCATTACTCTATGAGCCGTGCATATATATGTAGTAAAGTAGCAGTATGTTCAGGGACGGTAGAATTAGAAAATTTAGATTTGAAGGCTAAAATATAAAAAGTATAATGTGTGATGGCTAGAATTTGAACCTGAGTCTCAACAATCATAAAATGAAATTCTAACTACTAAACGTTGGGCTACAACTACACATTTAGCATTTTATAAGTGAAGTTGCATTTTATGAAAAAATTTAAAACAAGTTTCAATATATGCGCGCGCGCGCATATACATGATTAAATCAAATTTGAAAATTATACTGATAGGACCGTGTAAGATCTCTGCCTTGCTGATATGTATATGGCCGCTCTGTATCAGTAGCTAGTCAAGCAATTGCTCTATATAATCGATCCAGTTGCATGCACCCGTACGTACTTGTATTTCCAAATTAAGAAATACAGAAATCGCCGACCTAAAAGCATTAAGCACTAGTACTCAACTGGCACGGATTGTCAGCACGTGATGGCATGCACTCACAGAGTCACAGATCATCAGATCAATCAATCTCTTACTATTACTGCTGCTGTTACTGTTTCTATTTCAAACTACTGAACAATAGCTCGGTTGGAAAGCTAACTTGTCCATTTCTCACGTTGCATGAAAATGAAATGCATGCTCCATGCTTCAATGTACTTACTGTACAAACATTAATTTATGTCCAATAGCCAATAGCAAGCTCTTTATTTCTTATTTCCCGTAGGAAAAACTATATATATATATCCTGTATTCAAGTTTCACCGATAAGGGAAGTTTTTTATATGCAGAAATTATAAAAAAAATTCTACTGATTCTAAAAATCAAAAAGTTTGAATCGGTATGAATTCTACCAATCCAAACTTAGTTAATTTTTGAAAAATTTAAATGATTATATACTGAAACTACTCAAAGAAGATTATTGATGTTTTACTTTGAATAATATGTTTGATGAATACTGTTTTTGAAAATATCAAAATATTATTTACTGAACAACTCAAAGAAATATACATAAAATGGAGTCGAGACCCAAAACAGGCAGAAGCATCCCTCATCAACTTCAACGTTTTCCGAAAAATATATTGTAAAGTTGTAATATACAAGGTCGAGCATTTGACATATATACTTTGGCGTGAGTAATGCTATATATGGTATATATTATGGTCGATAGCACATGTTGGTCTATGCTATGAACTTATATTTTCGTTTCAAAATATTAGCTATCAATCTAAACTATTTGACATAATCTTCATATGAACATATACTTGTAGATAAAATTTTATATTTTTTACAATTTATTACTAACTTTTTACATAGGAAGAGAATCACTTGATCTGAAAATCCTAGACCTTCCAAAAGAGTGACTTTCTGTCTATTTAATAAAAATAGTAAAAAGATTTCTAAAAAAAAATATAAAATTTAGTCTACAAGTACATATTGATCATATGGAGATTAAGTTGAACAGTTTGTATCGACCATTCGAAATTTGAAAATAAAAACATTGATCCATAATAAGAACCAATCTGTGCTATGCATAGTACCATATATAACATCACTCCTTACTTAGGCATTCAATTTTTTTTAATAAAAATTGGTAGTTAAATTATTCGATTATTTAATATTCACTAGAATTTCCTATATATATTTTAAATATGTGATATCCCGCATAAAAAAATTTACCTTAATTTGCCAGTAAATCAAAAGGCTATTTCAGCAGTCTCATTTGAAAATTTGGTACAGACAGTAATATCTCTAAAAGCACTCAATTGTATTATGTAGAAATGGGGCCAGCAATATCGATCTTCTTATAGTTTTAATGGTTTATAATTGTCAGTTATGCCATCAATTCCTGAGCACAGACTTAGAAAAAGATATACGGTTACACTATAGATTTATTGGAAGTTCACATCAACATCCATCTTCAACAGAAATAAACAGATCCAAGTGCTGTCAACATATATACACCGACGACTGACTGACTGACTCGAATCTTTGAGTAATCATGTAGAAATGAAGATGTAATATCATATATATTTGTTTCACTAAGTATATATATATATATATATGCTGTTGGACTGTTATCTTAAGATATTGTATTTGAGGAAGACAAATTAATGCTGAAAATAGAAACATTAATTAATTCAAAGCAAACTTGGCTTTATTTTGTTGTTGTTCGGTCCCTCTCTTGCATAGTACGTTGCACTATATATGTATAGCACATTAATTGAGTTTTTCTTATATTTACCACCATTAATTCTTTTCAGTAAACCAAATTGCTACAATCAATTTTTGTAGCCACTTAGCTCTAGCTAGCTTGCTTATATGTAAAAAAGCACCGTGCATGTTTTCTACTATTAGTATTAGAGAGGGTTCAAATATTTTTATTTTTATTTTATTTTATGTGCCTTCATTATATCTTCATTTGAAAAAATTTAGAACTTAAAACTTGTAACTTAAATATCAAAATAAATCTTTAGATATGATGTATATCAATTTTTTCTATGCACATACAAAAAAAAATTATGATATTTCAACTTTGTTGTGATTGTTATCAAGTACTCGCAAAAATACACTGATGTGGATAATTTTCAGACGTTTATTTTCAACTTATTGATTCATATAAAAACCAAATAAAAAATAATATTTTTTTAGAGAAAATAATATAGATCACATCTAATAGTTTTATATTATATTTATGTTTTAAAAATTTTGTTATTAGAAAATTAGAAATAGAAGTATAACAGAGGACACAAAAAATGAGACATTTATTATTAGTGCCTTTCATATTTTGTCAAGCTCAAGAAATTTTATGGGTCTTACTTTGCCTTGGAAACCAATTGCATGATACTGAAGACTATTTTCTCAAAAGTTCCAAAGGGTCAATTAAAAATCTATGGAACAAAATAGCTTAAAAAGATCAAACGATAGATATCGTCAGCAACATGGAAATAAATCTGCTGTGATTCCAATGGAATAACAGGGATGGACGGACCATAGGTATAGCTGGGGTGCTAAGTCATTTCAAGATTTGAAAAGTTGTATTACTAAGTATATAAAAATCATACTAATTTGTTTGTTTTACATGTATAATCTCCCCCTATAACAAATGATATTTTTTTTTTAGCCCACTCTATACTCAAATTCTAGTTCCGCCCCTGATAACAGGGTCCTGTTATTCTGATGCCAACCATTAAATTTTGTTGAGATTCGTGTATAAAAAGTTTGTTCATTGAGATTCACATATAGAAAACTTTGAATGGGTGACATTGAAATAACAGGACCCTGTTATTTGATTGGAATCATAGCAGATTTATTCCAACATGGAACATATACTTGCATCAAGCATGGCTCAACACTGTTATTAACTATTCTCCCAACTACAAAGCATCGCCTTAAATGCTATCAGTTTGTCTACCCTAATAAAGTGCTCCAATTTTTTCTTGATATGCACTATATATGAATGAGCTTGTCCAATATTATGTGTAGCTATAACCCGCTTAAATAAAATGAAACAATTAAACATCTGTCAGGCGGGGATACAGCTCCAATGACAGTCCATGTAAAAGTTTAACATGCCAATTCAAATGACGGTTTGCACAATCCTCATGAATAACCTTTCTTGCGTTTGCGTATAATATGAGGAATGAATATACTTCACAAAGCCTACGATAGCATGCATGATTCAAAATGACTGCCTAACTTCCATATTGAATGTTGGAATGAGATATTTCATCAGTGCAACCACAGAACTTCAATGTTAGTAGGTACATATTATAGCACGTCCATTAACCTGAACAGTACTTATATAGGACCATACTTATCCTAACAGTAACAGGCATTACCAGTCCAGAAATGAAGCCGAAAGACCTCCTAACAACAGAATCTGGAACGGTTTCACCATCATCCAGTAAATTGCAAGATTTGTCAAATTCATTGGTTATGAATTAGTAATGCAAAAGTATGTGATTATGAGTAAGAAAAAAGTTCATTTACAGGGAAGCCCATTAGGGTCTTCTTAGCCTTCAATCTTTTAATAGGCCGGGAAAAATGGCCTAATAGGCACATGGTACAGTTGGTATATTAGTCCATCAATTAAAACCTAATTCAAATACAAGACCTAAGAAGGAACAAGAAAACAATACATGCTTAATGTAAAATTTCCAGCATCCTCAGAAAGTTTTGAAGTTCCATGTTTACCACTAATAAACCCAAAATATTATCTTTACCTCTCTATAACTTAAATTTGAATGTACTCATGGGTTAAAACTCCTGTTGATAAATTGACCCAAAAAGTAATAATTCTTCCCAGTTTATTGAGCATTCTCCATGAAAAAAAACAATGCTACACAAATTTCTTCTTTTCATATTACCATTAACATAGTCTCTAATCTCTACAATTCATTCAGCCTTGTATATTCATTTGAAAACATCAACCCTGCTCACAGGAACAAAGGAAAAACAAGATTACCTTCAAATCAACAATACTAATCCCAAATAAAAGTTTCAATTTGTTTGATTATGATTATTCCAACAAATGACAAATTAAATAGCACTGGAATAAACATATTTTGAACCATAACATTATATTATACAGAAACAAAATAAGGTGCCCATAAAATTTTGTTCTCCCAAATTTCTCCTTCAAATTTGGAGAGCATACTAGAAGGCAATGCCCTAAGATGCAGTCCGCAAACTGCTTATGCTGTAGAAAACTGCATGCATAAGAGTATGCTCAGCATATTCAATAGCAACTCTATATTTTCAAAATTTCCATCCAGTTCGGCATATAAATTGAAGACCTGACTCTATCATTTAATAAATCTAAGAAATATGAATTATTTCCTATTTTTGACTAAGTTCTCTAGAGATTTCAATTTAGTTTGCAAGTTTTGAAACTCTTTCCAAAACATACATCTGCATATCCTACCACATTTCATCCGCATACCAGTTATGCATTATGCAGTGACCAACTGCATCTAAAACATTGCAGGGTAATTTCATAGCCAAAAACCAAGCCTGAGATTTAGTAAAAACTAACCGTGGTAAAGCTACCATCTAATCAACATAGTTGCAATTTTGAAACAATTGGAGCTTCTGGTAGGAATACATTCTATTTTATTTTCTAGAGGGGAAACTTGAAATCTTTAGACTTTTGAACACTGTGCTTGATACTTCTCCTTAATTTATAGAGATACACTATAATAGCTGTAGCAGCCAGTGGTTGATCAGGATCTTTGCGACATGGGCCAAACAGCATATACCAACACACCAGCCAATCTGTGACTGAGTTACAACTGTTGAAAAACCAATAACGAAGAAAATGTAATATAAGCAAAGCCAAATGAGCATAGACAGAAAAAAAAAAATTCAAATTTTAAAACAATCAGAACCTCTTAAAGCAACTATATTTGATGAGAGAACAAAAATGTTGACTATGTGAATAACTGATAATGGAGACTCCCACACCTGCATTTTGTAAAGGAAAGAAAACAATAAAGTCAAGAATCGTGTGCTTGCCAGAACAGAAGAGTTCATTACTTCATTTTATATTTTTATCAAGATAAAAGGTAGTATACATACCATAGTTGATAAGAGGAACAACTTCAAATAGCTCGAAATGATAATCGCCAATATGACTTCTCTATACCTAAATATACCATGATAAATATAAAAATCAGTATAAAAGCCCCCCCCCCCAACACACACACACACACACAACCAATGGTGTTAACCCTTATCTTTGAATATCAGTTAAGTGGCCGTAGAACTTGGAGTAACTTATCTAGATCTGGATGTTTGACTTTATAAGGGTAGACTATAAGTTCAGTAAAGAAACATAAGAAGTTGCACCTTCCAATGCTGTATGAGAAGTTGAGAACAAACTTTGAACCCATAAGAATGAAAAGCATAAATATGAGATCTTCTATCAATGCACCAGTAAGAATCTGAGAAATCAAAAATAAATAAATTCAAACACTGAAGAAGTCTAATAAGTGAAGAAAGATAAAATGCAATTTGATTTAGGTACGCTATTGGTTTTACAAACTTAACCAGTCAAGATTGTTTTTTTTTTAAACCTTCGCAAAGGCTGCAAAGTCGTGGAATCAAACTCTCGATCTTTAGGTAACCAACAGTCCTAGGACTTTTTCCTAGCCAACTGTGCTACCTCCCCTTTCAACCAGTAAAGATTGTTGTTTTGTGAATTGTTTTCCTTTACTCCTTTCCAGACAATGATCCAGTTGAGACTTGCCAAATTGGTAAAAGTTTTACTATATGATTTGATAGCATAATGATCAGCTATTTGATAGTTTCCTACTTATAATTTCCAATCGCATCCCTGCAACAACAAATAGTTTCGTACTCATTGAAATACCTTTGCACAACACCAAATGGCTGAAAGTAGACTGTCTGAAGAATCCAAAGCACCACCATTCAAGAAAGAAATTTTATCTTAAAATTGTCAAGGATCACTGACAAGTCACATAGACACAAACTATAAATATTACTGGAAAACAAAGAGAGCTTGGGAGGATACATGCATCAAGGAAAATATAAGCAAGAACTGAACTTTGCAAAATGCCCTGCAGAAAATTAAAATTTGTGGCACACAAATTAGAAGGTGTTACTAGGTAGAAATTTTGAGGAAAAATTATTTCTAATGCAGTTGTATTGAACCCTCCTCTGACTACAACTGTCTAATAAATAGTCGAACATTCTTTTCATTCTTTTTTGTAAGTACAGCAACTGTTTGTACCATACAGGTCATCTCACATAGCCATAATAACTGCCAAGTGAAGCAGGAGAAATTAGGAGAAAAATTATTTTGCACTATTGTTTCAAGCTACCTTGTAGGCATCCGAATCAAGATAGAGCATGTTAAACAACAAATGTCGATATGCCTCCACCTTGTGCAGAATCAGATCGATCAAGATAATCTACAAAATGAAAAAGAATCTTGAATAATAGTTAACAAAGGCATAACTAATGTAAGCCATACTTTTTGCTTTCTAAGTTTTAAGCATTGTTTAGGGCCTAATAGAGCTGTATTACCACAGTTAGAAAGTAATAACCGGCAATAAAAGTACCAGCAGGGTGGTACAGATTTATACTGGCATGTACCAGGCAATATGGTAATCCATATCAACCCAATCACCTCACCACGAAACATCTCGCTGAGACATAAATAAATTTACCATAAATTCACACTCGATGTAGGGATCAGCAACAGCTTTGCACTTCTCCTGACAAAAGAACAGGCATGATCTCTCAATTTCATGAAAGGGTATGTAGAAGTTAACTAACATAACAGATTGAAAAGAAGAGTATGAGATCTTAAAGCATATGATTATTATTATGTTTTATTAGATGATGAGGGGGCACATCCCTAGGCGATTGGGGAGGCGATTTTGACGATCCGAGATACCAAAAAATCGAGAAAAATCTCAATCTCTCTTGACGATCGAGATGGAATACCTGCGACAATCCATTCCTCTCTCAGTTCTGATCTCACCCCGTCCTCTCCATCCCCGATTTGCTCGTGCAGATCAGAGACGCGAAATTTACGAAGGAAAGAGGGTTTGAGGAGGACGATGGTAGCTCATCGATTCAACCTGATAGCTGATCTCAAATTACCTTTACGGGCATTATCTGAGGCAATCTCCTCAATAATGGCGTCAATCCATGAGTTGAGAAAGGTTAACAAGGGAGCTGTTGTGGAGGACTATCAAAGCGTTATCTCAAGCTTTGACTTGTAATTTAACAGTTTCAATCAATGAAACTGGCTTATGCCTCTCTCTCTTTTTTTTTAAAAAAAAGAAGAAGAGCAGAGAGGAGAAAGTACAAATAATCTCTCATACACATTTCATCAAACGGATGTTGCCAGGAGAGTACTGCACGTACAGCCTCCGTACAGTTGAGCCGCATCCAATGCACCGGGGGCGCTGATGCAGCATCGTTCTCACCTTCCATTGCTATTTAGTGGGATCTGAAGCAGTGGCGAAGCCAGGAATTTTGTTAGAGGTAGGCAAACATATATGGTTGCAAAAACAAAAATTCAACATAACAAAATTGTTACTGTAGTAAAATAAGTAAAAATTAAAGTTTAATATGTACTTTTTGGGACTTTGCTCCTTCAGAATATCTGACACGATATTTGACACATTTTTTTTATTTGAAGCCTGTAGGCGGATTTCATTGAAATTAAAAGTCTCATACAAAGGTTACAGTGTACCAGTAAAATAAAAAGCTAATAAAACTTGAATTAAACACTGGTCTATACCAGTAATCATCTTAAAGAAGTGGGAAAAGCTGAAGCTCAAATAAATTAAAATCCTCTCGGAATTTGACACATGCTGCTCCCAATCAGAGGGTGGAATCACTTGATTTTCTGCGCCTGGATACCTACAACCATGATAAGTATCATGCTTAATCAATCCATATTATTGACCCGATAAACTCTTTAAACCTCAATTATGAAATTAGGTCTACATAGTTACCCTTGGTGTGAAATTAAACTCCATACCAGGAAAAATAATCAAGGCCAATTAGTACAGACCTAGAACGTTGTCAAACTAGCAATTTCTACTTGAATCCACTGTGTCGGACAATGCATTTTTAGGGAAAAAATTTGTGCATGGAAAACAACATATGAATTAGACAATTCAAATTGAAAATTTATAGATAGGACAATTTAGAATTACTAGTATGGTGTAATATGAAAGTATACTGGCACTTTGATTTTCACCCCCTCATGTGCAACTAACCCTCCAATTTAGCATTCATTAACCTCAATTTTAAAAGAAGACTCCAATTTTTTCCCTTAACTGTGACATTAAACACCAGACCAATACCATTGGATTCAAGGTTGAATCATGCTCTGCCAAAGAATACATTCAAAATCTCCATTTCACAAAAGAGGGGAAATTGAAGCAACTCAAACAAAGGCATTTGTACAAGTTACAAAACCAACATGGGTCAAAAAGGAAAAATCAGAGGTTTGTGAGATTACTGGGAATTTTTTTCAATCGATCTTTGGCTAGCCTCTGCTGACTCTGCTGACTACTGCACCACCTCAAGTTCCCAAGCATAAGCAATCAACAAAAATCCAAGAACAACTGTAATTAGGTTGAAATTCGAAATTTTAACTCAAATGAATGACCATGACTAGTTTGACAAGCTGATAAGGAGAACCATTTACTGAATAATAATAAAAAAAAGAAATCAGAAGAGAGGGACTAACATGGAAGAACACCTCTAAAACAAACTAGACACCAACAAAAGGTCAGAGAGAATCGGAATTCAGAGAAAATCAATTAGAGACAAACAAGTAGAAAAGGCTATGAAATGGTATTGGGAGAAAAAGGGACCCTGTAAAGAAGGCAACTTTACAGTGAATTAAATAAATTACAGTTCAAAATTGAAACCTATTCAATCCAGTACTGGTAATATACTAATTTACCACACAGACAACAGTAGAAGGGGATTTACCGAACAGCAGAGGCTAGGGCTAGCGGGCACAGGCGGGCACAGGCGGCACGGCGATCAGCGGTAACAGGCGGCGCGGCGATCCTTCGTCTTCGCGCAGGCGCAGGCGGAGGCGACGGTCCTTTTTTTTCTTTTCTCGCGTAGCGCTGCTCTGGCTCTCTGCGAGCGCTGATTCCGTGCTGCTAGCGGAGGGTTGAGAGTATTTTTTTTTTTTTTAATTGATCTGGGCTCTGGATTATGAGCTTTGGGTTATGGGCTCTGGGGTAGGCAAGCCCAAAAATCTGAGGTAGGCAAATCCATAAAAAAGCCCGGTCCAAAAATAAAAAAAATTCCAGGGTAGGCAAGTGGTGCTTCGCCCCCGATCTGAAGTCTAATTCGATTTATTGTTACAGAAAAAAAGGTCATAGGTGCCAGTAAGCCTGATAATGGACAGGCTTCCCATCTACAGTCCTCGGAATCGTTCAATCACGCATTGAAGCATCCACGACAGCTGACTAGTACGAGGTAGAGGCGGATGGTACCAGCTCAGTTTAGTGGTTATGGTTTTGGTTTGGAATATGAGTTAGAATTTTGGGCATTTGCATAAAGTCCACCGAGCCACTTTTCTACTTCGATCCTGGCAAAATTTACCAGAATCAAGCGGAATTCATATAATCTAAGGTAACAGAATATTACTGTTTAGACCCGCACCGTCCGATCATGATTCGCACAAATATTAAAAGGTCCCCGAACATTCCACCTTAAGCTGGATTGGTCCAAATTCTAATCGGAACGTCTGGACCTAGACACAAATATATGTTTTTTTTTTTAACATATATATTTGTTAACTAAGAGGTTTTTTTTTTAGATGAATTAACTAAGACGATATGGATTCAACAGAGCGGATTTTTTTTTTCCTCGAATTTGGATTTCCTAAAGTAATTCAAATTTTGAGTTTAGAATCGGAGTGCTTTGACACTAATATTAAAGGACCCTATGTATTTTACCTGAAGTTACAAACTACTGTTTAAAAAAAAATTGCACATGATATAAAAATTAAATTAGAAAGAAGAATGAGAGATATGGATCCCATTCCATCTTACTGAATCCGCTAATGCGCTCTTGCTCGTACGGAGAGTCAAACAGGTAGTAATTTTGAGCAAAAAAGATAGGAGCAATTAAATGAGAAGATGACTATGTCTGTGTGAATGATAACATGAGTCTGTATCCCCAGCCCTTAGGTACCAGACAAACTGAGTACAATACTCTAAGCCGGATCAAAAATAATACAGTGCCTATTTACTATTTAGATATAGAGAGAGTCCGTTTTGAGATTCATACCATACTAAAACTGACGACTCAAGTCATATCTCATTCTATACCTTCAGGTATTGCATTTGATCTGAATTCGGATAGTATCTGGTTAGTGCAGAAACATCATGTGCACGAGTTAGCTTGTGAATTGTGATAAAGCCCATGAACCTAAAGTTCACGTCTGCTGATATAAAAAAGTGAACCACCCAACATAAATCAAACTTTATAAAATCATTTTTTTTTCTCTGCCAACTCCTCTGTTCCAACCAACCTTAGAAAATTAATAATCAGGAAGCATGGTTTCCATACTCAACCCTCTGTCCTGCCTCCCTCATCTTCACCTTCACACTAGCAAATTCTTGCATACAATGGGAATTTCTTAGCCTGTAGTATCTCAGCAGTACACTTGCACAGAATATATGTTAGCATAAAAAATAATAAATAAAAACTTATTTTTTCTCATTTAAGGAACGACACAAGATTAATAGACTTAAATTGACAACCACAACAACACCATGAATCACAATAAAGATGACAAAATGTTTCACAATGACAAATTGCTCGAGTATCAAATTTTTTTTTTATTAAATCACAATGAATCATCGCTCTTGACCTCTCTTGTACTTGAGTGTCAAAGCTTTAGGATTTATTTCTTTATAATCCACTGCTATTGCTCTTGATAGATTCAACATTTCAAAAATAATCAAACAGTTACGGTAGATTCGATCTCTTGAAGCCTTAAAGTAACAGCTCTTTTATGGGCTTCCAATCCCTCCACCTCGGCCATTTTAGCCACAAAAGGGCCTAATTTCTTAAGACCCTCCTCAGACAGAGACTGTACCGTGATATATTTTAGAAATGAATTCAATGAAACACCACTGTACATTCTCGCATACCCATAAGTTGGAAGTACATGGTTTGTACCACTAGCATAGTCTCCTACGCTCTCAGGGGTCCACTGCCCCAAAAACACAGACCCTGAAATAACATTCCAAAATCTTAGATTGAGATAAATCAGAGTAATTGAAGTGGTATTGAACAATTATTATTTATCATTTACTAAGGCCTACAGAAAACTGCTCGTTTGTACAACAGATTACAGCGCAAGGTGCTGATCCACATGCACCATCCTTAAAAGAGTCGAACTTCTTTAAACTTAAAATCAAGGTAGCAGGTGAGATATTTTAAGAATAGCTAGTTGTATGTATGACTTGAATATTTGGTAATCTTGAGGATATGTGAAATGTTTGTAAAATGTTTTGCACGTTGTTGAAGTTATATAATGTACCTGCATTCTCAATTAACCCCTCCCATCTCTCAGCATCTTTGACATTGACTATTAGATGCTCAGGAGCATACAAGTTTGAAAAGGATATTGCCTACGCAGCAAGAAAAAGAACAAGGTGAAAAACATTTAGACAAAGCAAGAACAAGTTAAGCTCAAATTTCAACCATGGTGGACCAGCTGGTATCTTGTCAATTCAGCCCTGCTTGATATTTCTCAGTTATTCAAATGCAAACGCAAAAGGATCTAAAATTATATTACCATGGTTTTTATTTTACACGAGTAACATATGAAACTTAAATAAAAGGAGAGTTGTGAAGAGGAGAAACTTCTTTTGACTGAACTGAACAGACAGTTACCTTATTACTGCAATTGTGCTACAATAGTTAAATTGAACGCCAGATAAGACAAAGTCCCCCCCCTAAGGAAAAAGAAAAGAGCCGCCGGTACTAAAATTCCCAAAGCAAAGAATAAAATAATGGTAATCTCATGTGTGGAACTGAAAAATAAAAAAATAATATCAAATGTAACCCAGCAATGATAAAAACTAGGTTACTAAATAGCGAAAACATGGATAGCTCTCCAGTCTCCACACCTGCGCCCGATCTACTTTGAAAATGACAAAATTACCCTTATGAGGGGTCTATCTACACATAAATGAGAAATGACAAGGAGGTGACTTGTGTGCCTCTAAATAAATTAGAGGAAAAGGGCATATGTGTCTTCATTAGCTTGTAGAAAAGCACAGGAGGTTCTTCTCATTTTTCAGAGCTACACATTACAGTTTTATACTCTCAAAGCAATTATCATGATAAACTAACCTCAACCATGTCTCTAGCGAAGACAATGAAGCTGTGGCTGAGAGCTTTTGAGGCAAAATCTCCTCTAGGGAGAGCAGCACATTGTTTGCTCACTTCAGCTTCAATGGCTTCCACATCAATGCCTTCTCCTGCTACTACCAAAACCACCTGACTATCGGGCCCATGCTCGGCCTAACTTGGAATTAAAACCAAAGGACTAAGTTTACAGATCCAAAAATTTCCATCATTAATTCTATTGTAGAAGAGTTCTCACTTTTTACCTGACCAGACCAACTATTTATATTGATCAGTAGCACATATGTAACTGTATGTGTTATAGTTAAATCATTACATCTATATTAATTTATTTCATATTCCTCTATTGTTGTAGGATTAAAAATGAAATGAAGTTTTCATGTAACCAAGAAAGATACATATGTTAGCATGTCTAGTGGAGTTGCAACAAAATGATACAGGAAAGGTCCTCAAAGACTAGTCATATGATGCCTACCTATGGTGAAGGTTGAACTTATCTTAGAATAGACAAAAAAGTAAATAGAATACGTGAATAAACATGCGTAGTAAAAAATATCAAATGCGATGAAGATAAACAAATTTGTACCTGAGAGAGAAGATCAGCAGCTACATGGACAGGATTGGCATACCTATCAGCAATTACCAGAACCTCTGAGGGACCTGCCGGCATGTCTATTGACACCATAGCTTCACTGTTCTGAACAAAACAAGAAGCTCATTGTCGCATAAACTGTGATAACATCAATACCTTTAGAGGTGAATTCGCATGCTTCTATACAGGGACAAAGCATGTGTACTTCTTACCGAGGATGAACACATTGGAATGTTTCTGTCGTATGTTACACAATGGATTTCAGAACTGCAGGGGTTCTGCATGACTTCTGCAAGTTTGTTGATTACAATCGAATTTTGCATTCTCATAATAATGGTACTAGTATCTCCTGCACCAGTTAGGTAGCAAGTAATTCAAAATGGTACAAAAGACATACCTGAAGTATCATTTTCGCTGCTGTGACATACTGGTTTCCTGGTCCAAAAATTTTCTCAGCCTATGCACACAAACAAATAAATAGTGTCATCCACATGTTGGGAGAATCATTTTTCTTTTTACGTCTGATAAGCATTTACCAGAATTAAGATATATCTAATGTTCTAAAATGAGTATACTATGTTGTTAGATTGAAACATTCAGTACATTGATACTTGGCAAGGCAACCCCAAAAGTACAAGTGAAAGAAGGTTCTAATTACCTTGGGACAAGATGAGGTTCCCCAAGCCATTGCTGAGATTGCCTGCATGCAAAAATATATATAATTGCTCATCTAACTACAGATTAGTTCCAATTTAAGCAAGGCAAAATTATAAAAAAAAAAAAAAAAAACTTGAATAATTTCTCAACCTGAGCTCCACCAGCTTTAAGTATATGAGTAACACCAGCTTTCTTTGCACAGTAAAGAACTTCCTACAAAAGAAATGCCTTTATAACTGTGACAACACAATTGGATGCGCTACTATTATAGATGTTGTACCACTCTATTCCTTTAATGGCTCAATTTGGTGTTTGACTGCAGAACTGGCACTTGCACAACTGGGAATTGAATGAGGCATTTGGTACATGAAAGTAGCATTGCACATTTTGAAATTATTGGATTGTACCTTACAAATAGAACCATCACGGCTAGGGGGTGTGGCAAGAACAATAGTTTTGCAACCAGCGATCTGAGCAGGCTATTAAAAAATAAACAAAATTATGAATTAAAACAAACAAAAAAAAAATGGAACAGCAGTCATAAAAAGGAGCAACTAATCATGCTTATGCTTATAAGATAATTCCTTGTACCACTGCAAGCATTAGAGCGGTAGACGGTAGAACTGCAGTACCACCAGGTACATAAAGCCCAACAGAACCAATAGGCCTTGATATTCTTTTGCATTTTACACCCTAAAAGTATACAGTTGGAAAAATGAAAGTCAAGTGAGAAAAAAAAAACAAGCCTCTTTTCAAAAAGAACATGCTAAAGAAAGAAACCAAAGATAGAAATGAATCACCTTCATGTTTTCAATAATTTTCTCCGGAAGCTTTTGTGCTGCATGAAATGCATAGATATTATCATAGGCTACATCAAATGCTTCCTTTACTTCTGGATCAATCTGCATATAATCAAAATTTTAGAAGGAATCCAAAGAAGAAGAATCCCATAAATAAAACTTGGTATTAGTCCCAAAGTAACCTCATAATACAGATATGCCACTGCAAAATCACAAATATCAAACATGCCACTGGAAAATGAGAAAATTTTATTTATACCACTCACCATACTTCAACAAACCTTAACATGTAACGTTTTCCTATTATTCAAAACAAAGATGCAGATTCGCTATTGATACCCTTCTAGGTGTATCTTTGTGAGAGGTTCTATTGCAGTGGGATGATCCCACTAGGCCAGATTTCTAGCGAAATACTCCTATTTTCCTTCCATTAAGAGAGACCATTTATAGGAATTATCAGAAAAAGGGGAAGCAGTGTATAGAGGTTATTTCTGACGATTTATATGTGTACCCGATACATCATATATTCATATCTACTCTCTCTAAGGTATGCTTGATAATATGGCAATGCTAGTTATGCAAAATATCAAATGCTATTTAAAGTTTTGAAACTGTCACTGTAAAAGAATAAATTGTGCAGTATTGGAAGAAACAAAATAACACCTCTACATCTGGCATGCCACTGACAAGCTCCACTATACTGTCTAGTGCAACTTTGTCAAATTTAGCTGTATAACTGAACAACAAATAAACTTCAGAGGAAGTGCAAAACTATAATGTTAAAGACAAAATATTGTATGCTAAAAGATAGAGATAAAAAAGTAAAAAAGTTACTCTTTAACTGCTTCATCTCCTCTTGTTCTAACGTCATCCACAATGGGAGTCACCTAAATTGAAATGTTTATTAGAAAAATAACCATTCTTACAAAAACCAAAGCAGATCCTATCAATACTTGCCAAGAAATGGACAATCAGTTAAATCTGTCCACATGAAAGAGTTATCATCCAAAGTTCAGAAATTTGTCAAAATATAAACATACACCATTTTCACAGAAATAATATTGGCACTGGCACGTACCAGTACTAGTTAATATTCATTGCAATTTAGCATAATATGTCCATTTAAAAACTAAATCACCTCTAGAACAGCCTCAAAGCAATGTAATAACAAAATAAAGAAAAAAAATCAGAATGGAGCATCTGGCACCAACCAAGTTGTTGCCAGCACATTCCAGTACCAATTCAGGTATTGTCAACCTTCCAAGTTGGATGATGTGAAGTAAGCTTGAATCAGAAATAATCAAAACATGATCATGTCCTTAGTTCAACTACAGTATTCAAACAAAATCTAGATTCAAAATTTGAGCTCCTTTTTAGATAAGGAAACTAACCGTACTAAAAATGGATGAAAAGTCAATCCTGGGGCGAGACTTGAGTCCATTGATCTCAGTATCATTTAAATCACATAGCTTATATGATTTCATTGCACAACTAATTGGGAAAGTTTTCCAACCTAAAATTGACCAAATACAATTTATATTCTGAATTAGTAAATGAGTGCATTTAGCCTGAAGTAAACCTCACTCCTGCAACTTATCCAAAAAGTATGCTTCAATTCTGCCATGATTAACCCTCAAAATGTAAATTGAGGCTAATTTGGGTGATTTTACATTTTGAGGGTTAATCATGGCAACTTATCCAAATCACCCAAATTAGCCTCAATTGACACTATAACACTAATACATACTGCCATACCAGACACCCACACACAGATAATGCCTCCTGAGTTTCAATCTTTTAGGGTCATGTAGTCCTTGAAAGTTGCTACTGGCTTTATTTTAGTTAAGGGCCTTTTTTCTTCATGTTCAGCTAAAAATTGATATAAATGTTTAAATTCTTGCAGCTCATATCATGCTTCTAAATAGTGTTGATGAAGATGCGTGATATGCAACTTAGCATAAACTATGATGCACTTTTCAAACAATCTAACCCTCTATTGTGTAGTTACACTTCAGTTTAGTATAATAATTTAGCCTCATTTTACTCCTGATCTTGTGACCAAGAATAAGTCACCCAACCAGAAAAGGAAAATACATAGGTAATACTGATCCTGCACATCCACTGCAAAAGTTCGAGTGTCCTTTTATTTAATTTAAAATTTTCAGCTGTTGAACTTCCACTGATGAATTGAACCTCATGTCAAAGAAACTTCTGGTAATATTTCATTGCAAATATTGATACAAAAGGCATCTAAGTATTCACCTTTTGAAAAAGAAAAGGTGGTAGTTCTAGGTAGAACATTTCCAAAACCAAAAGTTCTATGCTTGATTAGAACTTGGCTACTCCTTGCAAAAGGAATGGGTTTGGCATCCATAAAGAACCTTCTCTCCTAAACAAATATTTTTGAAGCAAGATCTATCATAAAGCAGATATTTCATATAAAATGATCACTGCGCTAATTGCTTGATTCATAAAAATAAAAATAAAACATGCCAGTTTGCTAAATGTCTACAAGTATGCTAGGAAGTACAGAAAAACAAAACATAATTATTATATTGCTCAAACTTGAGGTGCGTAGGTGTGTGTATGGGTGAGGTGAGGTGCGCGTGAGGGAAGGTGTATGCGTCGGTGCGCAAGTGTGAAGGTGGGATGCAGAGAGAGAGAGAGAGAGATAGAGGTTGTACCGTACGGAGCGTGTCCTCCCGGCGATAGAGCGAGAAATGAAGAACTCCTAGCGAGTAGTGGCAGGGTTGGGAACTTGGGATTTAGTCCGGTGTCAGTTACGAATGGAGATGGAGGAATGGGCTTGTGTTAATTAATAATTGGGCTTCACGGTTTTCGGCTCTGTAGAAAAGGAAGTTTATCCTTTCATCTTCTGTGTAATTTTGGGCCTTCTCCTCGATTAAGAATTTAAGATAGTTGTAATTGAGACGTTGCAAGAATTTGAACTCTTGATCTTGCATTGATTTACATCTATAAATCCCTAGCATATATCTGATCAGGTCCCCTCTGGATCTGATAGCGGATTGATTTTAGTCGGTATTTATATATGTCTGCTAAAGCTCTTAACTATTTTTAAGACAAACAATTGTTATTTTTGAATTGGTTATTCTAACTATTCTTATTTTTGCAAACAAACATAAATTGTATAAATTGCGAATCCAACTGTGAATCCACGCCACCTTTTTCTTCTCGTTCTTTTCTTTTGCTATTTCTTCTTTTTCATTTTCAAAGCTACTGAATGTTTCCATTTTAATTGATCTACTAAGTTTGCTAATTGCTTTAAAATTATTTTCCCATTTTTTACATTTTTTTAAGGGTCAACACTCAACACGGTTATTGTTGAAATTTAAACATTAAAAACTCAAAATGTCAAGTTAATATGTTTGCATATTATCTCCAATTGATTGACCAGTATGTGATATGTATTAATCATTTCCTTTGATATGACCGTTTGATATATATCTTCTTATTATTTGAAGATTCTGAGAAATATTTCTTTAATTGTAAATTATTTATATTAATGACAATTAAAGACTCTTTAATAGTAAATATTTTCACAGCATGATGCGTTTCCTATTTTGATATTTAATATGGCAGTTTTGTCTTTCTCTCTTTCTTCTCCAATTTATGCAGAGACGTTTCTTTACCTTTCTAAATATAAATCATCCTATTTCATATTTTTGAGGTATCCATTCAGAAAAAGAAAAGATAATACAATATTTCCGTATCATCTTGAAAAAGCATCTTGCTCATATTATTCCTCTAGATTTTCAATTCACTATTACAATAATATTATTCGATAAATTGCTGGGTATCAAGGAGTTATCATCTGTCGCTTCCACGGTCGTGTCCCAAGAAGTTGACTATCCCGGATTATCTTGGTTGCGATTCCAAATCTTGCACGGTAGAGACGGAATTCGCTTAAGGACAGTGCTTCGCACGATCCGGATAACACAATTTTAATTATAATTAAATTTTTCTGTTATTATCCGATATCTGTTATTATATTTTAAAGTTAAGAAGAACTAACAGTTATGATATGTAATTGTAAGAGCTTACTAACATATTCACAAAAATCAATATCGAACTTCTTTATTTCATGCTTAGATTTGAAGAACTTATTTTTATCATGTTGATTATTTATCTAGTATCTAATTAACTAATAAATTTAAATTCAACTAATTATTTTCTTATTAGATAGTAGTATAGATTCTCTTAGACACTATACGCAATACTTAGCACACAGCTACTTAGCATGTCTTTGACAACGTTAGTCAACCCTTCCCAGAATCGATCCGTTCTTTTATCTCGCATTTATGAATGTCTCCGTGTGTTGTATAATTGATGAGCGGGCTCCACATAGATAAGGCGTTATTTTCTCGGTAATAAAATTAAGAGAGCAGAACAGTTCGACTCGTTATACTCGGTGCTATATAAAGAAACCAGCTCATTTAATCACCATCTCGATCGTACTTCTCGCTCTCTAATCGTTCGCTTTCGTCTCTCCATTCTCCAAGCTTCAATTCTCGTGCACGCTGTCGCTGAACGAACCTCCAACCATATTAATCTGATTCTGTTTCTCTTTCTATTTGAGTTTTGCTCTAGCTACCTTCAACTGGTAAATTTCGATTTAATGGAGGGAACTCTAGGTAATTAGGGGTTGCTGGGACGATCGTCTGTAGTTTTCTTTTATTTAATTGGAATTTTTATATGTAGATATAAAGAAAGGAAGGAGGCCAAAAACAGTCCGTCAGAGACGCAGAGAGAAATCAGAAATTGAAAGATGGAGAAGAGAGAATTGGGAAAGACGGGATTAAAGGTGAGCGCTCTAGGCTTCGGCGCCTCTCCTCTCGGCAACGTGTTTGGTGACGTGCCTCTCTCTGACTCCATTGCTTCCGTTCGTCGAGCTCTCGACCTTGGGATCAATTTCTTTGACACCTCTCCGTTAGTACACGAGTAACTCTGAATCTCTTTAGATTTCAGCTGTTTAGTAATGACAGAGTTCAATTGATTGGTAGTACTTTTTTGTGGATTTATCAGAGTTCCAGTGTTGTCTGAATAAATGTTATTTTGGTTGCCAGTAAGAGACCGAGTTTCTTTTAGTTCCCACAGTAGAGGCAGATATTTTGGTTAGGTTTGTGTTTAGTTTCTAGAAATATAACTTACTTTGGTTTGACATTCTGAATTAATCTTTTCGGTTCAATTTGGGTTTTGAGTTGCTCTGGTAAATAAAACTTAAGACAGACCCGGGTCTTGGGTTAGCTGATCTAGCACTGTTAATTTTACAAATGCTTTTGAATGATTTACTTGTGTGTTTAAGTAGTGAAGTAATTAATTTCATAAAGTAATTGAGCTATACCAAAAGTCAAAAGCAAATAGGAATCACCAATTGCTGGTATGAAAACCAGTTTCCAGATACAACTTTTAGACATGCTACCAGTGACAAGACTACAACTTTCTTCTTGTTATAGAAAATGTATCTTTGATCTCACACAAAGTTAAGCACGGAAAATTTTCTGATTTTTTTTTCCTATTGGGTTACCATTTGTAAGGTACTATGGAGGTACAGTTTCGGAGAAAGTATTAGGAGAGTGTTTTAAGGCAATTGGTGTACCACGAGATCAGATCATTGTCTCGACCAAGTGCGGTAGATATGTTGAGGGATTTGATTTTAGTGCTGAACGGGTAACCCGCTCTATTGATGAGAGCCTCACTAGGCTTGGGTTAGACTATGTCGACATCCTACAATGCCATGACATTGAGTTTGTATCACTTGATCAGGTAAAAATTATTATTTCTATACCAAGAATTTCTGCACCTGTAAATCACTCTTTGCTCGTTAAGCGACCATCCAAGTGTTTTCAAAGTTTGGTGCATTACTTAAGCTGAGGCCTTTATGTACCAGTTAAGTTAGATTCCAATATGTCGATCTTCCTTCATGGTATGATAATTGTTGTCTAACTCTAGCAAGTCCTGCATACTTTCTTTTCATAATTTTCTGAATTGGATTTTTTTGAGATGAATATGATTTGATCTTTTTCAAAATTGTATCTTTTATAGATTGTGAATGAGACGATTCCAGCACTCCAAAAGATAAAAGAGACAGGAAAGGCTCGGTTCATCGGCATTACCGGACTCCCACTTGACGTCTACACTTATGTGCTGGACCGGGTCCCACCTGGTTCGGTAGATGTCATTCTTTCATATTGCCATTTTGGGATCAATGATTCAACTCTTGTGGATTTAATTCCCTATTTGAAAAGCAAAGGCGTGGGTGTGATTAGCGCCTCCCCTCTGGCCATGGGCCTTTTAACTGACAGTGGGCCACCAGCCTGGCACCCTGCATCTGATGAATTGAAGGTGCATTGCGTATTTGTTTTCTTAATTACTAGATGTGCTGCCATGTACACTTAGTGCTTCATAAGGGGTGATAATGATACCGACTGTTTGGTATTCTAAAGAAGTGATCAAGTCTCTCTCTGTTTTTTTTTTTTTTTTTTTTGTTCTCTCTCCTTGCCTACGAGGTGTGTTTATTACTTTTGTTGTCGGATGCTATTTGTTAGATGATTTGTATTAGACTAAAAGCCCATAATTTGATGCAAGATTAAGAAATGTCTATTATTAGAATATAATAACGGTATAAAACTGGTCCTATACTAAAATATGAACAGCATTATTGCTCTAGTCTTTTGGGATAAAAATCATTAAACTTGTTAAGCAATGTCAAGATAATATTTCTAGCAGTTCTAGGCGAATTTATAATGTACATGATAGGCAACATTTTTCCTTTTTCTTTTTTTCAGAGTGCATGCAAATTGGCTGCAGAACATTGCAGGAAGAAGGGCAAAAAGATTACAAAAATAGCCATGCAGTATTGCTTTTCAAACAAAGACATCTCAACTGTGCTTGTTGGGATGAACTCTCCTACTCAGGTATTGGACAGTACTGTCTGGCACAAATTTTAACTGGAATTGGCTAACACCATATTTACATCCTTAAATAATGTAGTCAAGAGTGAGGCTATGGTCCTATGCATAGGGCATATTGGTCCGAACTATGGATCAATATTTTAATTTTCAAAGTTCAAACAATCGATCTGAACCGTTTAACAAGTTTACATTTTTTAGAGTTTTTTTTTACTATTTTTTTGATAGGTAGAAAATCATTTGATCTAAAGATTCTAGACCATTCAAAAGTTGTGATTTTCTACCTATCTAAAAAAATAGTAAAATATTATCAAAAAAATATAAAATTGGATCCTCATTACACTTTCATATGAAAATCACATTGAACAATTCAGATCAACTATTTGGATTTGAAAATGAAAATATTGATCCGTAGTACAGACCAATATGTGCTATGCATAGTATCATAGCCCCACTCCCTCTAATAATGTAGTCAATACTAATTGTGAGATCTTAACAGGTTGAGGAGAACGTAGCAGCTATCCTGGAGTTATCCAGCAATGGAATTGACAAAGAGCTACTTGATGAACTAGAGAACATTCTAGAGCCTGTTAAGAACCAGACCTGGCCCAGTGGCATTCAACAAAGCTAAGCCATGAATATTTAAGTTATTTGTGAAAACAAAAAAATCACATAACCTCAAGCAATAAAGATGTTTTGCGTCTACTTATTTTGAATTTTTGGGCCTCTTTATGTTGTTGGTTGATAGATCAATGGCCCTATTATTTAAAATCAGATCAAATAAGTTGAATTTTTTTTGTTGTCAATTTCCTTGTGCAAATAAGTGCAAAATACTGATGAATACAAATGTATGGTATTTGGTAATATTAGGTTGTTTCTTTTTTGTTTTTATAAATGTGTCAAGATCTCTCACGTCATGGAGAAATTGACCATTTTAAATGATGACCTGTGACATGTATAATTTAGATTTGTGTTCATCAGTTATCATTTTTTTTTGTCATTTTGTTGTCCTAATTAAATGGCGCTTGAAGTTGAGCAATCGATGTCATTTGTGCATTTTTTTCTGGAACCGAGAATAAGTTCAACCGAATTTGTTTCCCATGAGGAGGTAGTTTCTTTAAATTTTCAAATTACATTGATTTGGATTGAATTCAATGACTAGGAGAACATGCAAGGGGTCTTGGGTCTTGCGACTTGAGAGTAGGTCCGATGGGCATTGGATCTACTTTAGTTTGACGAGTTCAATCACCGTTCAATATGCTTTAAGATTCATGGGCAATGCTTTAAATTTTGTGTGGGTCTGGTTCGATTTTCATGCTCACAGATCTTTAGATGGATCGGACGATCATGAAGCTTGTTGAACCTAAAAGTAGGTATGATGGGTATCGGACCAACTCCGTTCTCGGGTCTTGCACTTGAGAGAGAGAAACTAAACATGGCACTTTGTGGTTAAAGCCCCTGAGAGGATCTAATTTCAGAACTTGTTGGCACATAGTTCGATTGTTTGAGGCTTTGATTAGGAAAGGCAGCAGGAAAATATAATAACAATTTTTGTATCCATCTTTTTTGTTTTCCAAATGCAATTTAGATAAGATGTGGGCCTAGTAATTATCATTATAATTGTTTTACATGCATCTTATAATATGCATTTGGAATTTATGTAATGTACATTCAACTATTGTAAGTGCATACTTATTTAAGTATAATTAAAGCAATTGTTCGCATCCGTCACGTATTTTTCATGTCAGCTATTGCATAATGTATACTTGCTATTGCGAACTTCTATACTTAATTTCTAGACCACTCTATAATATGTAATTGACTATGCATAATGCTTTGATTATTAAATAATATACATTTTATGTAATACACACTTATATTTTTTTTTTTCTTTCAGAGATTAACAAAAACCAATTGGAAGTGCAGATTTGAAGGTAAATATAATATTTCATACAGATAAACTCAAAGAATATGATTATGATTATGATTATAAATGGATAGAATGTGTGAATTGGGTTTGATCCCATGTGAATATAGCAATGTGCATGACAACATGAATATGTTTGGAAACAAAAACCAATATGTTGGCGGGCACATGTTAGCAGCGAAAGAATTAGTGCTTTAAAAAAAAATTAAAAATAAACAAATGAACAATTAACGATGATTACTCGGAGATAAACTAACACACACACACAATAAACAATTGAGCGGTTTGGATCGACTGTTTGAACTTTGAAAATGTAAAAACCGAAGCATTTATTCCACGATCTAGGAACAAACGCTTCGGTTTTTACATTTTCAAAGTTCAAACAGTCAATCCAAACCGTTCAATATTCAATCTATATTAAAATGTGCTTGGATACCAAATTTTATTTTATTTTTAATTTTTTTACTATTTATTAAGTCAGTTTGAAAATTATTGTTTTCAATGATCCAAAAACTTTTCACTGTTTATTAAAATCAGCGATTTTAAAATACTGACTACTAATATCATCTAACTATTTAGATCAGCCATTTGAACTTTGAAAATCGGAAAACTAATTAGTTACATACGATTTTGGAACAAACATTTTGAGAACAATGATGAAGAACAAAAATATTCTCACCGGTCACCACCAAAATGGAGAACAATGATAAATCAGCTATCCAAGTTGCAACTTTGAATTCAGGTGCATTGGGTTTGGATCTGTGGGACAATGGAAGTACATTTTAGAAGCCTGAATGAAATGTTTGCCGAATTCATTTTTTATTCTAAATGGTTGTACATAATTCTCACTATTTTGCATGTTATTATTGACTAAAAATTAGAAGTAACACATCCCACATAAGTCATTGATAGATCAAGCAGCGAGCACGAGTGGGAAAAAATCGTGCTACTGATCAGTCAAGTGATTATTTATTTCGGACTACTGTATCCTCTCTATTTACTTAGGGTAATAGAGAGGATATGGATTCGGCTTGAGTTGGGATTAGTCTGGTGTTTTGTTACGAATGGAGATGAAGGAATGGGCTTGTGTAAATTAATAGTTGGGCATCACGGTTTTCGACTGTGTAGGAAAGAAGGTCTGTTTTTAGAATCCAAATTCACTGCTTGCTAAATTGACAAGTAGGATTCTGCTTTTCTAAATTTAATCATTGAATTTTTTTTATGCACGTATCTCAATACAGATGAATAATTTGATTTGAAAATGCACGATCCTACTTGCCCATTTAGCAAATAGCAGAGTCGGTTCTCTAATTTTGCATCTTCGGTGTAATTTTGGGCCTTCTTCTTGATTAAGAATTTAAGATAGTTATAATTGAGATTTTGCGAGAACTTGATCTCTAGTATGAATTTGAAATTTGAGATGGTGTCTTTGAAGGAAGTGAATCTGCTGTGATTTCAAAGAATCACATGGTTCTACAATTCAAATGTTTATTTATTAGAATACATGAATCTCAAAATAAATTATTTTTTATATGCCAATCTCAAAACACATTAACAGTTGAATTTAGAATCAGTTGAATTTAGAATCGCAGGATGGTTGCAATCCTTTTGGAATCGCAGCAGATTTATTTCCGCCTTTGAATTTTTAAGCTAGGTGGTCGTCTGGGAGACCAAGTTAGTCAACCCTTCCCCAGAATCGATCCGATCTTTTATCTCGCATTTATGAATGGGCCTGTGTGTTGTATAATTGATGAGCGGGCTCCGCATATATAAGGCGTGATTTTCATTTTCTCGGTAATAAAATTAAAAAGAGTAGAACAGTTCAACTCGTTATACTCAGTGCTACAGAAAGAAACCAGCTCAGGAGAGGAGGAATTTGATTTGATTTGATTCCTTGGAGCCGGTTACTTGGCAAGTCACTGATATCAGACCCTTCTAAAGGATCTTGAGTAGGGCCCACGTTCCAGTGACTCTCTACGCTTTACGTTATATGTTATATGTTATAGATATTACTTATAAAAAAAAACGGAGAAATCGGATCCGGGTCGGAATTTGATCACCATCTCGAATTCTCGATCGAACTTGGCTTGCTTTGGTCTGGCGTCTCTCCATTCTCCAAGCTTCAATTCTCGCGCACGCTGTCGCTGAACGAACCTCCAACCATATTAATTTAGCTTGACAGTCAAGGTGAATCTAGAATCTCTATAGAGGCTGATTTGTTCTTTTATTTGTCCCGATTGGTCGGTCAGTCATATTAGGGTTTGATCTTCAAGCGTACGATTCTGATTCTTATTTTGTTTCTCTTTCTATTTGAGTTTTGCTCTAGCTACATTCAACTCTGGTAAATTTCGATTTAATGGTCGTCAATTTAAAAGAACGAAAGGGAATTTAGGTAATTAGGGGTTGCTGGGACGATCTTCTGTAGTTTTCTTTTATTTAATTGGAATTTTTGTATGTAGATATAAAGAAAGGAAGGGAGAGTGATGGGGAGGTTCCAGGCTTTGAGAAATTTCAATGCATTCCCACATGCTGAAGATCACTTGCTTCAGAAGACTTTTTCTGGAGCTATCGGTACATAGCTAATTAACTTCTTCTTTATTTTGGCACATAATTAGGGGCAAGTTTTGTAGTCACAAAATACTGTCTCTCTTCCTATGTTCCAGTTGCTGCTACATCATACCTAGCTGAACAGTACTGTTCTATGATGGTCCAATACTTCTTTCTATTGGCAACAAAACATAATACTAGGATGCCTTTAATTCAGTCAGATTTTGGTTTGTATCAGATGTAATACCCCTGAAGAAGTGGAGAACCTTTCACAAAAATCAATATACCACAATTTTAAGCTTTAAATATCCATTTCCTTTAGAAATATCAAGGAGGCCTCTGGCTTGTAATGTAAATAGTTGAGGCAACAACAAATTTCCCAAATCAATTAATGTTCTTTGAGGAAAGTTCCTTGTGTTTTTCTTGAAAGTCCCAAAGTATTTCTATAAAACGGATGCCAAATATTGTATAACCAACTTAGGCTGTGTTTCTAATGCTTTATCACCGAACTGAATGAATGAGACAGGAGGGGTATTTGGATCATATACAAGGAATAGATCCACACATTTCTTAAGGGCATTTTTCAGGACATTTTTCAGGACATTTCTTGTTTCTTCTAGGTGTATTCAGGTTACTCATGGTTTTCAAAACTGCTGATTTTGAAAATTTATTCAATAGTGTTGTGTAAACTAAAATAATGACTGGGAAGTAGAAAGTTTTATTTAGTGTACATATGATGAGCAGCAAGATGAATAGCACAGTTTCTTCTCTTTGTTCTTTCTTGCTCATTTCAGTATCTATTGTTGGCTTTGTTATAATGGCGACTCTGTTTGTGCATGAATTGCAATATTATCTCACCACGTATACGGTTCACCAGGTAACACATTTCATTACCTCCCAGTCTATTTCGTTTATTTTCTGTTGTTAATACTCTTGTTATTGTTGTTGGACAAAACTTGTTTATTATTTTGTTTCTGGAGAGGTTTGGCTTGGTTTATGGTTGATGCTTAATAGGGATTTTGACTCCAGCTGACAAAGCTCTGCATTTTCTGAAAATATTTTACAATTTGGTGTTTTACAGATGTCGGTAGATTTGAAAAGAGGGGAAACTCTTCCCATCCACATTAATATGACTTTTCCTGCTTTACCTTGTGATGGTGAGTTCAATTTATTCATCATATATTATTTGCATATTATATATAGTGTGTAATTGTTATTATGTTTAATTTAGGCTAATTGAGAGGTGATTATGTTTCCTTTTTATTCAGTTGTGAGTGTGGATGCCATTGACATGTCAGGGAAGCATGAGGTGGATCTAGATACTAACATTTGGAAGGTAAAAGAATATTAATAATAAAACTGAGGGTGTCCCATGTCCCATCACCTTACAAATTGTGCATGCTTCATTATATAAACTCATTACACATTCTCATTTAATAAAATGTAATGAAATTTGTGGCATGGTCTATTATATAAAACACCTTTTCCATTCTTGCAATTGATGCCCCAATATTTGGGCTTTTTATTAATCATACCCAAATTTCAAGGCAAACATTGAGTTAATAAATAGCTAAATATCCATGTGTTTTTTTTATATCTTTGAGTCACCTAAACCGCATTTATCTTGTACATCCAAACTCTTAACCGAACATAATTGGCTAATTAGCAGCGGCAAAATTATCAACATTTGACTGAATATACATTTCCTTCATGTCAGTTTGAAGGTTCAGATTTAATTGCAAATGTATAAAAAACTTATTTATCGGTTGCATCTGAGAAACATTTGAGTGTCACCTGCAAACACTACAATATTGCTAGATGTAATTTTGCGAAATATTGAATAAAAGAAATATTTGTTGTGTTCCCTTATGTAATATATTTTCTCATTTCTTCAATGTAGCTTCGCTTGAGTAGTGAGGGCCGTATAATTGGCACTGAATATCTGTCAGATCTAGTGGAAAAGGAGCACAGTCATAATGGTATGTTTGTTGTTAGTTCCAGTCTATGTACTTTTTAGCTGGTATCTCTTTGTATTTGTTCCTTTTATAGCGTTGTTAAAGAAAATTCCAATGATTGTCGTATATAATTGTGCAAATCCCACTGAGTGTGGTTGGTGATATAATGCATCAAGTAACTTTGCTCAGTTCATACTTTATACTGGCTTGCACTTTACTGTGCTGTTTTGCTATTTGCAAGGTGAATATCAATTGAAACTCAAATCACTTTGGGTAAGCAATGGAGTCTAATAATTGAGATAATTATCTAACTAGATTGAATTTGGTTAAATTTTGTTGCTAACTTATACATGAAAACTAAACAGATGACCATAATGAACATCACGATGATCATGCTGAAAAGAAGCACGAGAATTTATTTAATGAGGATGCTGACAAAATGATAAAGAAAGTAAAGCAGGCTATGGAAGATGGTGAAGGCTGCCGGGTATTTATCTAGTTCTTTCCCTTTTCAGTTGTCACTTGTACCTGCCAGGTTTGTATCAACCAGTATATAGTGATTCTTGCAACTCTTGCATTGAATCCCTAATTTGGCCACCCAAAGTCTTCAGTTATTCAATCTGACATTATGATGCCATGAACAAGCCTTGGGGAAAAGCAATCCCAAACGGTATTGATCCCTAATGGCAAGTATATAGTGGTTATGTGAACTTGCACCAAGATTGTAATAAATCTGATAATTATAAACCTTACCTAGTTACATGTACTTGTTCTCCAATATTTTCTAAGGTTATTCATGTGAGCCTTGAATGCTTAGCTGCAGTTCCAATATGTATTGAAAATATCAAATTTTATAGGTGTATGGAGTTCTAGATGTACAAAGAGTTGCTGGCAACTTTCATATGTCAGTGCATGGATTGAACATCTTTGTTGCTCAACAGGTTCCTTGAATTTTGAATTGATTTTTTTTACTTGTACAATTTAACCACATGGAATACTTGTACAATTTAACCACTTTATTTGATTTCATTGTGAAAACCACACAGAATATTGTATGTTGCAATATGGCCCATGATTTGGCTTTTTAAAACAGAATAGGCATGTTGACAATGCCTTGTTTTAAAAAAGAAAAAGAAATTATAGGCATGTTATTTTCCTTATAGATTGGTTGGGTATCATTTTTTATACTATTGTAAAATCATTTGATGTTTCATCAATGCCGTTACATAGGGGCATTGCTAATTTTATATCATTTGATGAATGGTGACACTTCCATCAAATTTCATCATTTATCATGTATATGGTGTGTATAAAGTATAGATTATATTTTACTTGTTGGAATTCAATATTCACTGTTATTTTTACAGTTGTCAAAGTTGTCAATGGATCCCCACCCAGAAAATAATTACCTATCAGCTAGCATGGAACATTATTTCAGTTTTGGATCATAATTTTAAATGGTCCTGACTAAGTTTTTCTAACCAACGTGCCCCTTGTCTTTCTTACAGTTCTCTTTTTTTAATTTTCTTTTATAAAGACTTCTATTTCTAAAATTACATTTTTGGAATAAAATGCCGTCTCATTTCTTTTTGTATAGACAGCTGAGTCTTTATTTATCAATGTTAGTTAGCTTAAGCAATGTTCATTTGTGTCCTTATAATGTAAATAATTTTGTCATGTGAGTTTGTTATTTTACGTAAGATAGCTTAAAGAATGTCTTCCCGCCTTTCCCCTCTCCTTAGCCTAAGCAAAGTTTGCTTAATTACTATGCATGCAGATCTTTGAAGGATCAAATCATGTCAATGTGAGCCACATAATTCACGACTTGTCATTTGGACCAAAGTACCCTGGAATCCATAACCCTCTTGATGATACTTCTAGAATTTTGCGTGATGCAAGTGGTACCTTCAAGTATTATATCAAGGTACTTATTTATAAATTGTTTTATGTCCTTGTGATTTTCCTATAGCTTGATTGATTTTTCTCTTTTGATACAATGGCTCAAAGTAGCTATTGGACCAACTACAAAATTTTAGTATCTTAGATGAAGGATTGGAATTCTTCCTGCTCACCCCAACACCTCTTCTTCACATTTACTCGTGCACTTTCGCATATAGGCGCTCGCTATGAATTGTTTTCATTGTTGGGATCATTTTTCTCAAACTAGCAACAAATCAGTAGGGAAATTTCATCATCACTATGTAACGTCTGAATATGAGATGATGCATGAGAAAAATCATGCATAAAACAAAGAAGCATGCAAAAATTTTGATTACTCAAAGAAGAGCATTTTTATTTTCTTCATGGTTATCCCTTCCCCATCTACTTCAGAAGATGCATATTACCCTTTGTCAGTGTATATCTCAACATAGCTAGTTTGGGTATTAAGGAAATTACGAGATTACAACTGTGTGATCTTAGCATGTTTCAGTAGGTGCCAATGATATACTCCTCATTTTGCTGGGTATGGGTAACATTTTGAGTGTTTTGCTAGGGCATATTTGAAAATTCTATCTTTTGTTGCTTTGGAACTTGTGGTAGTCTCTCTTCATCTTTTCTTTATTTTTCTTGCTTCTTTCTCAAAATTATAGTATGATGTTGCCATGTGCAGGTGGTTCCAACAGAGTACAGATACCTCTCTAAAGAAGTATTGCCAACAAATCAATTCTCAGTAAATGAGTACTTTGTGCCTATGAAACCGAATGATAAATCTTGGCCAGGTACAATTTCATCTAGAATTAAGGGTCCGCTTTTGCACTCTATGCATTATATTGACAAGGTTTCTTTCCCTTTGGTGACACAGCTGTATACTTCTTGTACGATCTTTCGCCTATCACTGTCACAATTAGAGAAGAAAGACGCAGTTTTCTTCATTTTCTGACCCGGCTCTGTGCCGTCCTTGGTGGCACCTTTGCAATGACCGGTATGTATTATTAATTTCTTTTCTATTTCACTTTCCTTTATTTATTTTGCTCGTGTTTTGTTACAGTACAATTGATTTTTTTTTTTTTTTTACATATTTTTTGGCCCTTTGGTTTTTTAGATTGAGGTTTATTTAGGGTTTTAGGGCTTATTGTCTATATTTAGCCAAAAAAAGCAGCTTTGCCTTCTAGTTAAATACCCCTGCCATTTAGGTATGGTATAATTATTATACCGTGACGGTGGATATAAGATAAAAGTCTCTGTGAGTCCAGTTGTGACTAGTTTTTTCAACTTGTTGTACAGGAATGCTTGATAGGTGGATGTACCTAATTATTGAGTCCATTACAAAATCAAAGCCAACCACCATGATACGGTGAGTGTGGAGAGGTTAATTTAAAAAATGACGAGGTCCATTGACGGTCCTCTTTATAACTTTTTCTCTCTGAGCTTATGAAGAAAAGAAAGATGTGAAGAGACTAATTATTTATTCTGTTGATGAATGTTTCCGTCTAGTTCATGTATTTAACTCTGTATGCACTATTTTTTTCCTCTTATATTGAAATGGCAATTTTGAGATGAACATCTCTTTTCGGGGTAAAGAGAGGAGTGGCACACCTCTATACCTCGAACTTCTTTTTGCTTGTGCATATGTATATTAATATATTTTTTAAAGTAATATAGTAGCTCAACTTGAAAGAGGTTTCCCATATGATCGATCCAGTTTGTTACCGTAAGCGCATCTTCGAGATGTTTTTTTTTTCCTTTATTTTTTTAGAAATGGCTCCTTGCATGAAAACAACAAATAATAAGTTTCTTTTGAAATGTTTTTTCATATTAACTGGGGTTTGGGGTGGGATTGTTTTGTAGTGTAAGCATAATTTAATGACTTTATTTAATGTGATAAAAAAAATTCTGAAAGAAAACAACGAACGCTGTACAACTCACATGAAAACAGCATAATTCAAGCATGCATACAAATAATCATTAGAATCTGATCAATAAAAGGAAAGATAAGGAAAAGATACAATAATGTTAGTGCATGCTTCCAATTATTAGTATCGTACAATGATTGCAATCCACGGATCTGATTGGCCTTTTGTAATTATATGTTCTACCCAGAAAGAGGGAATTTCAATCTAGTAAAAGTCATCTGGTCGAAGTCTATTTACTTGATCGTTGTGCATTTAAGATGTAACAACTCCGTTTGACTCATAAATGGGTTTTTTTTTACCAGATAAGTTGACAATAGTTAGGTACGAAACTATGTCTCGATCGACTCTGCATCTACTTGGCCCTAATGAATCTAATGGTTGTAATCGAAGCACCCCTCACAACATTTATTTTCTAAGCACCCCTCACAACATTTATTTTCTAGTTAATCGTTATTAGCATAATTTTGTAATAAAATTCAACCTATCGAGTTCGAGCCATTTGAATTTAAGGTACCACCTATCGGTGGTTTTTTTTCCTTCGAGGACTCTAGTTATTTATACACAACTCAAAAAAATCCAGCATCAATAGCACTCTAGTTCCTCGATAGAGTACTAATTAAAGCACTCGAGAAACATACAGTAAGAGATATACATCCATAAATTGTACAATCAGGATCAGTGCCATGATTTTCTAGCAAACCAATAGCACTACTAGGCACTGGCTGGTGTTTAGTATTTCTAGGCCCCAGTACCACATGCTTGATGCAGCACCAATTTGGCCGTGTAGTTAAAACATGACCCAGCACAACCAAAAAAGTAGACAAAAAAGATGAAAAATAAGAATTACATTTTAAATTAGTAGCCGGCATCAAGACGGGGCCAGCCACTGCTTTACCAAAATTCAACCCTAAGTGTTTACAAACAACACAAGTGAAACCCAAATCCAGCATTCCCTCCGACCCCTAACCCTACACCTAACCCTACACCTAAACCAACTATCATATGGACGAAAGATCCTCATACACAGACTTAATCCCAGGCCGCTCTGAAACAGGCCGGATACACCTCAAAGCAATCCCCAACATATCCTTCATTCCCTTGTTACTGCTCCCCATCTCCTCCGCCATAATTGGGTCGAAACAATCTGAACCACGACCCTCAGCAACCCGTAGTCTCACCCAATCTGTCAAGTCCACCCCTCCCTCCTCACCTGACACCACATCACCTGCACATCTACCTGTTAGCAGCTCTATAAGAACCACACCAAAGGCATACACATCAGATTTGAAAGAGGGGGTTGGTTTTTTGGAGGCAGCGAGCTCTGGTGCACGGTAACCAAGGACACCCGAGTCAAGGATTTGTTCGACAGTGCCTGACTGGGTCATGAGACGGTGTAGGCAATAGTCAGCCACACGTGCATTTAGGTCAAGGCCATCAAGGAGTATGTTGGTGGCCTTAAGGTTGCCGTGTGGCATGGCACGATCAAAGTGGAGGTAGTTGAGACCACGAGCCACATCGGCCGCAATTTTAAGACGCTGGGCCCAGGTGAGAGGTGGGCCCCTCCTTCCGGGCCGGTCTGAAAAACACAATATTGGTTTGTTTATTATGAGAACTAATGATCTTATAAGATAAAGGAACAGTAAAACATGTATATGATGCTTTTTTTTTTCAAATAAACAACAGTACCAATGGTCTTTGACAGCAGACAAGACAATAAGCTCTAATCAAATATAGAAGTATAAGCTAAATTAACTCTTGTTTTGAAAAAAATATATTTTATTTTTTATTTTTTTACTGATGGTTACTTTTTCTTCTCTTTGGAAATTTTGATCTCACTTTTACTTGGAAAAACAAATCATAACAGCTTTCATAAATTAAATGTAAATAAAGCTTTCTGTTTGTCTTTATCTTCCATTCTTCCCTTTAATTATCGGCATTTAGGTGTATCTAATTTTTGGGGAACCACTTGTGCAGGCATAAAGAATAAATACAATAATTTGTTATAAGCATACCATATAAGAAGCTGGCTAGGCTTCCTGGAGAGACATAATCGGACAATATCAGCTTCTCATGTTGCGTAGGCCCCCAATAGTAACCCCTCAGGCCTACCACATTCGGGTGCCTAATGTTTGCGAATTTCTTGGCCTCTTTTGAAAACTCCTTTTTGGGCTTCGCAACACCTTCCCTCAACCACTTCACCGTGAGAAAAACCCCATTGTCTAGCGTGGCCCGATAAGAGGTGCCATGGCTACTCCTGCCCAAAACCTCAGCTGGGGCCCGCGATAACTCCTCAGGTGTGAGAGTAATTGTTTCATCCAAAAAGTACAGCTCTCCTGCCAGCCTGTCAGGTGACCTGCCCTCAAGCCGTGCCAAGCTGTCACCTGATTCAGGCGACCATGACATCCGACTATGTTTAGCTGGTGACAGCCCAGAGGCCATGGGAGGCCCCATCGCAGTCAATTTCTCCTCTTGGGTAAGCATTGCTTCTGAGGTGGACCCCTTCCTGAGATCATCTGCTGAAACTACCACATTACCCCCTTTTTTAATGTCATGAATTTCTCCTTTTTGGAGACGCTTATCGGAGAGTTTTTCTGGATCAGTTTCACTGGATGAACTCTTATACCAGAATATAACTGCTAAGAGCATGATTAATGCAAAGCTTACACAAGCAGCTATGATGCCAATTTTTGCACCTGTTGTTAGATGCTTTTGACCTGAAGAATTAGATGAAGCATTGGTGGATCCAGGTGAACCAGGTGGGAGCTCCAATTTGGAGTTTCCTGGGTGGAAAGAAGAATCAGGAAACTTCCTCAAATTCACCGGGACGACCCCAGAGAGGTCATTGTAAGACACATTAAAGGATAGGAGAGTGTCTGGTAGTGAACCTGGCAGAGACCCGGTAAGGTTGTTTTGGGACATGTCGAGTGAGGTGAGTGAACTTAGGTTGGAAATGGAAGGTGGTATCGGGCCAGAGAAGTTATTCAAAGAAATGTCTAAGAGAGAAAGACCGGTCAAGGAAGTGAAACCATCAGGGAAACTACCAGTGAAAAAGTTTCCTGAAATATCAACTGCACGCAAGTTTGGTTTTACCGTGGTAGGAGGTGAGAAGGAGATCTCCCCAGTAAGCGAGTTGTCTTGCAAATATATTTCTTCCAGAACTGAGGAGGTGAAGACGCTGGTTGGAACAGGGCCTTCGAATTTGTTCGAGCTTAGGTCAAGCACTGTAAGTTTTGGATATTGAGCTGCTGACTGTGGAATGGCACCGGTCAAAGTGTTGTGAGAGAGGTTTAGGTGGTTAAGCCGCAAGAACTGAGAGGTGGTATCAGCAAATGTACCAGTAAGTTGATTTCGGCTTAGGTCAATGAACTCTAGGTCATTGGTCCATTTTGTAATTAGAGACAGGTTGCCCTTGAACTGGTTATTAGACAAGTCAAGAACCGTACAGCTGCCAGTGAGAAGTGGCAATTCACCAGAAAGTGAGTTGCTTGAGAGATTAAGCACTCTTAAAGAAGGCGATGTGATCATGTTAATATGCCCTGTAATATTGTGACAGTCATGTAAAGATATCAAAAATGAAGTTAAACAAAGTAGAGTAACAAAAGTGAAGTGAATAACAGTAAAGATTCAATTTTCATTAGTACCATAACGCACTTGATATTTTCCCAATTTTGCAAGAAGATTTAGATTAACACAAACCCTCAATTTTGCTAAAGGCGGCAATTTCACTAACTTAACCGAATAACTGTTCGAGTAAGGCTCAAAATATATGTTAAAGAAAAAAAAAACTCAAAATACACCCCCATTTAGCCTCAGCTGATCCTAGAATGTGCTAGTAAGCCTCATTGCCCCGTGGTTTATCTTAACTTAGCCTTAATCACCTCAATTCAGCGTGCACCAATTAAGCCAGTAAAAAGCACAATTTAAGCAATAGAGAAAGAGAAATCATTACCTGACAGATTATTTGCACTCAAATCAAGCTCACTCAACACAAGAGAATCTCCTTTCAAGAGCCCACTAGGTAAAAACCCAGTAAAACCATTATTCCCAATCCTCAAAACCTCCAAATCATACACATAATTGAACCCGGGTAGGTCACCCGATAGCCCATTATAGCTCAAATCCAGCACCTTTAAGCTCCCAAATGTGGACATCTCAGCCCCATCAATTAATGATCCCGTCAATTTATTATGGCTGAGGTTTAAGTACTTCACAGTTTCAGACATCTCGGCTAAAAATTTGAGCTCTTTGGGGTTGGAACTAACAAGTGAATTACCACTCAAATCTACATGAACCACACTTGATTCACTCAGGAATTTCCAATCAATGCCACCTTCTAGCTGATTCCAACTCAAATCAAGAAACTTTAAGGATGAAATAATTCCCAGCCCGGCAGGAATCCCTTTGGTGAATCCATTACAAGAGAGGTTTAAGGATACCAGGCTTTTGAGCCCTTTTAGTGATGTCGGTATCGGACCTGATAAGGAATTTCGGCTCAAATCCAAAGATTGGATAGATTTGAGGCCATCAATTGAATCGGGAACCGAACCTGTGAAATTATTACCAGCCAAGGAAAGATTTTGCATATTTGAAAGCTTGCCAATTTCTTCTGGCAGCTCCCCATAGAACAAATTGTCTGAAATGTCGAGAAATTTCAGGCTTTTGAAACCCCCCATGTTGGATGGAAGAATGCCAGAGAGGTTGTTATCAGCCATGGAGAGCTTCACCAAAAGGGTGAGGTTGGAAAAGACTGAGAGGTCCACATGGCCAGATAGACCATGTCCATCCAATACCACACCTGCCACGTCAGCACCACTACAGACAATGCCATTCCAAGAAGCTGGACAACCATTGAAATCAATCGACTCCTCATTCCATGAATCGGTTATAAAACCCGACGGGTCTTGGGTTATACCCTTTTTGAATGCAAGAAGAGCGAGTATTCCCTGTGAGGGAAGCTGCGCTAAGGAAGGCAATGTGAGGAGAAGTAAAATGCAAATTCTTCCAATGAGCTCCATTTGCTTGCTTTTCCTTTTTGTTCTCTCTAAAATACCCAACTTGGCACTAGAAAGCAAAGGTGTTGAGGAAAAGTTTCATGGAGGGGGTTTGAACTTTTAAGTAGAGAAAAAGAACAAACCAAGGTTTTGCAACTTTTGGCCAAATCAAAGAGGCCTAAAACCCAACCCAGCAATAGTCGTCATTGCACTTAAGCAGCTCCAAAGCACTATCTGAGCTTAAAAGAGAGCGAAAAAGGACAGCTTTACAACGGGTTTTAGCTTAAAATGGGAAGGAAGAAAAATGTAATCTGAGGCAAGAGAATGAGTTGTACCAGTAAAAACCAAAACAGGTCACTCTCAAATTAATAAACGAAGAAGTGATTCAACAACCTCACCGCTTGCAAAAAGGCTTGCATTAAGCTGGGCTCCACGGAGAAAAAAAAAAGGAAGGACAGGGGCTTCAATGTATGTAGATTTGGGGACCAGAAAATGAACAAGGAATGAGAAATGATGGCGAAAAATGCAAAGCGGAGAATTTTACTGGGTGAAAAATGCAAAGCGGAGAAATAAAAATGAGAAACCCTAACCCTAGTAAGCTGGTGGAGTGATGAGTTTACTCACTGTATCATCTGTACGTATGAGTAAACTCCTCTCGTCTCTCGACTCTCGAGTGCAGCGCGAAATGGGCATTGGGAAACGGGGAGGTGTTTTATTGTTCTTTATTTGTTTTTTCATTTTTGGTTGTTTTGTGTGTACTTTTGACTGCATCCGGTTCATTTCGGAGAAAAAGAGATCATAGCTAGCCTCCATTTCATATCTGAAATACTCCGAAATTTTTATTAATATTCGAAAAAGATTAAAAAAAAAAACGGGGGAATTTTATGTATCCCCTCAAAAACATTGAAACATATTTTCCCCTCTAAAATTGATAATATCACATTTACCCTTCTAAAGTTCAAAAATTCACGGATTTACCCAATTCACTAATTTTTCTTATAAAAAATATTTTAAATATATAAATTACCTATTTTACCCCTTCTGATTTGTGTCATTGCTGTGTGTTAAGATTCGTGCCATTGCTATCAACGAAGGATACCTCCGCTCTCGATCTCTCACTCTCCGCACCCAGTCTCCTTATGCTGAACGAACCCAGTCTCTCTGTCTCTCCCTCCCTCCTACCCTTCCGCTTCCGTTTTGGACTAGAGTATCTAGAGCGACCTCAATTCCTCATTTCTAACTTCCATGTGCTCATTGGTGTTTTCACTAGGGTTTCTTTCCTGATCTATTTTTTCATTCAAAATCTGAAAAGTTGAATCAAGGTCATCGATATTTTTCTTGGTAATAGAGCAGATATCCATTTCACCTTCTTAATTTTTATTTGTACGATCTCAATTTCTTGTGATTCTTGCTTCTATTTTCAATTTTTAAAGCTTGTTTTTTATAATTAATATATTTCATTTCTCAGCCCAAGCCAAGTCCGAGCCTATTTTTTTCTTCGCAGTTTTTTAATTAAAGATTCCTAGTTCAGTTCCTCCGGAGTCCGGACAACATCAAATCACATAAACTTACATAATGCACCTTACTAGATTCAAGCCCTATATCAGTTAAAAAAAGCCACTCATCCCTAAAACTACATCAGAACATAAGAAAAGACACTGCATTGCTGATATCGATTTTGAAAATGAGTATACAAATCAGACTAAAAGTTTGACTAAATTAAGGACACTACGCAGTGGAATTGTTTGTATTGCATTTAGTTTTCTCACACTCCATCGCTGGTAGCTTGGTACCAATAGTTCTTATGTGCAATCCCATACATAAATGCTCAAATATGCGATAGAATTCATAGCCTGGTAGCCTAATACTTTCACACAGACATTTAGTGTTTGGTACTTGGTTTAGCCTTAACGAGGGAAACAAAAATCCATTTTGTCCTATACCGGTACATTTAATCAGGTTCCAAGAGGTACGAAATGTTACATTAATATCTATATGGCTATACCTGGAAATAATTTCATCTGGTCCTCTTTCAACCTAGTAAACCGAGATGTTGCCAAAAATATTTAAGCAGATCTATTATTTGAAAAAAAAAATCCTCTTATAGTTCTTGTTCAGACTCTAACAAATTCAAGAAAAAATGACTAAATCTTGCTATGTAGATAATGTTGGGTTATGGACGGTCCAAACCATTGATTAGCTTAAGCTGCGGAAAGAACGTAAAACAAAATTTTTACTTCTAACTTAAGCCAAGGATTAAATGAGGTATGTCAGAATACTTTCCAAGGCGATCCACCTTCAGTATTCTTTGGCATCAAAACCCGATTTAATCCTATTTACAGATCTACTCCATAATTGATTTCTAAACTTTAATCTACTTACAAATTAAATAGATTAATATAACATATTTATACCTTGATCCAAATTCCAATTGGATTGCAGCAGACCGAGAAGATCAAATCTGAGGAACGTCTTGCCTCGGAGTATCAGACGTCTGATACCTCTATCGGTCATCCACCAGGAACCACCAGAGCGCTGGCTTTCTATTGCCAGAAATACTGACCAGCGAGATTCGCAAAAACACTATTCACGGGAGGCGTGAAAAACACTATTCACGAGGATCGTAAAAACTGACTACGTCTCGTGCAAAATCAGATTCACGAAACTTCGCGAAAACACTATGTACGACAACCGTAACCGAGAAAGAGAGAAAATAGATTTATCGATCCGATCAGACTGATCAGTTCAGATATGAGTGAATTAGTGATTTTCTCTTTACCCCTGTGCCCCTCTATTTATAGAAAAACCAAGCAGGTTGGCCGATTACCGAAATACCCCTAAAGTTTGGCATATTTACCAAAATGCCACTATCAATGGCGGTTTGTACAAATATCAATCAAATTGATATTTTTTCCTATGCCGACATGAAATGAAAATGCATTTGAGTAATATATATATATTTGTTATTTTCTTTACCCATGCCGACATGGTTTAATAATTTGTATATTTGATTTGATTTTAATTTTAATTAAAGTTTTAATTTGTTAATGGTTGTCATCCCAAATTCAAAACCATAATTAATATTTAAAATCTAAATCAAATTTATATAATTGTTCTAAACAATTATATTTCTCAGGGTTCGATTTCGGTACGGTTTTATACAACGCATCGAGTACGCTTATAAATTAACCATTGTTTCTGCTTGTCATCTTATATGACATATATAATTTAATTATA